>JZKD02S0241702.1:98845-116533 GCA_000966675.3 Picea glauca | reverse complement strand
TTCAGAACCTAAGTCCTAAGTCTAAAAACTTCGCTAGGGTTAAGATTTTGTCTACCCTTGAGAAAATATCTTATAAAATTATAATAATAAAGTTTAAAATAAAAACCCCTTACGTAATAATTTGGTCTTCATAAATTTTGGGGTAAAATGAAGAGAGTAAGAAATTAAATAAAAATCAATGGAAAAAAAATATATATATATATATAAAGAAGAAACTAATTATTTTAACTTTTGATAGTTTTAAAAGATGTTGAATTAAAAATAAAAGGGAAAAAGGGGTTAAATTGCAACTGTCGTTTTTAGCTCTAATAAAAAGGGGAAAGAGGGAAATTATAACATTTAGGAAACTAGGGAATGGAGGTAACTTAAAAAGGGAAAGAGGGGAACTTATGGTAAAAAGCAAGGTCAACTTAGTAAAGAATCTGCAATTAAGAACCTTCTAAATTGAACTAAATTAGCAACTTTATTTTAGGGAAAGTATTTAAAACCTGTAAGGGAATCTAGGGACACCTAGGAATAAAAATAGGAGTAACTCTAGGTGGGTGAGGGAAATAAGACAATTTAATAAATTAAGGAAATTAGTTAATGGAGAAATGTGGGGGATGGATGACACTTGTACGAAGGAGAGTTTTTAGAAGATTTTTATTAAACCTTAAATTAAATGAGATTTAGGGAAAGATGGAAGTTCTAAAACTCTATAAAAGAAAGGGAAGACAAGGAAGAAAGGGGATCGGTTGTTAGCGTAACATTACGCTGCCGGATTAGTGACTTGACTGATTTACTTGTGAGGAGTTGGGATTTCCCATCTCAGATAGGAGTGGTAGCTCGGCCTTGCAAGGTGAGCTGGGAGCTAGACGTACCATCTAGATTTTGTGTGGCCCCTTTGCGGCTCGGGGGGCTAAGGGGGAAGCAGAGTACCCCTAGCGTTGGCTGGGAGGTACCGGTGAGGTCTCGATGGTCGACGAGCAGGACTGGCATGGAGTGAGAGAACGACACTCGGAGCAAGCGAACATGCAATGGTATGCATTTCTATTGATTGATAGAATGTGGTAGGATGTATGTTTTAGATCTGCAGGTGTGTTGAGTAGGTAAACTATTTGTGTAGTTTAATGACTGAAAATTTTATAACCTGGTTGATTGATTGGTTTATTAAATATCCCTATGGTGTTTGACTGTGACCCTTGCGCTGCTCCCACCATGCTCTTCGATTTACATTATGACGGCGTTTTATGTTGATGGACATTTGGTTGGCGCTTGTAACTCTGTTGGCCAGCAACGAACTGTCCCTCGCATTAATCATTTTCTCTTCCAGCGAATAACTTTAGCACTCATTGATGGACAGTGTCACTGGAGTAATTGTTTCCCTTTAAGATTTTAAACCTTTGCAAATCAGATGATGGAAGGGACTCTGCTTTAGTTGTTTACTTCTTAGTATACTATACAATCTTCATATTTCAACTGCATATTCCGTTATTTAGACAGCACTGGAAATTAATTAAATTGCATATTCCTTAACTAATCAGCGTTGGAATTATTAACATGCACATTCCTGGATTATGTCACCGCCTTACACATGTCTTCTCTGCAAAGTTGTGCTGGTGTCTTTGATGGATTTCATTTGTTTAGTTTGATCGATTGATGTGGAATATCTTTTAATTTGATTGGAAATGTATAGAATCTACTTACCTTAGCAGATCTTTCATTTAATAAGAGAATGCTCCTTATTGACGTGTTCAGTGGCACATAACTCTGCATGCATACTATAACTCTGTGTTTCTTATTTTTATCAAGCATTTCAAACTACTTTGTGTTTCAATTAACTCAACCTCCCTGGTGTATAATAAAACCATGAGTTATATGCAACGTTCGTTTTTTTTAATCGATAGCATTTGATTTCAATGGATTGCATTTAGACATGTTTATACTGGCTGTGTTTGTAAATGTTAATGGATAGCATTGGATTTACATAAACTGCCTATCCCTTAATCGAACCGCGCTGGCACCTTAAGATTCGATGAAATTTAACCTTTGATAGATGTTGATTGTGGTTGCTTTTTTTTGGCCTTTACTAATCACGCCCTTGCTGAATGAGTCTTATTCTGGACAAATTCATCGCCTTAGCGGTTGGAACAATATCTAATTGTTAAAACCCTTCAAATTTGCCTCTACAACTATATTAAATTCGCCTAATTTAGCTCCTGCAATTGTGGTTAATTCATGAAATCTTTTCCTCTACAACTAGTTTAAGATCGCCTAACTTCACCCCTACAAACGGTGTCAAAATCATGTAAATTTGCCTCTGCAATTTGTGTAAAGTCGCCCGTCTGTAAACGTTGGATACATCCTCCCTCTGTGCCCTGGGTCAATGTTCACCCATGCATCTACCTCTGCAAGTCGCACTATGTACGACGGAGAAGGGGTTCAGCTATGACGTGGTCAGGATGAAGTTGCCCATTGGATTCTTGGTTCTGACGGTTGCCTTGATTGTTGCCATTCTGATTTCTAATTTCTGGTCATGCACCCACCGCTTTATTTCTCCTGCGTCGATTTAAACGCCCTTACCTATCTTTTGTTTACCTGGCAGCGAATGTATTTTTTCCCTTTTTGTTGCTTTACCTTTTTATTGTATTTTAAATGCCTTGTCCTTGCCTTACCTAATACCCGGATACTGGATCTTAAGGCGTCTTGTTTCTTCGCCTCCTTATTTACTTTAATGGTAGCTGGAAATTGTCTAATGACTGTGATGTAATGGTTAAACCATAAATCAGATAATCCCGTTATCTTTTAATGAGGGATCATTGTATAGTGGCCTTAGAATATGGACGGTTTATTACCCCGAAGAATGTATAGTGGAGAAATCTAGAGTTAAATATAATAATGGTTCTCGTTGATTAAAGACAAGTTTTAAAAAGGGGGAAAGGTGGTTATATAAAGCTGTCTGGTTTTCTATTGTTATAAATGGAATAGTTCTATTTTTCTTTCCATAGAATCTTGATATTTTTATATTCTATTTTGAATGTGAGTGGTCTTGTAACAATTGTTATTTTGGAGATAAAAGTGCTTCTTGAGATCTTCTTTATTATTGCCATCGTTTTAAGTTAATGTTAATGATTATTTTATAATGATTGCGTTAATTGATTTTAGGATATGGCATCAATTATGGATTTATAATCGTTGGTATGTTGCAATAATTATTGGTTCACAATTACTGCCTACCGATTTATAAATTTGGTTCATTGAGATAATGTTAATTTTTTCTTAAATGATAATTTATAGCTATTCATTTTTTTTGAATATGATTAATGAATGAGTAAATGATTTTAGATGATTGCATTAATTATTGAATTATAATTATAGATTAATGTTAATTTTTGCTTAAATGATGATCTACATCCATTCATTATTTGATTTAATTAATGAATGAGTTAATGATTTTAGAAGATTGTGTTACTTATTGAATTATAATTATAGATTAAATGATAATTTTGCTTTAMAKGATAGTTATAACCATTCTTTATTTTGATTAAATTTAATGATTAATTATTATGTTAAATGTTAAACCAGTCGAAGTTCAGACTTGCACAATAAGGTCCTTGAATGTTAATTTAGAGGGTACCTTGATGACAATTATGATCTAAAGTTGCGCGACGAAATGGCCTTAAGACAATTGTAGATTTTAGTCCTTGTTTAATAATGTTGTACAAGGTCGTAAACTTTTGTGTGCCTGGTTTGCTTGTGTCAAGTGGGATGTAGACACCTCCATGTTCCTTAGAACAGTCGCCAGCCCTAAGACCTTAAATGGTTAAAATCGATGGGAACCTGGGCTTGAGTGTTTCTTATGTGTCTTGGAGGTCCTAACCATTGCAGGGTAGGACGGATGGGTAGTCAGTATTTTTTTTTAGTCTAATGATTGTCGTTCATTTCATGCAGATACTTGATGTGCGTCTTAGGTCGTCAAGTTGCATTTTTCATTGTATGTGTCTTGTTCGTCGTCGGGTGGCAACGTAGAGTCAAATGTGTTTATTACCCTTGTACACACGCGCACACACAATATAAAAAAAAAAATTGCACTTGATATAAGAGGTTGTCGTCGTAACGATGAGGATCATTACATAAATTATGAGAGGCACCGAAGAGTGACCTATGTTTTTTCCTCCACAAAGTAAAACCTCCACAAAATTTAATTATGGAGGTTTTCATATGTAGATTGTGAATTAAATTGTTTTTCTTCATATTTATATTCCTACTATGCTCGGGGTCGTCGACATATTTGATTCACGCAAAATGATTTTTAGGAACATATATATATATATATATATATATATAAAATGAATTTAAAATATAAAACAAAAATATATATAACTAATTTGTATTTATCAAAAGCTAAAAATAGTTTGTGTTTGCAAAAAAAGGTGAAAACGTAAGTTGTGATGTTAACAAATACGTATGCACTGCGTCTAGTGCACCTTATTAGACATAACGCACTGAACATACATATGTTCATTATAACGCACCATTGTGTCATTTTTAGTCGAGCATCAATATATGTAGTGGTGTTTTGTGATTTATAGCACATGGGTTAAGAGTTGGTGTTAAACCACGTAGTGTGTTGGGTTATATTAAACACACCAAATCTATATGTTAGTATGTGTACTAGATGCTTTTAACCAGTGCATTGTCTTTTCATGATGCACCATTAATGGGCGTGTTTTACAATGCACAACGGAATGATAAATTTTAAATTGTTTTTCCTGGTAACTTACTTAATCTCCCTAGTGCATTTCTTGTAACGTAATGCATCGACGCTTCATTTGATATTTGTATGCATTGATACTAGTGCATTTTTTTTATAGTGCACCAGTGACGGGGCATCCCATAAATGAACCCAGATGGTAAATTATTATGTGCTTTTCTAGTTGTGTTGTCATACACATTAGCGGTGCATTTTATTTAAATGACACACTACGAAGGAAATTTGTGTTTCAAAAACTTGATGGTGTGTTAGATTAATAGAATGCACCAACGTGTTTATCTCAATTGGCACACTTCTGAGCATCTTATTGATGCTTACCATAAGACTCATTGCACTGCAAATTTGTGAAAATTTGTCCCAATGTCATTCTCTTTACATTATTGGTGTGTCATTCTGATCAATCTGCACTGACTAGTGAAATTCTTGAATATGAAATTATGTAATGTGATGTGTTAATATAAATGAACCGGTACTACCATACTATTGGAGCACCGACATTTTGTTTAACAATGTGTTATGTTTTCAACAGCACCGGTTACAGGGAGTCCATCGAAATGACATAGTGACCTGGTGTGCGATGTTACTATTAATGCATCGGTACCACCATGATAGTGAAACACCATCCTTTTTTTGTGTGGTACATTGTAAATGTGAGTTCATTGGGAACGAGGTGTCCCCTGAGACACCCCACTATGAAAATTCGGGCAATATATGACCTGGTGCATCTATGTATTCAAGGTCGATGTGATTGATTACAATGGCTGCAACTGTATGTTAAATTTTATATATCATTATGTTAGTGGTGCATTTAGTTAAGTGAAGTGTACATATCTATGTATTTTTTATAAAGTATGGTGGTGCATTTGAACATTGACTTTCTAGGGCGTTATGTTTTGGGTACACCCCAATGTGGTTAGTTAAAATTGGTGCATTGCTAGGTTAATTTTTATATATCGTTGAGGTAGAAATGCAGTTAATGAAGTGTAATGGGTCGGTGTAGGTATGAGCCCCATTTGTGTTGATGTCGGGGAATTCCAAAAGACGCACCTCTTTGTTTTGTAAAAATTTATAACGGTGTAATAGATTGGACGACACCAGTGAAAACATGTATTAATGCACCGGAAGCAGTGCTCACTGTGTATTTAACACAATACACACTAGTGGTGATTCACATTTGTTTTTAACACAGTACAAACTGCATCATGGCGAGCCAAACCGTTCATGCACACTTCGTGAAAAAGAAAAATAAAATTGAAAAAAATGTGAAATTTCAAGATAAATTATAATTGCAATTGGATGAAAATGCAAATAGGAAGTAAATGAATAATTTACCTGGTCTCTTCTATATTGAAGAGGTATGGTTGCATCGTTAAGAGGAAATAAAAATTCATGGAAATTTCCAAAATTTGGAAATGGGTGTAATCCACCAATGGAGCTATATTAGTCTATGTAGAGCACTAGAAGCAGGGTGTCTTGGGAAAAAACTTGAGCACCGGTTCTTTCTTGAGAGTTAGGAAGTACGGGATGCATTGTAACAATGAAAATTGGTTTGGTAATTTTTTTTTATTTACCCTAATGTGGTGCGCCTTTACACATAAAGATGCACAAGTGGGTATCGTTGAATAACACTAGTGGGATTTATTTGGTTCATGCAATTTTTTTATAAAGTAGAGCGGTGCTACTGAAACATGGACATGTCAATGTTGTATTTTTCATGAACATCCTTGTGTGTAATATTCAATGGCATTGGTGCAATTTATTTAGTGCATGTAATTTCATTATAAAGTATGGTGGTGCTACTGTAATGTGGACACACCGATACTATATTGTTCATGAACTATTTAGTGTGTAGCTTGATTAAAGGCGTACTAAGAAAAAACCCTCTACAAAAACTTACAGCCGTCCACCTCTACTATGAATGGTGATGGTTATTTTGAATATTTAATTCCCGGTGCATTGTTGGTCGCATGTGCTATTTACTGCTGCAATCTGATGGTTGGTAAATGTGTCGCTTCCTAAGATTATTTTCACCTTGGTTTCCTCCCATGGTAGCGTATATTCAAACATGATCTAATCATGCCTTCAATGATCCATTTTCTAGTATGCATGGCATCAAGCTCTACAACCCTCAATACTTTGTTGCTTTCCTTGATGCAATCAACATATCAAAACAATAAATACAACTTGCGAAGTTTAATTAGAACAAAGTATACTTAATGTATGAATAATATGTAAATCAAATTTATTGAAATATTCACCATCAAGTAAATTCAAATGAGTTGGACTCAATCAAATTCAAATTCAATTATTTCTCATAGCGAGCATATTCAAATTTGATCAACCATTGTTAGAATGATACAATATCATTTTCTTTTAAACAAATTAATTATTATTCATTTACATGTTCACACAATGCATTATGGGTGGACTATAGGTATTGTATAAGAAAATACTCCCTATACTTACTCACCAAAACAAGGATTTTTAGTCTAAATCTATTCAAGAGTGGTAGCAATATCAATTTTTTTCCCATAATAAAAAGCATTTGCAAAATATTTTTTTCTAAATGTAATGGGATAGTTTAGAATCATATCAATAAGCAACCACATACATCAATTATTCCCTAACTCTATTTTTTACCAACTTTCCCAATTAAAGGTATAATAGCATAATATCATTTAAAGCGGTGGTACTCTTCTACCTTTCAATAAGAGCATGATTAGCCATAGTAATTTCTATGCAATAATTAAACGTTATCAAAAAAGGCCAATTCACATATTAATTTCCTATCTCAAGTGGAATATCAATCAATAATGTCACCTTAAATGGTTCTTCACATCCAACGACTTTATTAGCATGTCTACATCATCCTTGCAATTATTTAGCAGAAATTCATACTAACTTCAACGCATACTTGGGATAAGTTTGTTGTATGAGAGTTCAAAATCATTCACACAATTAGTTTCAAAGACATATATAAAGTATTTTTCTCTCTTCCAAATGGAAGCTAGCAACAAGACAAAATATGCCTTATCCCATTCCATACATAACACTCTTGCAAACTTTCTATATGATCTTTACATAATAGCACTCATAGTACACAACATAGCATAACCTTCAAGATGAATACAATTAGGTAACAATGTAATTACCCAAAACATAAAAAGTACAATTTCTTATTCCATAGTCAAACCCATCTATGTATACATATCAATAGATATGCATTCAAGTTAGGAGACCTATACATTCCTCTTTGTGAATAACAACTTCACTCTATATAGTTATAAGCATAAGAAAACTACATAATCATATGAATACATGATCCTCAAGGGTGCTACCGCTAAGTCTCATTAGAAAAACATATATACCACCAAATATCACTATTTTAACAACAATAAAACTCTTTCATAATAGTCATAAGACAAATTCATCTTAGTAGTCATCTATAGCACCATGGATGAAATATATATTCACTTTTAAGGAAGAAAATCCTAAGGAATAAGATAATACCTTTAAACCCATGCATTAAACACCATCTACATTGAATAAAGAAAACTATCATCAACAAATAAAGCTATTATCCTGCTAGGCAAACAACCAATGATTCAAGCCAAAATACCCAACAATCAATAATGCACATAATTCATATGGTAAATGCATTCTTGGTGTATAAAAACAAGTTTGTAAACATTTCTATGCATATTTTGCATAAGTCAAATCATATGCTTGCAATTTACATTCATACTCTAGACAAACCACCAGTGGATCAAGTGTGGATGGAATAAATATGCCAAATATTGGCTAAATCATTAGGTAATACAAGAACAAGTTAGCATGCATAATATCAATAATATAACAAATAATATCACTTCTAAATTTAAGGAGGATATGTGATGTGATAAATAATTAGTGGATAAAATAAAATTGAGATACTACAAGGAGGTGGTCAACCCTAATTTAGAATATCAAAATTACCTCTCATTTTTTAGAAGTGCAAAGAAGAAAATCAACATTGCTAAAATAAGAACAAACTCTCACGAGCTACATAGTGAAATTGAGCATTGGACAATTCTCAAAACACTGTGAGATGAAATAATTTTTCATCTTTGTGACATTATGAGGGTAGAATATGAAAAACACTTCCTCTTATATTACCCTACCTATACCCATATAATATCCCAATTTAAAAATATTTTCCACAATATAGACCTTCCTAACCTTCTTAGTCATCAAAACTATGGTGATCTTGGAATGCTTCTCTCAATGTTTTTTGAGCATAGAAATGCAAGTTTAAATAAATCAAAGTAATATATTACCTTCTTGAGGTACAATAGACCAATTGGTCTTAGTGGGAATTAATAATCCTCATTATCATTTTTATATATTCACTCTAGCATTTATATGAGTGTGATGAATAAAATACCAATAAATGCCAAGTGCACGCAATGTTGGCATTTGAAAGCATATATATATATATATATATATATATATATATATATATATATATATATATATATATATATATATATATATATATATATATATATATATATATATATTAAAACTCTAAATAAGTCGAAATTCAATTCTTACAGACATTCTCATACAAGTTACCACAAAAAAAACTCCAAAGGTTCTACAAAATGTGTAAATTGATGTAATGTTATAACAAGGATTATCTCATAAATTTTACACTATTCACTCTATGTGTGACAAGAATATTTTGTTAGCTTATAATAACACCAAAACCACTTTCATTCATTCATTTGAGCCCATACAACCCCTACTATTGTAACTTGGATCTGATACCAATTTGTAATGTACCTTCATTCTTAATATAAAAAATAGGGTCTACTGGTCTAACACTTCATTGATGGAAATAGTATGTAAATCGAAATACACAAATTAAGACCATTTACAATTTTGAAATACTTATTATTAATTACTATTATAGAGTTTGGAATTACACCATTCAACATAAGGTCAAGCTTTCCATCTTTAAACACAAGGTCTATATTGTAATTTACCTAAACAACAAAATCAAGTTAAAGATCTCAATTTAATTAGAAAAATCACTTCACAATTTTCCACATAATACATTTTTAAGATGGCAACACTTAATCATAGATAGCATAACAAAATTACAATAATCATAAGCATATGATTCACATACTGACTTTGTTTCAGAAGTTCATCAATCATCTCAACTCATCAATTCCCTAGAATCTCTTAGATGGAGGTCTTGTTCCCTTCAAAAGAGGACATTCTGAGCGTTTAGAGTTAAGGTCCTTAAGCTCATTTATATAACACCTTCTCCCTTTATTAGAAATGTGAATCCATGATCATTAGGGTCATATTAAACATAAGAAATGATTTTTTTTAATATGTGGGCTTCTTTCCTCTTTATTCACTAATACATGGTTATATAGAATGGAATAAATCCTTATAGAAAAGGAACTTGAAATATTGAGGAAAAAGAATGATACAATTAATCATACAATAGAGGTGAATACCTCACAATAATCTTTGAAATCATTTACAATAGTTACACAATAATCTATGCATAAATTTCATATAATTTCAGGAGTATGTGGGATATAGCCTCCTCTTTCTTTCAATAGGAAAAAGTAAGAGTAAGCATGGTTCAAACCAATCAATAAAAATCTCATTTAATCCCTTAAAAAAGCTCACATCAAATTCCAAAAAAAATCATAGACAACAAACACAAATCGTCTAGGGTATGTGGGATTTAAGTATCCCTTCTTGACCCGTCTGTATTTTCACCTTTTGGGGAATGAAACGGATGAATCTAGTTTTGAAATTTGGTGAGAATGTGGATATTGATGTCAACGACTTGTCATTAAAATTTGAATTCTAACGGATATCGTATGGCCAAGTTATAGTAGAATTTCATCTATAGCCATTTTGTATTTTTAAGGGTCATACCAGTGAACATGAAGCTGATTTTTGGAAATCATATAGGTATTAATATACGATACCTTTTGTTAGAATTGGAACACCAATGTACATGATATGACCAATTTATAGTATAATTTTATCTACAACCATTTTTCATTTTTAAAGGTCGTACAGAAAAATCTAATGTTGAATTTTGGTGAGCATGTAGATTTTTTTTTTATATAAGAGTGTAAGAGCTTGTATTACTAAAGGAGGGTTATGATACAAAAAAGGGGGACTCCCTAGTCTTCCAAAAAGGAAACCAGACCAGAGGTTCCCAAGTTGTGTTTTCTGAAATAAACGAGGAGTGGGATTGGACTACGGCCATGGGAAACCATCTCAGTCCTACCATATCCAGTTTTTGAAAAGATAAGAACAACAAACATGAAAAAAACAGAAGTTGAGACTGACACTAGACTGACCAGACTGACTTGACAATAGACTAACCAGACACTAGTCCAGGACAAAGATGTGTTTCTTTCCTTCATCTGCCTGGCCCTTGTTCTCCTCCTTCTGGGAGATCGTGCAGGTCTTTCTGATATGTGTTGGTGCTCTGTTTCCATCAGCTGGCATGATGTCCATGTGATGGACGTAGCGCAGGTAGAGGTGGAATTGAGAAGCCAACTGCTCCATCTTGGATTTTTGGTCCTTCTCAACCTCATCTAGCAGTTTGGTAATGGTTTCTAGACTGCTGAGGCGACTCAAAATTTTGTTCAACAGTTTCTTGTGTTCCTTGTTGTCCTCCAGTCTGGCGTCTTCCATTTTCTAGCTCACTTTTCCAATCATCATCTTTGTTAGCCACGCCATCTCCATCATTTTGTGGTAGATGGTTTCCCTAGGCTATGTGGCTCCTGGGTCAGTTACCCAATTAGCTTCATGAGTCAGAGCATCCCATGCTTTGCCCTTGCGTTTTTCTTTGATTTTCTTTTCCCATCGGGTAATGGTAGCTTTTCCTTTCGGTGCAACCAGAGTATGATAGGTTCCCTCCACATCTTTTGCCACCTGATCCATCCTTGAGACCTGTTGAGGAATGTTTGGAGTTTCCTTCCTCAAGGGGTTTCTTTTGCTATGCATTCGCTTCATTCACACCATCCCATCTGGCCTATGGAAACTCCTTTGCTATATTCTCAACATGTTCTTGTCTACACAAGGGTTCCTCCTTTCCCTGCCCTTGTATCTGTGGTAGCCCCTGCAGTTGCGCTCTTCTTGTTTTCATTTATTTATGTTGTGTCTGCTCTTATTGAACTTCCCTTGCTGCGGAATCATCCTTCCAATCATGGTCTTCCCGTAGAGGTGAACCTTCCCGTCCTTTTTCCCTGTCACAGTATGTATGATCATGATGCTTCGGTCGTTAACCCTGTGTGGGCCCTTGCCCCTACTCATTTGATATCCTATGGTGCTACTCTTCGTACTTGTTCTTTGGAGTGGTGTATCGATACTAGTTTGTATCAATACCTCTTTCCTTACATCATTCATTGCCTGTTGTTTTCCATCTATACTTTCCCACGGTCTTTCCCCATAATTCTTACTGTTGACAGGACCTTGTTGTCGTACCCTATCCTGTTGTATAATCTAATCCTGCATTGTAATTGGTGGTAGAGTGTTGGGAAGTCATATCCTATCTAGGTCCTTCGTTCCTTCCGCTAGGCCTTGCGTTTCCCTCCTCGATGTGACCTTCCTTTCTTAAACTATCGTCACAATCTTTTGTCGTTAGTTGGATGTAGTCTATTCTGAATTTTCCATTCAGAATGTTGATCCAAGTAGTTTCTAGTTCTGGTCCTTCCTTTCTAACCCCCTCGTTGGCGATTCTTTCCGCCAGGCCATTCACTGACCTATGTACCCAACGCAAATCCATTGTGTTCATTGTTTATAGATTCTCCTGGATTTTGCGTAGGGAGTGTGCCAAGCGCCAGTGTCTCTGAACCTTGCCCACTCTGGTGCCATTTTGGAGTCTCTTCACCATGTTGATAACCAAGGTGGAGTCACCTTCCACGATATTGTCTGTCATCCTTTCACGTCTTAGAATTTCGAGACCAAGCTCCAGGGATCCAAATTGCACTGCGTTGTTGGTTGATTTTCCCATACTCCCAACAAACAGCCGGATTATGCTACCACCACTATCTTTGATCACCCCTCCCATCCCTATCATTCCTGGGTTTCCTTTTTATTCCCCATAAAAATTCAACTTGAGGAACCCTGTTGGAGGGGGTGTCCAGTTGCGCTCTCCTATTTGGATTTGCGGTGGCCTCCCTACCTGTGTGTTGTTGCACCCGTATTTTAGGTGAAAATCTTCCAGGATGCAGGAGTCATGGCCTATGAGTTGCTCTTTTTTGGTCTGGCAATTGCGGCTCTGCACCATTTCTCATATTTGTGACATTATTGCTTCTTTGAGTTTCCCTTCTAGAAGGCTTTTATTCCTGAAGATGCGTCGGTTCCTTTGTTTACATATTGCCCATATGATCATCCCCGACATGATATTCCAGCATAGGTTCACCATTTCATTTTCTCTATAACTCTCATTCCAGTTGTTGATGGTTGCGCTGATGTTACCTAGGGTCCTACTGGACTGGCGAAATATGTATGCCACCCAATCCCAGATCTTTGTTGTGTAATTACATTCATCGAGGAGGTGATTCATTGTTTCTTCCTTAGCTTGACAGAGGTGGAATTGTGATGGGCCTATGAAACCCCTTTTCCTTAGGTTTTCCCAGGTTAGAATTCAGTTTTGAAGTACTAGCCATTTGAACATTTTGATTTTTGGCCACTAGGGGTTGCCCCAAATCTTTCCCCACTATTGTGCCAAATCTTCTTGCTCCTGGTTTGCGATGTAATTTCGAGATTCTTTTAAGTTAAATTCCCGACCATTTTCCCTGCCCCATCTTAATTGGTCCTCTTCTTATGAGACTACAATTTTCCTTTTCCCCAATTCCTCCTCCACCTCTTTCGTTATTGTTGTGATCTGATATCTATTTTATGGATTGATTTTTTCCCAGACCCTCCATATGTCGCAATCATTTTCTTATTTCCAATAGTGATGGATTTTGATTTTTCCTTGCACGGTCATTTCTTGTTGGAGTTCCTACCTATTCATATTTTCCATTCTGGGTTCTTTTTTCCATGCGTCCTCCCATAATCTGGATTTTTTACCATTCCTCACTTCTCTAAAGCTGTGTTTATGGATATAGGTTTTGTTGCGCCAGGCTATATTCCAGATGGTTGATCCCTCCCTTGTGCCCATAAAATGAATTTGATCCTGGTCATTGATGTCTGGGGCATACTTGGCCTTCTAGAGGTTTTCCCATGGTAATGATTTTTCTTTGACTCATCTCCACCAGAGTTTCACCCCATAGGCTTCGTTGGTTACTTGTGGGTCCTGTAACCCTAGGCCTCCTTTGCATTTTGGTTTGAAAACCTTGTCCCATGCCACTAGGGCCCATTTTTTCTTATTTTTTGCTCCTCTCCATAGGAAATCCCTTTGGATGGCTCTTATTTTTTGTAGTATTCCTTTGGGACTGGGAAACACTGACATCATATAGGTCGGAATTGCTTGTAGAACCGCTTTGGTCAAAATAAGTCTCCCCACTAGGTTGAGGGTTATGTAAGTCTAGTTTTTCACCGTCTCCTATAGTTTGTTGATCACTCCTTCCCACGTTGCCATTTTTCATGCTATTTCCATCAGGGGGATTCCCAAGTATTTCATTGGGATCGTTTTGCATTCAAACCCCAAAATGTTTGCCAAGTTTCTTAGAATTGCAGGGTTGGTATTGAAGAAATAGATCATGGATTTGGAGTGATTGATCTCTTCTCCTGAGGCTTCCCTAAACTCTTATAAGATTATTTTATAGGCTTTTTCTACGTTGACCATGTGTGTGCCATGGAGTAAGGTGTCATCAACAAATTGTTGGCATGTGGAGGTAGGGCAGTTTTTGAAATTTTTGATGTCTGTTATTTCTCCTGTTGTAGTTGCGCTTTTTATTCTTCAACTGAGTCCTTCCATCATCATAATGAACAGGAAGGGTGATAGCGGGTCTCCTTGTCTAATGCCCCTTGAAGGCCAGAATGGTTTGGTTGGGGCTCCATTTATTAAGAGTGAGTAACTTGTCATTGAGACTAGGCTAAAAATCCAGTTGATCCAGTGTTGTGCGAAGCCAAAGGATTCCAGAGTCTTGACCATATAGTTCCAGCTAATTTTGTCATAAGCCTTTTCTAATTCAAGTTGGATTATCATCCCCCCTCTCCTATGGATTTTCATTGTGTGTATCAGCTCATGGGCATGGATGATGTTGTACAAAATTTGTCACCCTTCTACGAAACCTGCTTGTTCCTGTGAAATGAGTGTGGGTAGGAGAGGTTTCAATCTATTGGCTATGACTTTGGAGATTATTTTGTAAACCACATTGTAGAAAGTTATGGGTCTATGGTCCTTGCTTCATTTTCTTTGGGGATTAGAGTAATCATTTTGTCATTTAGCACTTTTAGAATGGAGGTTGAATGTCTGGAGTCTTCCACCGCCCCATAAACATCATGTTTGACCACTGCCCAGCAGGCTTTGACTAATTCCACTGTGAAACCATCTGGACCTCAGGCCTTTTCGTTGGGGATCTCCTGGACCACTTGGTCAATTTCCTCCTTAGCTATGGGTTTGTTTAGATTGATATTTTTTTCCTCGATAACTAGCCTGGGGATGTGTTGAGTTATTGATGTAGGAGCATCGCAAGGGCATGCAAGCATAGCTAGCAACGAGCCAGCGCGGAGATAAGAGACAGCTGGAAAAGTACCGAGCACATTTTTTTGAAAATGTTTTGAAATATTAATGAAGTCATTAAGTGGAGGCATGCTTGTATTATTGTAAAAGGACCTTGAGCGATCTACTCTCATCCATAGTAGATAGGAGCCTTTATGTGTAATGAATGTAGGTAGATAGAATTTAATGCTTAGATTAGACAGTTTAGAGCGTAAGAGGGAAACGGGATATAGACACCCTCATTGTATAGTTGTATTATTATTGTGAAGATAAGAGCATAGAGCAGAGAAGAGAAGAAGTAGAGAGTTGTGTAGAAGAATTCCATGTATAGAAGTTCTGGATTAATAGAAAAAGCTTTGATTCAGATTCATGGTGTTGTGATATTCTCTGCATACACGATGTTGAATGTTATGCTCATGAATGTTTTACTCTTTCTATCATGAATTTACTGTTTATGCTATGTGTGTATGATTTCTAGTTAAATGTCTGAAATCTGAGAGAGAGTAAGGAATGAGTTCCAATTGTTTCTCTATCTGAGCAAGAGTTCCTGCAAGGAGTGCAGTTGAATTGTCCGCAAGGAGTACGTTGACAAAGGGTTCATAGGTTTGTCTCTGAAAGCTCAGATAGGATAGATTTTGTTCTCATTTCCTCAGAAGTGCAGTTAGGCACAGGATCCGTGCAAAGTGTGCGTATGCCAAGGGTAGTTTCAGGGTTTGTAAGACTTGGAAAACTGTTGAGAGACTACTGCTGCAGGGAGTGCGCAGAGTCGAAGAATTTCAATTCTTTGACGTAATTGAAGGATTCGTCGCAAGGAGTGAGTGCGGGAGTCTTCTTTAAGACTCGGAGTTGGAGAAAGCTCAGGAGGGATAGAGTCTTCGCAGTCGTCGAAGAAAAGCACAGAAGGTTGGTGCCTTGAGGCATTGAAAGGAGGTGTCGCAAGTTTGTGTTGCAGGCGGTTAAGTCCCGTGGAAAAACACTTTGTTTATGAGTGCATAAGTTCTTGAAGGGAGAAGCAGGTGGTCGAGATTCTCCATAGAGAATTCGTGAAGTCCCACGATCCGTTAGATTTCGCGGAGGAGCAAGGAGGTTACGGTGGTCATTTCTACAAGCGGAATCTCAGGAGAGAGAGGGTCGTAGATTCACGCCAACGAGGATCATTGGGTCTACTCGTGAAATTCCATTTCAGGGTTTCGTGGGTGGAAGGACTGAAGCTTCGATGCTTGGATTCGTGAAATTGTGAAATCCGAAACCCTGACACAACAGAAGATTTCATAGTGGGGCCAGTACTTGGACACGTGGCGGGGTTTGAACAATTCAGCATTTCGAGGTTTGAATGAACGAGGGTAAGCTAAGAGGTCGGCGGATCAAATCCCCGAAATGCAAAAGATAGAACTTCAGGATTTGAGAATTCGGGGTTCACAGTGACATAAGGTTGGGATCGCAAGTCTAGGACCCCCGATACCTGAAATAGAAAAATTACACGGGCTAGCAGATCGCGAGGAGACGACAGGTGGCAGAAGCCCACGTTGGCTGGAGAGTTGGTGAAGAGATGCGTGGAAGAACGTGGAGGTTCCCAACAAGGGTTATGGGACCTGGAGCAGGCATGCAAGTCTTTCAGGATTTTGGGACTGGAAAGTAGAAGAGACATAGAGCTCTTGTATATCAAGCTCCTGGTGCGCGAAATAGCGTTGACCGTTGGATCAAGAGAAATCTCCAGAACTGTTGATTTCTTATGGAGGTGGAACCTTAGCGTTCCAGCGTTTATCGGAACTCGGCATATCGGTGTTCGGAGGTCTGAAGGCGTAGCCGCTTGACCACAAGACTCACGAAGTCATGAAGTCAAATCTCCCAAAGTGCGAAGGGAGATTCACCGAGGTTTTCTGTGGGTGTAGATTTCCTGAAAGGGAAATAGAAGAGCCAGTTTGAGAGAGCCCTTCAGGCCAGAGGAATAGATCGATCCTATGTGCGTGGACTTCTGACCTGCGGTTTGGTAGGGCTGCGTCAGGTGTGGTATCAGAGCCCAGAAAGATTTCTTTTCTTTCTATAGTAGGTAAAAGGAAGATTCGACATGCAGTCGAGAAGAAGAGACAGACAAACACCCGATCCACCAGAGGATATGGAAATGTCGAGAAGAAGGGGTAGGCAGATGCCTGATCCAGCCATAGAAAGAGAAATGCGTGAATTACGCGCCAGACTAGAGGATATGAAGACAACACAGAGGTGTACAGCTGGT
>JZKD02S0241702.1:86982-98795 GCA_000966675.3 Picea glauca | reverse complement strand
AAAGGGAAATAGAAGAGCCAGTTTGAGAGAGCTCTTCAGGCCAGAGGAATAGATCGATCCTATGTGCGTGGACTTCTGACCTGCGGTTTGGGAGGGCTGCGTCAGGTGTGGTATCAGAGCCCAGAAAGATTTCTTTTCTTTCTATAGTAGGTAAAAGGAAGATTCGACATGCCGTCGAGAAGAAGAGACAGACAAACACCCGATCCACCAGAGGATAGGGAAATGTCGAGAAGAAGGGGTAGGCAGATGCCTGATCCAGCCATAGAAAGAGAAATGCGTGAATTACGCGCCAGACTAGAGGATATGAAGACAACACAGAGGTGTACAGCTGGTGTTGGGGATCTTAGTGATTCTGAGAGTGAGAATGAGGTCGAACATGAAGGAGAAGAGGTCACAGCAGAAGATGCAGCAAATGAACGCCTACTTAGGGCTGTTGCAAGAATGGGTTCTAAGGAAAAAATGGACATTCCAGTTTATGAGGGAAACTTGGATGCTGAAGAGCTTCTAGACTGGATTAGAGCTCTGGAAACATATTTTGACTATGAAGATGTCGAGGAAGACAAAAAAGTCAAACATGTTGTCACAAGACTTAAAGGACATGCAGCATTGTGGTGGGATGAGCTACAAGCTGACAGATGCTACAAAGGCAAGCAGAAGATCAAGATTTGGGATAAGATGATCATGAAGATGAAGGCGAAATTCATTCCCAGGGATTACCAAATTACTCTGTTTCGAAGAATGCATAATTTGAGATAGAAACTGATGACAGTGAAGGAGTACACTGAAGAATTATACAGGATGAACATCAAGGTAGGTCATCACGAAAGTGATGATGAAAAATTTTCCAGGTATATGAATGGTCTACGATACGACATTCAGGATGAGATGAACATGATGACCATCCGAACGGTGGAAGATGCTTATCAAATGGCTCTAAAGGCGGAAGAGAAGCTGAGCCCAAAACAAGGTCAAAGAGGCCGAGGCAAAAGTCAAGCCAGGGGAAAATCAGTCGTCCAAGATAGAAATCAGAAGCCTAAGGAAGAATGGAAGAAACCTCGGATTGAGAGAGGTGGAAGCTCACAGAAAGGGAAATATGCTAGACAGAGAAGGCAGTATGCTGATCAAAGAGGAGAGTATGTTGATAACAAAATTTTTCCTCATACTAGAGGTAGAGAAAGAGGAAGAGGTGGAGTGATAACATGCTTCACGTGAGGAAAGGTCGGACACAAGTCTTATGAATGTCCAGACAAGAAGAAAGAGGAAGGAGAGACTCACATTGCTGAAGCTCAAAGGTGAAATGTTGAGGCAGAGGATTCTAAAGGTGGAAGATCGTTGATGATGTGAAAATATCTTTTAACACTAGAGAAGGAGGTGGAGAGTTCAGTCCAAAGAAACAAACTTTTTCGGACTGCGTGCAAAACCAATGACTGGAAATGAAAAGTTATTGTAGACAGTGGTAGCATAGATAATCTCATTTCAACAGAGATGGTAGAAAAAATGGAGCTGGAGACGATTGATCATCCAAGCCCATACAGAGTTTCATGGTTGCAAAAAGGACATCAGGTAAATGTCACTAAGCAATGCTTAGTTGAGTTTAAAATAGGAGGGTATAAAGATGAAATAATCTGTGATGTTATTCCTATGGATGTTTGTCATATATTGCTTGGTAGACTATGGCAATATGACAGGAATGTGATTCATGATGGGAGAATGAACACATACACCCTAGAGAAAAATGGGAGAACTCACATGTTGTTGCCGATCAAAGATAAAGAAATGAACCCTGAGGTGAGCAACACTATACTTCTCATGAGTGGGAAGGAACTTCTTACAGAGGTTAAGAATAAGGAGGAACCACAATTCATTGTGGTCAGGAAGCCAAAGATTGTTTTAACTAGCACAAGGGTAGATGATTTACCAGAAGAGGTTTAGGAACTACTAGAAGATTTCACTGACATAGTAGTGGATGAACTACCTCATTCGTTGCCACCGATTAGAAGTATAAGTCATCAAATTGATCTCATACCTGGAGCTAGTTTTCCAAACAAAGCAGCGTACAGATTGACGTTGTAGGAGAATGAAGAGGTCAAAAGACAAGTCCAAGATTTGTTGGACAAAGGTTTAGTCAGAGAAAGCTTGAGTATGTGTGTTGTTATGACAGTACTCAGTCCGAAGAAAGACAGAGGCTGTAGGATGTGTATTGAATCGAGGGAAATCAACAAAATAACCATCAGGTACAGATTTCCATTGCCAAGGATGGATGATCTGATGGATTGCTTGAGTGGAGCCAAATTTTTTTCAAAGATTGATTTGAAAAGTGGATATCACCATATTCGTATGAGAGAAGGTGATGAATGGAAGACAGCCTTCAAGACTAACGAGGGGTTGTATGAATGGCTTGTTATGTCGTTTGGTTTAACAAATGCGTTGAGTACTTTCATGAGGTTGATGAATGAAGTCCTGAAGGAGTTCATCAGAAAATTTGTCATTGTGTACCTTGATGACATATTGATTTTCAGTAAAACAAAGGCAGAGCATCTGAAACATTTGGCTACAGTGATGCAGTGGTTACAGCAAGAGAAGCTCCTGATAAATATGAAGAATTCCTCATTCATGAAGACAGAGCTCATTTATTTGGGGTTTGTTATTTCTGCAGATAAGTTGAGGATGGATCCGGATAAGGTGGAGGTAATCAAGAATTGGTTGTCACCAAAGAATATCTTTGAGGTGAGAAGTTTTCATGGATTAGATAGTTTCTACCGAAAATTCATCAGGAATTTCAATGGAATTAGTGCACCGATGATGGACACAGTGAAGAAAAGACACAAATCTTTTCACTGGACAGAAGATGCTGAGAAGAGTTTTAATTTGTTGAAAAGGAAAATCATGGAACAACCAATTCTGGTGTTGTCGAATTTCCAAAAGACATTTCAAGTGAAGTGTGATGCAAGTGGATTTGCAATAGGGGCAGTCTTGAGCCAAGAAGACAGGCCGATAGCATATTTCAGCAAGAAGTTGAATGAAGCTAAGATAAAATACTCCACGTATGACAAGGAGTTCTATGCTATTATTCAGGCATTGAAGAAATGGAGACATTACTTGATCCCTAAGGAGTTTGTCTTATACAGTGATAATCATGCATTGCAATTTGTGACTCAACAGGAGAAGTTGAATCAAAGACATGTAAAATGGGTTGAATATATGCAAAATTTCACTTTTGTGATTAAACATATTTCTGGTACTGCTAACAAAGTTGTTGATGCTTTGAGTAGGAAATGTTTTCTATTGCAGGAGTTCAGAATCAAAACATTGGGTTTTGATGATCTCAGGGAAATGTATAGAGATGATCCAGATTTTAAAGAGGCATATGAAGCAACTGAGAATCCAATTCTCAGGGATAGAAGCCAATGGGCAGAATACATGATCTAGGAAGGATTATTGTTTAAAGGTAATCAACTTTGTATTCCAAAATGTTCCATGAGGGAGAATTTTATAAAGGAGAAACATAGTGGAGGATTGGCCGGACATTTCAGTCATGACAAGATGTTCGCAAAGTTGAATGAGTCATATTTTTGGCCAGGAATGTGAGCAGACGTCAAAATATTTGTGGATAGATGTAGAATTTTTCAACATTCAAAAGGAAAGAGGCAGAATGCAGGTTTTTATAAACCATTACCCATACCTGAGAGGCCATGGGATGCAGTCAGCATGGACTTCATATTGGGGTTTCCAAGAACACAAAGAGGGTTTGACTCAATCTTTGTGGTAGTGGATAGATTTTCCAAAATGGCACATTTCATTCCATGTTAGAAAACCAGTGACGCAACTCACATTGCGAACCTGTTTTTCAAAGAAGTTATTCGACTTCACGGTTTGTGAAAGAGCATAGTTTCAGATCGAGACACTAAGTTCATAGGACACTTCTGGAGAACCTTATGGAAGAAGCTGGGAACAAAATTGTCGTTTATTTCAGCTTATCATCCTCAGACGGATGGACAAATAGAAGTCATGAACAGGAGTCTAGAAGACTTGTTGAGGAGCTTAATGAAAAAACACCATAGTTAGTGGGACAACATATTACCATAGGCAGAGTTTTCTTATAACGACTCGCTTAATAGGAGCATAGGGCAGATTCTGTTTCAGATTGTCTATGGCATGCAGCCAAGAGGAATTTCTGAGCTGAGGGATTCAAAACAGACTGTGACTAGGAGTGCTAGTGCAGAAGACTTCGCAGAGGCGATGAAGGAACTTCACAACCAGGTGAAGGAACGATTGCGGAGTTCGAGCCAAGAATATAAGCGGAGAGCAGATCAACACAGGAGACAACTTCAGTTCGAAGTTGGTGATTTGATTCTGGCACATTTGAGAAAGGAAAGGTTCCCAAGAGGAACATATAATAAACTGAAGATGAAGAAAATCGAACCATGTAAGGTCTTGAAGAAATGTGGGGAAAATGATTATGAGATTGAATTACCCGATGGGATCGAAATTTCTCCGATATTCAATATCTCATAATTGTACCCTTATAAAGTTGAGGAAGCAGGAGCAGGAAATGAACAGCTAGAGGTTAACTGGACAAAACAAATGCCAGTTGCAGAAAAGCCATAGATGGAGCGCTTACTAGACAAAAGAGTTGGTAAGAGGACCAAGCGAAAGAAATACTTTGAATACTTGGTCAAGTGGAAGGGACATCCAATTGAAGATGCCAGCTAGGAGAACGAAGCTGAAATACAGAAGCATGGACAGATCGTGCGAGAGCTCATGGACAGGAGCCCATGAAAATTTTCAAGCAAGGGAGTATGATGCAGGAGCATCGCAAGGGCATGCAAGCATAGCCAGCAGCGAGTCAGCGCAGAGATAAGAGACAGCTGGAAAAGAACCGAGCACATTTTTTTGAAAATGTTTTGAAATATTAATGAAGTCATTAAGTGGAGGCATGCTTGTATTATTGTAAAAGGACCTTGAGTGATCCGCTCTCGTCCATAGTAGATAGGAGCCTTTATGTGTAATGAATGTAGGTAGATAGAATTTAATGCTTAAATTAGACAGTTTAGAGCGCAAGAGGGAAACGGGATATAGACACCCTCATTGTATAGTTGTATTATTATTGTGAAGATAAGAGCATAGAGTAGAAAAGAGAAGAAGCCGAGAACTGTGTAGAATAATTCCATGTATAGAAGTTCTGGATTAATAGAAAAAGATTTGATTCAAATTCATGGTGTTGTGATATTCTCTGCGTACGCGATGTTGAATGTTATGCTCATGAATGTTTTACTCTTTATGTCATACATTTACTATTTATTCTATGTGTGTATGATTTCTAGTTAAATGTCTGAAATCTGAGAGAGAGTAAGGAATGAGTTTCAATTGTTTCTCTATCTGAGCAAGAGTTCCTGCAAGGAGTGCAGTTGAATTGTCCGCAAGGAGTGCATTGACAAAGGGTTTAGAGGTTTGTCTCTGAAAGATCAGATAGGATATCTTTTGTTCTCATTTCCTCATAAGTGCAGTTAGGCACAGGAGCCATGCAAAGTGTGCGCAGACCGAGGGTAGTTTCAGGGTTTGTAAGACCTAGAAAATTGTTGAGAGACTACTGTTGCAGGGAGTGCGCAGAGTCGAAAGACTTCAATTCTTTGATGTAATTGAAGGATTCGCCGCAAGGAGTGTGTGCAAGAGTCTTATTAAAGACTCGGAGTTGGAGAAATCTCAGGAGGGATAGAGTCTTCATAGTTGTCGAAGAAAAGCACAGAAGGTTGGTGCCTTGAGGTGTTGAAAGGAGGCGTCGCAAGTTTGTGTTGCAGGCGGTTAAGTCCCGTGGAAAAACACTTTGTTTAAGAGTGCAGAAGTTCTTGAAGGGAGAAGCAGGCACTCGAGATTCTCCATAGAGAATTCGTGAAGTCCCACGAGCCGTCATATTTCACGGAGGAGCAAGGAGGTTACGGTGGTCATTTCTGCAAGCGGAATCTCAAGAGAGAGAGGGTCGTAGACTCACGCCAACGAGGACCATTGGGTCTACTCACGAAATTCCATTTCAGGGTTTCGTGTGTGGAAGGACCAAAGCTTCGACACTTGGATTTGCAAAATTGCGAAATCCAAAACCCTGACACAACAGAAGATTTCATGGTGGGGCCAGTACTTGGACACATGGCGAGGTCTGAGAAATTCGTCATTTCGGGGTTTGAATGAATGCGGGTAAGCTAAGAGGTTGGCGAATCAAATCCCCGAAACGCGAAAGAGAGAACTTTGGGATTTGGGAATTCGAGGTTCGTGGTGACATAAGGTTGGGATCGCAAGTCTAGGACCCCCGATACCTAAAATAGCGAAATTACATGGGCTAGCAGATCGCGAGGAGGTGATAGGTGGCAGAATCCCACGTCAGCTGGAGATTTGGTGAAGAGACGCATGGAAGAACATGGAGATTCCCGACAAGGGTTGTGGGACCCGGAGCAGGCACACAAGTATTTCGGGATTTTGGGACCGGAAGGTAGAAGATACATAGAGCTCTTGTATATCAAGCTCCCAGTGCACGAAATAGCATTGACCGTTGGATCAAGGGAAAGCTCCAGAATCATTGATTTCTTGTGGAGGTGGAACCTTAGCGTTCCAGCGTTTATCGGAACTCGGCATATCGGTGTTTGGAGGTCTGAAGGCACAGTCGCTTGACCACAAGACTCGCGAAGTCGTGAAGTCAGATCTCCCGAAGTGCGAAGGGAGATTCACCAAGGTTTTCTGTGGGTGTAGATTTCCTGAAAAGGAAATAGAAGAGCCAATTCGAGAGAGCTCTTCGGGCCAGAGGAATAGAGTGATCCTGTGTGCATGGACTTCCGACCTGTGGGTTGGGAGGGATGTGTCAGTTGTCCTTTGTATGGCCTTCGTTCAGTCTTGGTTGGGTTCTTGGGCTATCCCATGGAAGTGATTTACCAATATATTTTCAATCTCCTTATGGGATTATCTCTCGATCCCATCCTGATCCCAAATTTTCAGGATTTTGCTATGGGTTCTTCTAGCAATGGTTGTTCTATGAAAAAACTTGGTATTTCTCTCTCCTTCCTTTAGCCACCTGATTCTATACTTTTGGCTCCATAGAGTCTCTTTCTGTTGGCATATTGCTTCCCATTCCTGGGTCATTTGGATCTCTTCCCTTTTTTGATCCTCTATATAGCCCTCATCTATGCAAATTTCCTAGAGTTTCCTCATTTTGTCTTCAATATTTTTTTTTCCTTGTTTATGTTTCCAAAGATTTCCTTGTTCCACTCCTTGAGTTTATGTTTGATGTACTTGAGTTTATTATATAGTTTGAACATCCTTTTCCCTTTCTCTGGTTGTTCCTCCTGTCACCATTGGTTGATGTTCTTCTTGAGGGTGGGATGTTTGATCCAAAATTTCTCAAATATGAAAGGTATATTCTTCGGTGTGGTTTGGAAGTTTGCTTCCAATTGGACTGGCCAGTGGTTAGAACCCCCTCAGGGAAGAATGTTACAATCTAAATTTAATCCCTTCAGAATGATGGACTTCGACACCAAGAATATATCTAGCCTTTCCGTCACCTGATGTTGATTTATCTGTTTGTTGTTCCAGGTGAATTGGCCATTACTGGTTTTGATGTCCACCATCTCCACTGTGTCAATGAAAGATGAAAAGTCTTTCGCATCTCTATCCAATATCCTGGTGCCTCCTTTTTTCTCCACAAGTGTCATGATGATGTTGAAGTCCCTTGCCAGGATCCAGTGGAGGTTGTTGGAACGGGCTTTTAGTTTTTCTAGGTCTAGGAGCATTCTTCTCTTTTCCTCCAACATCTGCGTCCATACACATTAGTGCATAGAATCACCTCTGTGTTACCTATGATTTGCATGCTAACCAAAAGTGTGTGTCTGGTGGCTTCGGCTGCTAGTAGATTCATCACTTGTGGGTTCCAAAAAGTGAGAATATAGTCTGCCATTTGTTTTCCTTTGACAACCAACATCCTGTACTTGCTCCATTTTTTTTTGTTGATTGTTTCCATTATGTCTATAGTGCATTTTGTCTCTTGGATGAAATAGAGGTCTAGTTGTTCCTTCCTCAGTCTATTTTTAAGGATTCTTTGCTTTTGTGGGATATTTAGGCCTCTTATATTCCATGTTATAATCTTCATTTAAACATGTGGGGGGGATTTGGGAAAGAGATTTTTTTATCTTACCTGATTTTATCAGCGGGGCTCCTAGTTCGTGTAGGGCTACGCTGTTTGATTTCCTTCCTTTCTTCCTTCTCATCTGCTTGGGTGAGAGTTGTGGTTGTCCCTCACCTTCTTTGATTCCTAGGTGTCATATCTCCCCATGCGTGTGCTTGAGTCCTCTAGATTTTTCTTTCTCCCTTAGGAGGAAGAGGTATTGGATACGATCTAGTTGCTCCATGGGTACATTGTCTATGCCCTGCCTTTTCCATTGCTCCAGTATGTTCGAGAGATATATTCCTTCCCTTTCCACAATATCTCTGAGATCGAGATCTTTTGTACCTACCTCGCTTGGTGTCATTTCCGCATCTTTGTCTGCCTCCTGCATGGGGGTGTTGGAATCTCTGGTTTCTCCATCCATAGGAGTTGCGCTACCCCCTTGTTCCATATTATTGCTTGGACTATTTGTGTTCTCATTTGTTGCATGTTCCCTAGATTCTTTAGATTTTTCCTTTTCCTTTCCTCCTTCTTCCCCTTTGTTGTTCTTGTCCCACCCTTCTTTTCTATTCCTGGCTTCTAGATTGCTTCTTGTTGGGTCTTTACTTGGTTTCTTGTTTTCTTTGTTTCTATGGTTCGTCTTTATAAACTCGTCCTTGTCCTACTGTAATTTGGTGTTTTTCGCTTCTTGTTTTTTATTGAGAGGACATTCTCTGATTAGGTGTCCATGTTCATGGAATATTATGCATCTGAATGGGATCTTATTTTAGTCGATGCTTTGTATCCATTCCTCATCCATGAATTCCATGCTTATGGCTTCTGGGAGTGCCCCTGAAACATCCATCTCTATGTAGATCCTTGCATAGTATGTATATCTCCCTTTTAGGGTTGCTTTTGATGTCTTCACATAGTTTCCAAGTTTGTTCCCAATTTCTTCGAAGGTGGATGGCAGCCAGTATTCTAGCGGCAAGGAGTAAAGCCTCAGCCAGACAGGTACATTTTTGAAGGTTTCCTTCTCTGGGGAGAATTTTTCCTTCCATGGCCTTGTGTATAGTCCTGTTGAGGCATGGAAGTATGCCCCCCCCCCCCCTCAAAGAATTTATCCATGTCATCCAAGTTCATGAATACTATTGTGAAGAATCATTTCAAACCTAGGTGGAGTTCCACTTCCCTACTTGGCTTCCATTGATATTTTATCCAGTTGCGCAACGTTCTTTCTGTGGGCCACAAACCTATGAACTTTCAAATTAGTTCATGTGTCTTCATCTGGTCCTAGAAGAGTTACATTTCGGATCTTCCAGTATCACCTTGGGTATCAGTGTTGTTTTAGGTTTACATGGGTTGCACCCTTCTACCCCATTGGGGTTCACTAGTTCTTGCGCATCATTTTGGGTTTCTCTGGCTTCTTCCCCCATATGATCCTTTTTTCCCTGGTTTATTTCCTGATTCTTTTCTGGTCCTGATCCTGAGGTGCTTTTCACTGGTTCCTTGAAACCTATGCCTCATGGGCCTTTCCCCATGTCCACCACTACCTTCTTGTATGAGGAGGTTCCATTACCGCCCCCTTTGGTAACCATGTTGTCCTCTGTTGTGACCGCGACTGTCAAACCCTAGCTTGCAGTTGCTCCAAACCCTAGCTTCGATGACTTTAGTTTATCTTTTCAAAACCCTAAACATAATTTAATCCATAAAACAATATGAATATGAATAACTATGAAAACTGTGAGTATGTAGATATTGATATCATCTAATTTATGCTAAAATTTGAATTCCAATAAACACCCTATAGCCAAGTTATAGTGTAATTTCATCTACAACCATTTTGCATTTTTAAGGGCCATATAGGAAAATCAGAAGCTAAGTTTTGGTGAGCATGTGAGGATATGGACTAGCTAACTCCACTCTAAATTTGGTATTTATTAGAGTTCATATATAATCATTGCACTAAAAGTACGAAACTAGTTTTTAATGCATTTCTACAAATAATTTGCATACATGAGGTTTATCAATGCATTATCATAGAAATTTTGCAATTTAATCAATTACAACAACATCCATAGACTTAATGGCATCTACATAATTTCCATGGACTGAATTAAAAATAAATAATGCTAAAATGCATGCACATTTCATCATGATTGAGATCTTAATCAAAAAGAAAGAAGGTTACACTTATCTTTTGTAATACCCCAGTTTTGATCCCCGTATTAATAATGTAAGTGTGTAAATGATGAAAGGTCGTAGAGCCTAGCATTGTAATCTATTATAAATATTAATAATAAAACGCATGATCGATTGTAGATGGACAAGGACAAATTTAAAGGAGTCTTTACTTATGTGAGAATACTTACTTCACGAAAATCCATGTAGCCTGCTATGGTATCAACACCCTCTACCTACAAGAAAGTATGTGATCGTTCTACTATTGGGTCCACTTTGTCATGGAATTGCATATAGGGTTATGTGATTCCAAGAGAGAGGAGGTAGCTAAGGGGCTATACCAAAATATTATATTTTATTAAACCCATCTTTGAATTAGTGGGGAAAATTAATTACATGAGCTTCTTGGGGGAAGACACGTGGTGCATTGTGAGAATTAGTATATTTTGATGGTTTTTGGACATTCCTCGTTCTCTCATCCATTCTTTAATTCTCATTCATTCTTGTTATTGGATACAAGAGAACATTTATGTGGGAAAGAGCTATCGTTAGATGGTTGTATGAGAACATTGGTTATTTTCCATCAATGTAAGGATGCTTTAGTGCATGGAAGCATTGGCATTTGGGGAAAACTGTCCATAGCTAAGAATATTTGGAGATTCTAGCATTGATATTTCCTAACCAAATTATACTAGAGCCTTGGAAAGAAGTGGAATAGCATGAGGGATTTCATTGCAAAGAAGGGAATTCACTTATTTAGGTTGTATAGGCTGAAAAGAATAGAGACCTAGTAAGTTGAGATTGTTATGTGATTGAATATACTGTAATAATATGAGATATTGACTTTATATTTGATATCATAGTTTTACTAGGCACCTATCCTTGTGGATTCATAGCCTTAGCTCAAGGGCGACCTACCACTAAGAGATTTGGAGAAGTAGTGTCTATGGTTGGGAGAAACATCTGACATTTATAGCCAATTGGTGTGGTTATTTGATAAATATAAGTGTTTTATGTGTATAGTATTCATGTTGCATTTTATTCCATTCTTTTTCACCGTTTAATGTTGTATATATCTTTAAATGTTATGCCTTATGTGAGGAATATACTTTCTTGTTTATATATATAAATCTTGATGATTTTCATGAGCCATTTGAATTGTTGCATGATTATTTATTTGTTAAAGATGGTATCAAAGTTTGAAAATTAGTTCAAGAATGCGAGTTCTTGAAGTACCATGTGATTTGGGTACATTACAATGGGTTATCGAAGAAAAACCATGTCGTAGCATGACCTAGCTGGGAGATGGGAACATTACAAATTTGTATTGGAGTGAAGGTTCCAGCACCATACCTATATGGGAAAATACCAATGAAAATTTGTTAAGATTCCCTATTGTAGAATTTGAATATGTGTTAAAATTGGGTGGAAATGATGAAATAGGAGAGAAAACTATGTTTTTTGGATGAATACAATGTGTATTATCTGCAGAGTGTTGAATGGGGGAGCA
>JZKD02S0241702.1:69389-85187 GCA_000966675.3 Picea glauca | reverse complement strand
TCCCATGTGTATGTAAATGGGCACGAAAATGTATATTTTTCCAAAATCATATCAGTAGGGAAGAGGGTTTTGTGTCTTACAACAGATGCTTCTTTTTTATGGTGCTAGCGATGGGATACCTATTCTTTGGAGTGTATATCATGTGCAATATTTTCACAAAATTACACCAAAGCTTAGTCTGAAGATAAAAGTTTCCTTGTTTTATGAATCATTTTAAGCACACTTGAATGTGGATAATGGATACTATCCTCATAAAATGGGATCCTAAATCCTCTAAAATCATTTTTTTCTTTTTGAAGTGGTATGTTTATTAAGTTTATACTATATAGGTATAAGAAGCCTATTATATTTTGCATATTAAAGGCCTACTTTTAGTATTTTGGGGTTTTTATTATTCTTGGACTATGTACATGCATCTAAGAAAAGCGATTTCAAGTCACTGGCATTATATTCATCTCATATTTATTGTTTGACCTTGTCATGGAAAATATCTTAACTCATAGTAGTTTTACACATGTTCTCCTCTCAGGCACATGATGGAGGTGTTTTGGCTATTGATATTTTAAGAGCTTCAATGAGTGCTCCATAACGGATTACAATTGGTGCAAACAACACCCTTTCTATTTGGGATACTGTATTCTTCAAGGTGTAGGATTTATTTTTCTTTGCTACTTAAATAATACATTAGGAGAGATGAAGATACAAAATTTGCAGTTGTGGATGTTATTGTGATGGAAAGTAACTTGAAGAATTTTTTTTTCTGCATCATGTACAGGAAGTCAAATGAATTAAGCCAGTTGCAAAGCTCACTTCTCATAGTGTTGCATCTTGGTTTCATCCTCAATCCCTCAACCTTGATATTTTAACATGCATTAAGGACTCTCATAGATGGTAAGTGATATCAACTATTGTCCAGGGAGTAAATACTATTCAATATGCTCATTTATATCTATAATAGTATGCATGTTATATTTGATCCTGGAATTTCATATGTTGTTTTATACCATTTTATCTATTGTAGGACCATTGAACATCCAACATTTGCAGCAAGAACAAGACCACTCTATGACCTATCTTCTCATGTACCTATAATCCTTCTTTCACCAAACAAGAAACTAAAGGTTACATTTATGTTCCTCTCATTAAAGATGTTATTTGTGATTTAACTAGAGAAACTTATGTTAATCTAATAATAAAATCCCATATCAACCACAAGTGTATTAAAGCGTTGTGTTATGTTTACCACAACTTAAAGGTTTAATTACTATTAGTTCTTCTCAGGAGTAAGTCTCTAAACTCCAATGCCTATTGAGAAAACAAGTGATTTGTTTAAAGGAAAATATTTGAAATATTAATTAATCCTTATTGCACCAATGTATATTGATTTTACTTTAATGGCTTGTCATTATGTGTTAACAAGAGTTAAAATAGCAGCATTTTCAACACATTTATGCTCTCATCCTCTTGGTATTCCAAATCGATGCTTTATATGATGGAGTTGATACACAGTTCAATTTTCATTTGAATATGTGAATGTTATGTTAAATTTGGCAGCATCGATAGTCATTCTCCAATGAGAGGCCATATGGACCACCCTAAGGCTAGTCAGGGATATTTGGAGAATCAACTAGTCTTGTGAGGTATTGAAAGAATCCACAGGGAATGTACAACCTTTGTGATTCAAACCAAAAGTCGGGACAAATGAGATGATATGTGAGTCTAATGAAAAAGTCAGGGGGAAAGTACAACCTCTGTGAGCATAGACAGTCTAGTGCAAAATTCAAGGGGAACGTACAACCTCTATGAGCATAGACAGACTAATGCAAAAGTCAGGGGGAACATACAACCTATGTGAGCCTAGTCAAACCTTGTGAGCCATGAGAAAAAGTCAAGGCATCTAGCAAAAGTTAGGTTGAATATAAAATTCCTATGAGCTAGAAACAAACGATGTTCCTAATATTGCAAATGATATAAATGTATTGATCTAGTGCATTGGCACGTGTAACATTATCCACCATGAAAAGAATTTTGAATTTCCTTGTAAAGAGTCGAGTTGTAACTGAAGTCTCAAGTTTAGTTCTATTTTAGAACTAAAAGTGTAATGTAATGTTGAGTTGTAACTGAAGTCTTAAGTCTAGTTCTATTTTAGAACTAAATTGTAATGTTGAGTGGAAACTGAAGTCTTAAGTATAGTTCTATTTTAGAACTAAAGTGTAATGTTGAGTTGCAACTGAATTCTTAAGTCTATTTCTATTTTAGAACTAAAGTGTAATGTTGAGTTGCAACTAAAGTCTTAAGTCTAGTTCTATTTTAGAACTAAAGTGTAATGTTGAGTTGCAACTAAAGTCTTAAGTCTAGTTCTATTTTTGAACTAAAGTGTAATGATGAGTTGTAACCAGTCTCAAGTATAGTTCTAAGTTCGAACTAAAGCATACCAATCTCAAGTCTAGTTCTATTTTTGAACTAAAGTGTAATGTTGAGTTGTAACCAATCTCAAGTCTAGTTCTAAGTTTGAACTAAAGTATGAAGCTAAGTTATGATTAACTCATGCAAACATGTTATTATTTAGAATCTCTCCTCTTCTCCTCTTCAATCTATATAAGCAAAGGTCAACCCCTCTCTTCAATATAGTTTTGATATGCAGGTTAAGGGTGAAGCAATAGAGGCACATATCAGTGATAAAGAGGTAGCATACCAAAGCAACATATCAGTGTTGTATATCAACAATAGAAGAAGCATATCGGAGGTGTATTTAGGAAATGTATCTTAGGTCTTTGTCAGGTCAGAGTCATCTTGGAAAGATATTTAAGAGCAGAACATTCATGGTGGATATTTGTAAGTGATATTACATTATTAATGCAATAAAGGAATATCGTTTGTTGGGGTTTTTCTCCCTGTACAGGGTTTCCCCAGGGTATATGTGTTGTTGATGTGCATGCTTACGCATCTACATAATTATTTCTATTCGATTGTGATTTGGTATTGTTGAAGTGTATTAAGCTGGAATCAAAGTATTGAAGAAAATAAAAGAATTAATCTGCATACGAAATCAAGCTCATAATTTAACATGTTATCCAAGGCCTTGATATTTTATGTGTCTAAACATTAAATCTACAATTTGAAGTGTAAATGCTCGGTGCAAGGGACTCATAGCTCATATGTTGTTGGTTCAATTCTCTAAAACGTAAATTGTTTTGTGATGCACATGTGGTAAAGTTAATCTGAATTAAATAGCCATGTACAATTAACTTCATCCCAGCATATTACTTATAGTTTTAAGATCCTTTTATGGGTTTTATCTTCCACAAATGTATTGTTATTTTATTTTAAATGTTGATCATAAATTAGGCTTAAAATTGGTGGTTTTCCTCTTTGCTCAAGTGCATCTACATTGTTTGAATACAACAACAGTAAATTGTCAACTTGACAGTCTATACTTATCCTTGTAAGCACTTACTTGGATTAATGAACTCACATATGAAAACCTTGGTGAATCATGTGGTGATTGGACTTAAAAATATGAATACATCTTTGGGTATAAATGAATTTTCCTCCAAGTGTTGAATTAATTTTTTTTATTCATAAATTCATGTATGCATTGGAATATTACTCTTTTTATGGTTTGCTATACATCTCAACACTTTGATAACATTTCAAAATAATTTTACTAGTGCTCTCTCTTCATTTTCTTCCATTGTCGAATTTCAACATTTTCATTTACTTGTTGAGTTAAATACCTTGCTAGTTGTTGCAATTAAAAAGGGACATCTTGAACTTCAAGGACAACAAATTTGTTAATAATTCTATCAACAATACATGATAGTTCTCACACAGCATACATTGTGTTTACCTATTGAAGTTTGTTTGAATGGGTAGATTATTTCATTAGTAGTTGTTTGGGGTTTGCAAAATAGGAATTTTATATCTAATGAAACCAAGAACGTGTTTTCAATTATTACCACTGACTTTATATAATAGCTTTGACATGCAATGAAATTGAAATCATGTATTCCCTAAATAAGTGTATCAGTCTCTATATGAATTTCCTTTATGATTCAATCCAAGATCAAGGATTCGTTAACAAGATAGGAACCTATTTCTTGGAATTGATAATGCCTTTGAGTGTTATTATTTGTTTGGAACATATACATATACTTTGTTTTGGATTAATGAGAGGGGGGGTGAATCAGTAATAGAGAAATATAATCCATAAAATGCAAGTGTTATATCAATGTAGCATTACCATCCAATAGTTGCAGAGTAAATAAACAATGAACAAATGAGAAATCATACACATACATAGTACACCAGTGTTTTTATGTGGAAACCCAAAGCGGGAGAAAACCACGGAATGCTTTTTCTTATATGTCTTTAAGAATTACATTCATTAGAAGCACCAACTTCCTTTTTTTTCCAGCTCCAACTGGAAGGAGGCTCCAACCCCCTAGTTTCTTAGGCTACAACCTAAGGGAAGCTCCAACTCCCCAATTCTCTTGATACAACCAGAAGGAGGATACAACCCCCTATGTTCTCTAGCTTCAACCAGAAGGTGGTTACAACCACAAGTCCTTGCCCTGTCCAACCGCCTTGATGTAGAAGTAGAATCATGGAACCATTGTCACACTATCACTGTGAGATATACCATTGTAACAACCTGTACCACTGACCTGCCACCAACCAACTTGTAACAACCTGTAATTAACATGTACCATAAGCAAGTGCATCAACCATGCACCAACCTGTACCTCAACTTGTACCATCAACGAGTGCATCAACCATGCACCAAATATGTACAAATCATGCATCAAATACACATAAACTATGACTCATCAAGATATACCAACATCATCAACTATACACCTCATGTATGTGTCAACTCATCAACTACTTGTCTCAACCATGTGCCCAACATGTACCTAAACCAAAATCCATCATCAATTTCATCATCCAAATCTGATTTGTAACTCTGTAATAGAATGGGTGTATATGATCACATACCTGCAAACCTTCCTTAACTTTAACAACAAGAGACTAGCATTTTCATCAAACTTTACTTTAGTCTCACATAACTAATTTTGGATTAGTCAACAACCCTAACTTGCAATAATCATAACTATGTACCTGAATGAATAAAGATCTGAAAAAAGTACACAATTTTCTTCAGTGTCTTTCATGCAATTCCTCTAAGTTTCACTACTTTGATCCTCTCATAAAAAGGAGTTATAGAAAAAATAGCATACCTTGTTGAATTATGGCTTATTCTAGAGAGCAAACTTGTAGAGAGTTCCCCACACGGAATATTTGTTGTATGCATCTAAAAATTGTACATAGAATAATACAGACTTTTCTCTAACCAATACATTTTTTCTTACAAAATTTGGATCTGTTATGGAGAATTTATCACGTTTTTACCCGAAACACATGTTTTATACTAGTTTCAAGACTATCCAAAAACCCTATTTTCCACGGAGTGTAACTCCAAAAATACAACAACTCAAAAGATGAAATTTGTATCACAACTAATTGGATATGTTTCCTAAACGGACTCCCAATTTCACGATCTGAATCATTCTAGAAAAAAAGGTTATTGCGAAAATGGTGAGATGATATGTAAATAACATACCTTAGAAAGCATCATCAAAAGAATTTATCCTCCCTTGAATTTCGGCCTTCTTTACTTGACCTTCCCTCTGAAATTCGGCTTAGATATCCTTTGGTTGCCTCAGTCACTTGTAGATATTCAATATGCTCAAGTGTGATTAAAAATGAGAGACCCTTGCCTCTTATTTATACTTTCATGTAGCTTCCTCAAGGGGTTACCTTCTAACCATATTAACCCACTTTCCTTATTTTAGAACTAACCCACTTCTAACCACTTGTCCACTTAGTAATTTCTCAATTAACTTTATTATTTAAATAATTTCTTTTGTATCCACTTTGAGTTATAGTACACTCATCACTTCACTTTATTATTTAAATTACCTTCTAACCATCTTAACCCACTTTCCTTATTTTAGGGCTAACCCACTTCTAACCACTTGTCCACTTAGTAATTTCTCCATTAACTTTATTATTTAAATAATTTCTTTTGTATCCACTTTGAATTATAGAAAACTCATCACTTCACTTTATTATTTAAATAATTTCTTCTTTGCAACCACTTTGACTAATTTGACCATTTGGGGCTTCTATATGACTCATGAGGGTTCTCCAACTTCACATGGCCATAACTCTCTAACCGTGAGGAGTTATGTGACGTTCCGCATACCAACAAAAATGGAATGACATGTATTATCCATCCAGAATAGTCTTACTTGCAAATATATCAAAACTCATACCATTATACATCAAACAAACTTGGGTCCATTACCCAAACCATTGTGCTATCAGAATTCTCTACCGGACTTTCTTCAAGGGTTGACATCAATGACAACCAACCCAATTAATCAACAATATCCCCCTTTGGCATTGATGGCAACAATATGATGCAATGTTGAATTCATGTCACTCATGCTCCCCCTGTGAACATCGCTCCCCTTGGAACCATGCCTATGTGCTCTGCCTCTGATAAATCTCTCCCCCTTTGTCATCAATGGCAAATGTATCTTTCCATCTAGGGTTTCTCCCCCTAACTGAACTATCCTTGGGGATACTCCCCCGAACTGAACTCTTCCAGAAAATGATCTCCCAACTTGAACTATCCTCTCTATGGTTCTTCCTCGTGTAAATCTAAGACATATAATATAAGCATTCAAAAAAATTCATTTTGGAGTAGAAATTACTCTGAGTCTCTGGCGAAGATACTCAATGGCTTCTCGTGGAAGCAGTTTTGTAAAGATGTCTACCACATGGTATTTTTTTCCCACGTACTCAACTCATGTGTTCTTCTCTGCAACCCGTTCCTGTAGAAAGTGATACTTGATTGGAATGTGCTTCATCTTGGAGTGCATCAGCGAGTTCTTTGAGATATTGATGGCGCTTCTATTATCATAATAGATTGGAATGGGCTCATCATACTCAACATGTATATCTGTCATATTTTGTTTCATCCATAGAACCTGTGTACAACATGATGTTGTTGCAATATACTATGCTTCAGTTGTAGATAAGGATATTGATGATTGTTTCTTGCTTAGCCATGATACTAAACACTCATCCAAGTAGAACTTTTCTCCACTGGTGCTTCGTCGGACATCAATGAAACCTGCCCAATCTGCATCTGTGTAGGAAATAAGTGATAGATCATTTCCTTTTGGATACCATAATCCAAACTATTTTGTTCCTTTGAGATATCTGAATATCCTCTTCACTACTAATACATGTGATTCCTTTGGTGCTGCTTGAAATCATGCCACATGTCTAACTGTCTGCATTACATCTGGTCTGGATGTTGTCATGTATAGTAAGCTACCAATCATTGACATGTATTTCCTCTGGTATGTACACTTTGAATCATCATATTTTTTCAACTTGCAACTGGTTTGCATAGGAGTGATAACTGGTTTGCAATCTTCCATTCTGAACCTCTTTAGCATTTCTTTGATATACTTAGTTTGATAAATAAAAATTCATTGGTTTCTTTGACGTATCTGAAGACCCAGAAAGAATGATAGTTCTCCAAGTAATGACATTTCAAATTCATTATGCATATCCTTTGCAAATTTATGGCTTAACCTGTCATCAGTACTTCCAAAAATAATATCATCAAGATAAACTTCAATTAATAAAATACTATCTTGGATTACCTTGATGTAGAGGTTGTTGTATGCACTTCCTTTTTTGAACCCTGCATGTTGTAGATATTTATTCAGTCTAGAGTACCATGCTTTAGGAGCATGTTTTAGACCATACAAGGCCTTCTTCAATTTACACACATAATCTACATTCTCTGAGAACTGAAATCCTTATGGTTGTTTGATGTAGACTTCTTCTTCAAGTTCCCCATTCAAAAAAGTTGATTTCACGTCGACCTGATACACTTTAATATTCTTAGAGCATGCATAATCTAAAAGCAATCGGATTGCTTCCATTCTATCAACTGGGGAAAATGTCTCTTCAAAGTCAATTCCTTCAACATGTGCGTATCCTTTAGATACTAATCTGGATTCATTCCTTGTAACATGTTCATCTTCATTCAATTTATTTATGAATACCCACTTTGTGTCAATCACATTCTTATTCTTTGGTCTTGGAACCAATTCCCAAGTGTCATTCTTCTCTATTTGATCTAATTCTTCATCCATGGCCTTATTCTAGAATTCATCCTTGTTGGCCTCTTCAAAATTGTTTGGTTCAATCTTACATGAGAGTGCTAGGTGCATTTGTTCTCGCGAATGGATTCTTCTTCTAGTCTCAAATCCTACATCTTTGTTTCTGATAATCTGATCTGAATGATGATTCTTCTATACTTGTTTGCTAGGTGTAGTTTGAGGCACTTGTTGAACTTGTTCTTATACTTTTGTCTGGTCCTCTTCATCTTCTCCTTCTACTTCTTCTTCATCTTCTGCTTCTTCTTCATAAATTTGTTCCATTGATTCATTTTCTTCTTCCTTTAATTCTCATCCACCTATTTCATCAATTGTTACATTGATGCTTTCCACAACTTTGTTAAACCTCACATTGTAACACTTGTATTCTTTTATTGTACTTGAGTAACCAACAAGTACTCCTTTGTCCACACCAGAGTCAAACTTTTATGTCATCTTCTGTTTTGATGTAGCATTTGCTTCCAAATACTTTGAAGTGCTTCACATTTGTTGTTATTCTTTTCCATAGCTCATAGGGAGTTTTTCCAGTGTTGTTTTTTAGCATTACTATGTTTTGAATGTGAATTGTTGTATGAACTGCATGTGTCCAAAAAATATCTGTCAATTTGGATTCTGTTAGCATTGTTCGAGCAATTTTTTGTACTGTCTTTTTCTTTATTTCAACAACTCCATTCTGTTGAGGTGTCCTAGCAACAAAGAATTTCCTTTTTATTCCATGTCTATTGCAGTAGTCCATAAATTCCTTTGAAGTAAACTCTCCTCCATTATCAGATCTCAAACCTTTGATTTTTGAATCCATTTCATTTTCAACCATTTCCTTGTAGACGTTGAAGTTTTCAAAAGCTTCTAACTTATTCCTGAGAAAGCAAACTGTAGTCATTCTTGTATAATCATCCACTAATAACATAAATTATTTCTCACCTTTTAAAACCTTTGTTGTAGTTGGTCCAACTAGATCAGTATGCACAATTTCCAGTGGTCTTGTCATTGAGTATTCCTTTGATTTGAACCTGGTCTTTGTTTACTTTCCTTGTTGACAATGTTTGCATAAAGTGTTGGTTTGTTTCGTGATCTGGGGAATTTCTCTAACGAATTTGTTTCTACTGACTTTGACAAGGTTGTCAAAGTGTATGTGACCCATTCTTCTATGCCATATCTAGCCTTCATCTTCCTTTCCTAGACAACACTTTTCATTTCAAATTTCACTTAGTACATATATGTTGCTTGAAGTTCTTGTAGCTATTGCAATCAATTTTCCTGAACCTTCTTTTCTTATCTCGCACTTCTGTGAATTGAAAGTAATTTTATGACCTTGGTCACACATTTGACTTACACTTAGAAGATTATGTTTCATATCTTCTACTAGTAGAACATTTTCTGCCTTGGTATTCTTGTTTCCAATTCTGACTGTGCCTTTTCCAATGATTTTAGTTGAATCATCATTTTCGAAGGAGACTGATCCATCTCTTTCCTTTTTTAATGTAAGAAACCTATCTTTATCACCTGTCATTTGTTTTTAATAGCCACTATCAACATACCAACCACGTTTCTTCTGGTTATCTTGTAGAACGAGTGTGCATTCTTTATTTTTATACTGATTAAGATTTCTTATCCATGTCCTCTTCTGAGGTTCATGTCTATGACTATTGTTGTTATTTTGTGGTTCTCTAGGAGGGACTGTCATTCTACAATATTTGGCCATGTGTCCAAAGTTGTTGCACTTGTAGAATTCCACTTTAGTTCTCAATGATTCAAACATGTTGTAAATTCTTCTTTGTGTTTCACTAGGCCTTATTAGATAAACCTTTTGTTTATGACTTTCAAAGTTGTTTATGTTCCTGTTGTTAGCTCTTCAATTCACAGCTTTATGTCCAAAATTGTTGCATGTGTAAAATAAACCAAAAAGTATAGTTTGATACCTGAGAGTTGAAGATCTTCTTAAAGGAGTTACTCTTATGAATCATTCTTCTTCCTGAATCCTATCTGTTTATGTCGTTCGTTGATTCTAAAATATGAATCTTCTCGGTGGAGGAGTGTCCCTGTAATCTTCCTTGTAGGTCTTCCTATCCCCTTTGATTGTTTTTGCATAGCTTTTTGGATATGTTTCTTGTTCTGTTGTTTTGGAGCTTGATCCCTTTTTTGTCTGATTATATCCAAGTTCGAACTTGTCATGGTGGGGCTTTTGACTACTGATAATGTCATCCAAAACTTTGAGTTGTTCTGCATATTTTTCTTTTGAAGATCATTTCTTAATGTGACAATCTCTGCTTCCAAATTTTCAATGATCCTGTCTCTTTATTCTAGATGTTCTTTGAGTGCTTCTTCAATTCTTTTATCTTCTTCTATTTGAATCTTCAAATTTGTGATCATTTGTTCTAGTTCCCGAGTGTCTTCTTTCTTGTCTAGTTCTGCTTGTAGCTTCTTGTTTTTCTTCTTTTCTCTTCTTATAAATTCTATGGCACACAACAATTCTTCTCATTAGTCAACTTCTACCTCTTCATATTCTTCTTCAGTGTCTTATTTATCATAGTCTTCTACTTTCATGAATAGAACTATTTATGTCTCATTGCCACTGACTTCATCTTCATCTGATGAGGAGATGTCTTCTTTGGTTCATAAACTTTTCTTGAAATCTTTCTTTGTGGTTCTTTTGTCTTTATATGTTTGTTATCTATTTGAGTAATCTTCATCATTCCTCTTATTTTTCTTATGAGGACATTTGTTAGCAAAATGACCAAATTCATCACAATTAAAACAAATCAATGAAAACTTTTCTTTATATATGGTGTCAGTTCCCTTGTTCAATCTTCTGACAAAGTTGGCCATTTCTTCATCATCTTCCGAGATGTCAAGTTTGTTGCTATGTTCTTTTTCTTTTTGCTTTCCCTTCTACTTTGGTCTTTTGGATGCTTTGAAAGTTGCTTCTTTTATATCTAGATTTTCATGTTTAGTTATCATTTCATATGTTGTGAAGATTCCATGTAGTTCGTCCATTATTATTGGTCTAGATCTTCTCTTTCTTCTAGTGTTGATATCTTAGGATCAAATCTCATAGGAAGAGATATTAGTACCTTTTGAACAATTATAGATTCTTTAATTTCTTCTCCCAATCCTATGATTGCATTTACTGTTTCATCGACTCGTAATAAGTAAGCCACAATATTCTCATGTTTCTTCATCTTTATTTGTTCAAACTGACCTCTGTAAGTTTGAAGCTTTGTTTCTTTGACTTTTGAATCTCCTTCATAAATATTTTGAAGCTTGTCCCAAATATCTTTAGCGGATTTACAATGTACTACTTTGGTGTATATCGATTCACAAAGACCATTCAGAAGTGCATTTGTGGCTTTGGAATTATTTTGCCCGAGCTTTATTTCTTTTTTATTTATCGGTGGAACTATTGGTTCTTTGTATCCATCTACAACTGATTTCCAAATTTCAAATCCCTATGCATGTATATATGTTTTCATCCTTCTGCTCCAAAATGCATACTTTTGTTCATCAAACTATGGTATTCCATTTTTATACATGTTGTTGCTCTCCATGATCTACCTTTCAGTGGTTAAACTGATTTCTAAAGGAACATGCTCTGATACCAATTATTGGATTACTGAGAGGGGGGATGAATCAGTAATAGAGAAATCTAATCCATAAAATGCAAGTGTTATATCAATGTAGCATTATCATCCAATAGTTGCAGAGTAAATAAACAATGAACAAATGAGCAATCATACACATACAGAGTACACCAATGTTTTTACGTGGAAACCCAAAGCGGTAGAAAACCACAGAATGATTTTTCTTATATGTATTTAAGAATTACATTAATTGGAAGCACCAACTTTCTTTGTTTTCCAGCTGCAACTGGAAGGAGGCTCTAACCCCCTATTTTCTCAGGCTACAACCTGAGGGAAGCTCCAACTCCCCAATTCTTTGGCTACAACCAAAAGGAGGCTACAACCCCCTATGTTCTTCGGTTACAACTGGAAGGTGGTTACAACCACCTGTCCTTGCCCCGTCCAACTTCCCTAACATAGAAGTAGAATGATGGAACCATTGTCACACTATCACTGTGAGATATACCACTATAACAACTTGTACCACTGACCTGCAACCAACCAACCTGTAACAACATGTAATCAACATGTACCATAAACAAGTGCATCAACCATGCACCAACATGTACCTCAACCTGTACCATCAACGAGTTCATAAACCATGCACCAAATATGTACAAATCATGCATCAAATACACATAAACTATGACTCATCAAGATGTACCAACATCATCAACTATACATCTCATGTATGTGCCAACTCATCAACTACTTGTCTCAACCATGTACCCAACATGTACCTAAACCAAAATCCCTCATCAATTTCATCATCCAAATCTGATTTGTAACTTTGTAATAGAACAGGTGTATAGGATCACATACCTGCAAACCTTCCTTAACTTTAACAACAAGAGACTAGCATTTTCATCAAACTTTACTTTAGTCTCACATGACTAATTTTGGATAAGTCAACAACCCTTACTTGCAATAATCATAACTATGTACTTGTAATGAATATAGATATGAAAATAGTACACAATTTTCTTCAGTGTCTTTTATGCAATTCCTCCAAGTTTCATTGCTTGGATCCTCTCAGAAAAGGAGGTATAGCAAAAATGGCATACCTTATTGAATTATGGCTTATTCTAGAGAGAGAACTTGTAGAGCATTCCCCACATGGAATATTTTTTGTATGGATTTGAAAATTGTACACAGAATACTACAAAATGTACTCTAAACAAAACATTTTGTCTTACTAAATTTGGATCTATTATGAAGAAGTTATGAAATTTTTACCCGAAACATTTTTTTTATACTAGTTTCAGGTCTAGCCATAAACCCTATTTTCCACAGAGTGTAACTACAAAACTACAACGACCCACAAGCTGAAATTTATATCAAAACTACTTGGATATGTTTCCTCAACGGACTCCCAATTTCACGTTCGGAATCATTCTAGAAAAAAAAGTTATTACGAAAATGGTGAGATGACCTGTAAATAACATACCTTAGAAAGCATCATCAAAATAATTTATCCTCCCTTGAATTTTGGCCTTCTTTACTTGACCTTCCCTCTAAAATTCGGCTTAGATATCCTTTGGTTACCTCAGTAACTTGTAGATATTCAATATTCTCAAGTGTGATTAAAAATGAGAGACCCTTGCCTCTTATTTATACTTTCATGTAGCTTCCTCAAGGGGTTACCTTCTAATCATCTTAACCTACTTTCCTTATTTTAGAGAGCTAACCCACTTCTAACCACTTGTCCACTTAGTAATTTATCCATTAAATTTATTATTTAAATAATTTCTTTTGTATCAACTTTGACTTATAGTACACTCATCACTTCACTTTATTATTTACATTACCTTCTAACCATCTGATCCGAAATCGGATCCAGAAGCCTAACAGGGCTTGAAAAATGCTCAAAAATTAAAGTGCTCGAAATGCGACGAAACCAGTGCCATTGCGTCCATCTCGTCTTCCTGATTCCGGTGGTATATTTACTTTTTCAAACGGACTCCATATGGAGAAGATATCGCATTCTGTCCGAAAAGTCAAACAGGCAAAAAAAATTTGTTGACTGTGTAGTCCGTACAGTCCGTACGGACACTGACGTGGCAGGTTCGTATGCTGATGTGGTAGGTCCATACAGACGACACATGGTAGGTCCGTACAGGCAACATGTGGCAGCTCCGGGTGATGACACATGGCAGGAAGATTTGGACATTTTGGCGTACGGATGGACCAATGCCGAGGTGACACGTGTCACCACTGAAAGGGTGACACGTGGAATGGGTGATGTCAGCAGCTGACGTGGCAGACTGACAGGGTAGATGTACGACAGATGATGTGGCATGGATGATGTGTCAGGTGTTGATGTGGCAGAGTTTGATTGGCAGGCGTGGTCGAATGGGAAGTCGACACGTGGCATTTATTTGGTCAGTGGTAAGGTGCCACGTGGCCCAGACATGGGTTGCCACGTGGCACCCAGTTATTGGTTGAATCAGTTGTATGTAAAAATTATATGGGAGTCTGTGGGGTTCAACCCTCGGACCTCCCCTACACATAACGGCTTCGCAACGACCGTTCGACCAACGGACTACTAGTTGTGACTTAACATGTATACGGGTTAAAATTTATTTAATTTTAAATTGTGTTACCGTTGGCAGGGGGGTCGGGTCGGGGCTTAGCCCCGGCCTGCGATCGTTTGTTGTATAATATGACCATTGGTTTGTACACATAGAGCGCGGAGTTATGGCGGGAGTTTTGTGTTGAACGGAGCTTTAGCCCTGGTCACATTTGCGTGGCATACGACCATGCCCTCCGTATTGGTGTGTGCGCGTGGGGTTTTAACAAAGCCATGGTTTTATCGTATGGAATATGCCCACGACTGGAGCGGAGGGGCTTAAGTTCGGTTTTTAAAAACGGTTAGCACTTTATGCCATAGCCCGAGGTCGTATGACCCATGTGCCCGAGTGCTAGGCGGTTAGGGGCTGGAGGTGCCCTAACCGTTCTACGGTTTGCACCGTTGGCACGGTTGCACCCGATGCCAGTTTTTTACGCTACATATTGCGTGTGAGCCAGGTTCAATGAAAGAGAGTGCGTTTTGTAGCACCAGTGACAACAAGCTTGAAGGGGAAAACTTCCAGGAGGCATAACTTCTTCGTTTTTCGACCGATTGAGGTGTCGAAAGAGCCCAGATAGGGGTTTTTGACCGCTCCGAAGCCATGAGAAGTCATAGTAGGGTTATACTAGAGGGAAATCAAGCTAAAGCCAGTTTGATGCAGAGAATCTTTTGAGGAGGAGACGTTGTCGGACCATTTCTGGGAGCTCCGGACGTCCGTTTTGCGTGCCATTTTCTTTGCAGGGTTCTAGAGATCTGGACGAACATGACCAGATCAGTCTTGTATCCATTTGGCATTGTAATGATGTATTTTTGAGCTTTTGAACAGAAATAAAGAAGCCTCCCCCACAGAGAAAAGGCTCGGAGACGTAGGCAAAGTTGTGCCGAACTCCATTATCAATCTGCGTGTTATGGTTTGTTGTCTTTTATTTCATTTCAGATCTGCAAATGTATATATGGTTGTCATAATTCTTCTTCTTTCCTCATTCTTCACTAAGTTTTCTCAAATGGTTAATTAACGCATGCAAAATTAAAACTCAACCATAAGTCATTAAAAGATCCGATGGATCAAGTGGTATCAGAGCTAGTTGACATTTGGATTTGAGTTGCATGTTAACCAGGGAAAAGCTACAGCGTGGTGAAGGCGAGCTTGTTGCAGAGAATCCATTAATTGGATTGAGAAAAATATCTTCTCACAGCGAGAAGATGGCATCGGAAGAAGGGATTTCTCAGGATGAGAAAGAGTTCCGGAAAACATTCCTTGCCATGTCGGAGATGGTGAAAGTTTTGTACGAAGATTACTTGGAACGGAAGCGACCAGTTTTGGGTGATTCTTCAAAGGGAAAAA
>JZKD02S0241702.1:27051-53229 GCA_000966675.3 Picea glauca | reverse complement strand
AACTATTCACCCATTATCAAGCCAACCAATCAAAAGAAGAAATGAAATGGTGTGCTTAAAATGTCTTATGATTGCTTCTATATTTTGATTGGTTCACCTATTGATGGGTGAATAGCTCACTCGAAACTTTGTTCTTAAAATCTCTTATGAATTTAAATCCATAAATCTTGTAGAAAATATGTTCAGTTGTGGAAATATGCATACTAATATGATAGGGGATACCATAACTAAATTACAAATGGGAATTGCCATGTAATGAAGGACTTTGTAATTCTTGAAAGTTTCATATCATGTAATCTGTCTCGAATTATATGGGGCTTTTAAATGCTAATTGATTTGATATAACACAAATACAGGGAGGAATTCAATATACCAAGATTAAATAGTGCATTGGCTTGAAAGGATTCCCAGAACTTGTGTATCAATACAATATGCAGTGTTAAAGAAGACAATGTGACAAGTGTCATCAAACATCTTCAGTTTAATTATGACATTCATAGTCACATAGATATGCCAAGTAAACACCAAGAGTATTAACCATTAATTTTACATACACCAAGAATATGTGTGCAGTATGTGTGTGCCCTTAATCTAGGGAAGAATTCATTGAAGGTTGAACTCTTCCTCTTTTTCTTGTCTTGTTGGACGCATTCACCTTGTAGATGGATGAGGGAACCACAAATTTCATAGGTGTTTATGGCAGGCAGGTTGTATTTCTAGATGAGCAAGTTTAGGGAATTTTGTTGTTTCTCCTCTTTGGATGGTTCAGTGATTATGATTGGCACAAACTGTGTCACCATATTTCTTGAATGAAGCTAGAGAATACTTTCTATGACTTTAAAAATGCAGTATCAACAAATTCAAAACTCCTACTACTAATGAAAGTATCAATGTTTCATTTGTTTTAGTGCAGATGCAGTTGTGTTCTCCAGAAAATGTTCTTTTGGACAAATTTATAGCTTTCATTCTTTACTTTACTATTTAATTCCTTGTATATTTTTTTCAATATGGTTAAACCACATGCAAAGCAATTTTATCAAAGCATCAGGAAAACGAAAACGCCTTGAAGTCAATAGAGTTGTCGATATTGATAGTGATTGTGATGAACTGGACAAGCATGTGCAACATATTCATAATGGTGTTGAACTTGAGGTATTATAATAGTTGTTGTAAGTTATATGTCCCAATTTTTTTTCACTCGTCATGCTTAAAATGTTATTTTGGACAAAAAAATATAGTTGTTGCATTCTTCAATTTGTAAGATAATATGTCCCAATGTTTTTTCATTCTTCATGCTTAAAATGTTCCTTTGCAAAACAAATTATAGCTTTTTCATTCTTTACTTGACTTATATTAATTTTTGTGTGGTGATTAAACCACATGCAGAGCAATTATATGAAAGAAGAATGAAAATAAAAAGGCCATGTCAATAGATCTCTCTGCAAAGCTACACTACTTCATGTCAATGTTGATAGTGATTGTGTTGAACTTGGCAAGCATGCGCATGCTATTGATAGTGGTAGTGGTGCCTAGTATGATGATCAGCTTTAATTAGGTAGATACTTAGGAAATGGGATACGTACTATTCAAGTAAACAGTGGTTGTTTTATTATGTAAATAAGGGTGACCATTACTTATGTGATAGAAGTTGTTTAGAATAGTAGTGAAGTGTAATTATCTAGTATACATAGATTATGGAAATAAGGGAGAACATATAACTTACATATGGAAGCTTAGATCTTAGTTCTAATAGAGTGCATTTTTTCCATTGATATGGAGGCTCAAAAAGCTATGGAATATGGTTCAATCTTGTATGATCTCATATCACACTTAGATCACATACTAGTTATCTACATAATTAAGAGTAATGGTGAAGTAAAATAGTCAACTATTACCATTAAAGCTCATTTCCATATTAGAGTGTTCTATCTCATAAATCTCAACATGGGTAATAGAATAATAACTACAAGCTAAAGAGTATACAACACTAATCATACCTAAGCAATGGTTGCATCTATCATGAAATCCATATCATTCCAAGTTATGACACGTTATCCACATAATGTAATAGTGATAATTACAAATATTATGGACACGAACTAATAGTACTACATGCTATTAGTTTCAAGAAGTTTACATTCATCTTAATTATGATAACACAGTATGAGTATCCTTTACTTATAACTCATGCTATTCCCATATCTTTCATTTATATTACCTTGTCTCATAGGGTTAAGTGTTTCAATCATATACCTAATCTAATAAGGTTAATTGTTTCAAGCATGATAATTACGGTGAATTCACTATGGACTTTATTATTGGCACAACTTGGCATTGTTAGCTCTAGTAGAATCCTTTTATAGTCCTATAAGTGATTGGACAGGATTTTTGTTGTGTTTGGAGATATGTATCATTTGTTGATGGATAGTTTATGTAATTTTTATATTTCATGTTGGAATATAAGCACTTTTTTTTTGTTGAAAAAAGAGTTATAGGAGTTTCCCAATAATCTGATCAGAAGTTATATATTCCTTTAAGAGTATTGTTAACAAAATATAGGGTGTATATAGTTTGTAATAGATCCTGGTTGTTTCTAATGATGGAGAAGTTCTAATAATCTGATCCTGGTTGTTTCTAATGATCCTAGTTGTTGTTGTTGATAGAGTTGTATATTGATTTTGTTATTTGTGTGTTGGGGAATATGTAAATATAATTAGAATATATTTTTTGTTGAAACATTTTTCATATCTCAATATATTGTGTATTTTTTTTTGCAGAAATGTGTTGATAAACTCCAAGAAGGGGATAAAGTTAGGGTGTTGTATCTGTTTAACGGTGCTATTGTGGGTATTGGGAAGATTCACTCGCTATCTATTATACATGGATTCAAATTGAAAGGAACAAGATATGCAAATTTAAATATTTTAAAGGTCACAAGTAACATACCCCTTGCTTATGAAGACAAAATAGATGAAGTTGTCTGTATGAAAGAGAAAGAAGGCACCTTCACACAGTGGCCACTAAAATATTTGCAAAAAATGACACAAATGATGTTTATCATGTACTAGCTATTAGACATCTTGACCCATTGCTTTATGCAATAGTTTGAATGGGTTGTTCAGGGATCTTTATCATGGTGTATTTGCAAGAGTTGGAAACTCTCAGACTTTGACATATATGTATGTGTGTGTGTGTGTGTGAACACCTTATAGTTCATCAAAATTGCATTATATATTTTAATTGCAGATTACTTTTTTTTTATCACGATGTTGAATCAATCTTTTAACTTTTATCATGTTGTAGCTTGTTCGTATATGTAATATTTTTATTTCCTTTTGTGTTTTAATTCAAGATTAATAATATGTTTAATCTTCATTATACAATTTATGGTATTCAATAAATTATTCATATCATATAAATGAAAATTTACTACTAAACTAGTAGTAAATATAATGCTTATGCAATTAATAAACAATGTATCAATATACTACTGACATAAATCAGTGAACAAAAACAATTAAATAAACTACCAAATGACGACAATTAAAAATCAAAATTACTAAATTTACTACCAGTTGACGGAAATCAGTCAATGAAGATGACTACATATACTACTAATTGACATCAATTAATAATTAAATTGACTAAATATACTACCAATTGACAAAAATAAATGAATAAATATGACTAAATATATGACCATTTGACGGAAAAATAATGATTAAAATGACTAAATATACTACCAATGGACAGAAATCACTTAATACAAATGACTAAATATACTACAAATGGACAGATATCAGTGAATAAAAATGACTAAATATACTACCAATTGACGGAAATTAATGATTGCAATGACTAAATAAATGACTACCATGACTAAATAAATGACCAGTTAACAACAATCAATGACTAAATAAATGAATATATATGCGACCAAATTGATCAATCAAAAAAACCAATAGATAACTAAAATTGGTTTAGTCATAAATTTGGTCATGTTATAAATGATCGACAATAAACTACTAATGGTCACGTGACCAAACTTAGTCATTTATATGCATTTTGTAGCAGTTTTTTTAGTCATTTATTGTTGTTTTTCTACTAGTGTTGAGTTCATCGAAGGAAGAATATTGGCAATCGTTGATGGAAGAATTATTTAGCTTGTTTATGAGGATGGTGATATGGCCAAGTCATAGGTTGACTTGTGGACAACAGTGCCACATAAAAAGTCATGTGTCATGCCACATTAGAAGGATCATTGTTTGTTGTTAAAAAAAATGTCTAGAGCCAAAAAAATATTAGATTAACTCAAAATTGGATTAAATTTAAAGGGTATATCCATAGTAAGGAGAGATATAAAACTTATAGTGAGGGTCACTAGCCAATTTCACTCCAAATTTTTAGAGAAGGTAAATTAGTGGTTTTTAAAGAACAAGGTGGAACTCTTTGTAAGAGACCCTATTATTGATGAAATTTTTATAGTGAGTCCAAGAAGAAGACATAAAAATTACCAATGGAGAATTTGGCCAAATTCCAAGGGGTTTTAAACGGAGACACAAAAATGGGACAAAATTCACTATTTTGGGCTACTTTTTAGACATTGTTGAGATTTTCAGAGGAAAACTGATCCCAGATCACAAAACCATAAAAAAATTATTTTCTTGGAATTTTATCTACTCATCAATCTAGACAACTTTTCCTTAGTGATTTTTTCCATAACTACTCCATTTAGGAGATAACTAGTTTTTCTAAAAAATTCTGACTCAGAAAAGTGCAAAAGAACAAAGTTGCAAATTCTAAATTGCTATAGAATTTGGTTGGAGTAACAGATTGATAATATGGAAGTTGATGTGTGTTCATAATCACCAATTTTATCAGCACTTGATCTATAATATTTCTTGGTTCCTGACATATTTTATTCTACAAGCGGCAGAAGTTACCCTCTAAGAATAATTGCATAGTGAAAAGGGGCACAATGTAGTAGAAATGGAAAACTTCATAATGATGTAAATTTTATCTTAGAAAGAAGAATGGGGAATAAGTATAGTCGTTGGAAAGATAATTCATAGGAGAACATGTCCAAGGATCATAATCTGTTTTAGTGCATATAAATATTCATGAATTGATATGAAGAATGACATGTAGCCTAATTAATGAAAAGTTTTACAATAAGCATAATTCTAATAATAATGGTTTATTACACATTTCACAAAATTAGAGGTACAAGAAGAACAATCCAAGCTCAAAATTGTAGATCAGAGACATGGAAAATGAACAAAGATCCTACATCCATGAGAGAGAAGATAAATGCATAAACATTATTTTGAGTAATGAGGAAACATAGTCTAATGGACATAAAAGGAGTGTGTAGCCAACATAGCTGGTAGATACTATGAGGAGTTTGAATATGGAAGTGCATAGTTATAGAGCTTAAAATGAGAAGATAATGAGATCAGACTCAATACTCAGTTGTTGCAAAGTCTAAATCAGTTGTAGAGACAAATGAAGAATGGATCAGACTCAATAAATGAAGAAGAAATAAGACCTCATGCAAGGAGGGATAACTACTAAGGATCCAAGAACTCTATAATTTCTAGTAGAACTCAAATATGTCACTACTCACCTCATGATTCATCCATAATTTTGTATGCATCTAAAGAATCAAGAAGAATCCTAAAAGTGTCCCATGTTAGGTATCAAAAAATATATATATGAACTAGATAGCTTGCAAGGAGATATTTGGAAGATTAAGCCACCAACCTTTGATGGTGAAAATAGAAGGAAAGATGATGTTGAAACTTGGTTTCTTGGAATCAAGAAATATTTCTAGTTACATAGTTACTCATCTAATATAGAAGCTAGGATTTCCATATATCATCTACAAGGTAAATCCTCTATGTGGAGGGACCAACTAAAGAAACTAAAGAACATTGATGAGAAAAGGATTTCTTTGATATAGTTCAAGAAATATTTTCACAAATAGTATCTCTTAGAGAACTACTATGACAATATTATTGAGGTGTTCTTTGAAATCTTTGAAAAGAAGATATTTGAGCTATCGAGGTATGTGGGATTTATCAAAGAGGAGATGGTGCAAAATGCATAGGTTCTTAAGTGGACTGTCATATTTTTACAAAGAAAAAATTCATTTGGATGAACTCAAGACTCTAACAGAGACCATTAGAAAGGCCAAGTACCCTTATGAGCAAAGAAAAGGCAAAGAAACTTTTCAGAAATATTGGAAGGATAAGAAGAAGGAGAAATCATATTATATAAGAAAAAGATTCAAACCTTCTTTTAAAATAAATATTCCTAAAATATACCAACAAAATTAGCATGTTTAGGATTAATCCAAATTGGAAGACTCCTTGGGAAAAGGGGGAATACCACCAATCAAATGTTAGGGATGTAAAGAAGATCACATGTACAAGGATTACCTTCATATATATGAAAAAATTGGGATATTGCACAACATTCAAGAGACTACCATAGTGGAATACATGGGAAGAAATATTCCAATTATATATGAAGCCCTGAAGGATCAACAAGTAGAGAATCAGTCCCATATGATTGAGGTGGAAGGTAAGATTACAAATCAATGTGCTTCTATTTTTATTGATTCAGGATTAATCCATAGTTACATTATTCCTATATTATTGGAAATGTTTCATTTAAATAAAAGTAAGTGTGAAATATCATGGTTAGTTGAGCTAGACACTGGAACCAAAAGAAGGATCAATGAGACTGCCAAAAATTTTCCAATAGATCTAAATGGAGTGAATAAAAATGATTATTTGAATATCATACCATTGGGATATTATGATATTCTAATTGGAATGGACTAGTTGGATAATCATCATATTATTCGAGATTGTCATAAAAAGACATTTACATGTCCTGATGAAGAAGGAAACAAGATCATTGTGCAAGGAATTCCAGGACCCATTTCTATAAGGGAGATTTCATCCTTATAGTTGAAGAGATGTTTCTGGAAAGGATGTCAATTGTGTTCAGCTCATGTGGAGGATCTAGACAAGATCAAAGGGCCAAGTATTGAATATTTTGTAGTATAGCAAGAGTTTATGGGTGTATTTGAAGAAATACCAAGTTTTCTACGAAAGAGGGAGATAGACTTCTCTATTGACTTAGTGCCTAGAATTGCCCCAACCTCAAATAATCCTTACTGAATGAGCACAACAAAATCAAAATAATTACAAATTCAATTAGAAGAGTTGTTGAACAAAGGGTATATATTCCCAAATGTCTCACCTTGTGGAGCCCAAGTACCTTTTGTGGAAAATATGGATGGAACATTGATGTTGTGTATTAACTAAGTCAACTAAATAAAGTCGTTTTGAAGAATAAATACCCTCTACCCAGAATTGATGACCTCTTTGATCAGTTAAGAGGAGAAAATATATTTTCAAATATATACCTGGGATTGGGATATCATCAGGTGAGAATCAAGGAAGAATACATCAGTAAGACAACTTTTAGAACAAGGTGTGGACATTATGAATTTGTACTAGTTTCATTTGGATCAACCAATGCACCAACTATATTTATGTTCTTAATGAATGACATATTCAAAAACCATCTGGATAAGTTTGGCATTGTGTTCTTGGATGGCATACTTATCTATTCTAATTCAAAGTAAGAACAATAGTATTATTTGATATTGGTGATGTTACAAGTTCTTAGGGAGCATAAGGTGTATGCCAAGAAAAGAAAGTGTTATTTTTATCAAGACAAGGTCCACTATTTGGGGTTGTTGGACATGTAATCATTGGGATTGTGTTACTTATGTAAACATCATTGATCAGTTTACCGTAAAATGTCATGGATATTCCACTGGAACAGTTTGTCACAAAATATCTGATAAATAAAACTAAAATCTACGTGATGAAGTTTAAATTCCTTTAGATTCCAAAATATTCAAGTATTGAATTTAATCTTATGCATGAAATAGATCATGCACCATCCACACAATAACAAAAATATTTTCTATGGGAAACCCTTACAAGAGAAAACACAGCTAGAAGCTGAGGTTGATCTACTCTCTTTTATCTGGTATGGAAATAATGCAAGTACAAAGGAGAAGGCACTCTCTATGGAGTCACCTAAAACCTGTGTCCTATGAGGCTACTACAAAACATTAACCCCCTCCGTTATCCTCTCTAATTTCCCTTTCTTAGTTGTTTTTCTCTACTATGGAACAATATACAATAACTTAGAATGGAACCCCTTCTCTTCCTAGTGGCTCGGTATTTAACATAGCCCAATAGCCATCTAGGGTAGGGTTTTGACTTCCTCAACCCTCAATTGTGATAAGTTTTTGGACCTTATAGAACATTATTTAAATTAATCATGTGGATAGCCCCATATGAATGAGTAACATGGGTTGACATGGAATCCTCTTGTACCATGGTAGTCAACATGATAGGTCAACTTGAGGGAGGCATAAATTTTGCACGTGAGCTCTGATTGATGCACTTTATTCACTATTGGAAAGGCCTTGATGTGTATAATAGTGTTAATGGATCCAAGCTATTCTAGGAAATTTTTTACCCCAAAAATTTCATTTGATGCCTCAAAATGGATCCAGAAGACTTCAAAACTCGATTTTCCAAACTCAAACCTGCCATTAAAATGAACTTTCAAGTTGATTCCTCCAATTTTTTCCACTCTGAAAGCATTGATATGGATGAAAAATAATATGATGATCCAATATGAATCACACCTCCCAATTTATGGAGGATTTTGGTCCCAAAAATATTTACTGAATGAGGTGAGAAAATGTTTGTTGGACTACGATTATCATTAGACCAAAATCTACTAGCATTAATCTTTGCCACAATCACTAGAGTTAGGATCCATGAGAGGGGGTTAACTCGTGTCGTGAAACTCGCAGTAAGAATTGAACTCAATATCCAAAAATCTCCCCCTGATGCATGTCGGGTGAGTTTCGAACTCGATACTTGTTGCTCTGATACCATTTGTTGGACTACAATTATCGTTCGACCAAAATATGCAGTAATTAATATTTTCCACAATCTCCAGAATTAGGATCCATGAGAAGGGGTTAAAACATGTCGTGAAACTTGTTGGAAGCATTGAAACCAATGTCCAACAATGTTTCCTCTACCTTCTCCCTGGTGTACCACTTTGCTTTGCCTAGAATTTGTCCTTTCAAACCAACCTTCCAAAGGTCATGTTTCCCTTTTCTTATAGTTCTAGACCGATTCTACAAAATTGTTTCCTCTTCCAACTCTTCCTAAGAGTATGGTGATATATCCTTTATGAAAGGTAGGACCTACTCCTCCTCCTAATCCAACATGGAGGGCTCATAGATTTTTATATTCTCCACATTCACCACTGATTAAATGTGCATGTATGGGAATACATTGAGTTTGTAGGTTTTATCTCCCACCTTCTCCAATACCTAAAAAGGACCATACCACATATCCTTCATCTTATTACCAATACCATGTATTCTTCCCTTATTTAGTTGTAACCATACTCTGTCTCCCACTCTAAATGTTCTCTATATTTTGTGCTAGTCATGTCTAGCCTTGTACTTTTCTTGTGACTTCTTCAGTGTCTCCTATACTTGCAAATGGATATTATTTATTTTATCAACATTTTTTTTCTTCTTTTAATGCATCTCCTGTGAGTTCCTCCCTCACTTCTCCTTTTTTTCCATATACAACATCTAAGGGTGAAGGTGTCAAATATACAAAGCAAGTTTCAAAAGGTGACTTATCAGTAAAAGTTTGTACTTATCTATTATAAGAGTGTTTTATATAGATTAGATTTGCATCCCATGACTTTGAATTCTTCTAATTGTAACCCCTCAAAAGTTGCATCAAAGTCTTGTTGACTACTTATATATTCCTATTTGTCTATGGATGGAATTTTGTAGACATCAAGTTGATCTTAGTGTCCATATTCTCCCATAATGTAGTCTATAATCCACTATGAAATCCGTTGTCCATTTTTTATATGATGCTCCTTGGTATCCCAAAGTGCACCTAGATATGTTCAAAGAAAAAATTTGTTGCTTCCTGTCCCTTGATGGTCTTTTTACAAGGCATGAGAATGCACATTTTGTTGAACCTATCAACTACCACAAATATATAGTCATGCCCCTTCTTATTTTTGGTAATCCTCCCAAAAAATACATGGAATCAATGTCCCAAGGTTGAGTGGGTACAAGTAACGAATGGTATAGACCTTGCTTCACATTACTAGACTTGTTGGTACAACAAAGTATACATCCTCTAATATATTGTGATATATATTCTTGCATTATGGGCCATTACACATGCCTATATAAGTTGGTTGTTTTCTTCCCAACACCAAAATGTATTGCAACCTTGGAGGTGTGAGCCCCTACGATAAGTTGCAATCGTTCACCTTTAGGGATACAAAGCTTGTCTAGCTTGTCGAGTATACCATTCTGGAAATGATAGTCATCCTTTCTTTCACCTTATTCTATATGGATTTGTCCATGTAGTTGTTGAATCACCTCCTTGAAGTCCTCATCTTCTATATATTCCTCTTTGTATGAATCATGTGTAAAGGCTCCATGTGCATCAAAGTTATCAAAGTTGTAATCTTTTATGTGGGTGGCCTTGAAAGCATGTCTTTCAACTTGTATGTGTTTCCCTTTTTATACTTGATGACTAGATGAAATTGATGTAAGAACCCCATCCTTTTGTAGTGTCTGGTTTGTTGTAACTTACTATGGGCCTACAAATACTAGAGCAGTTAGTGATTTATGTGCATGATGGTCTCCCTTTCCATCAAGTAGTGCTTCCACTTTTTGATAGCTTGTACCAAGGCATTGAGATCCTTATCATAGGTAGGGTATTTCAGGACCACCCCATGAAATACTTCATAATGATAGCAAATAGGAATTCCTCCCTGCATCAAGACTAATCCCATTCCATGCCCACTTGCATATGTCTCCACTTTCCAGGGCTTATGCAAGTTTGGTAGCTTGAAAACATGTATTGCTTGTTTGTTACCAAACTTTAAAAAAAATAGACACTAGAAATGGATGGGCCTCTACAAGTTTTGTAGCCTGAAATCAATGAAAGGAATTTTATTGATTCTTCCCCCACTGGGAACTCTTATTGCTCGTTGTTATTGAGCAGAGTGGTGTGGCTACTACTGAAAATAAATCTATGAACTTCCACAAGTACTATGTTGTGCCAACAAAGCTCCTAAATTCTATGCAATTCGTAGGAACTGGCATATTTTGGATAATTGTTGAACAAGTTTAGCATGATTGAATGTAATCTTGTTTCCACTCCAATAGAACAAAATTTGAAGCTCACATCAAAGGAAGGGAATGAATTTGAGGATGCAACCAAGTATAAACAACTTGTGGGAAGTCTTATCTACCTTACCACCACTACACCAAATATTTTATTTATTTTTGGAATTCTTTCAAGGTTCATGCAAAAACCTTGTGAAGTACATTGGTCTACTGCAAAAAGAGTTCTAAAATACTTGAAGGGAACTCAAGTACTCTAAGATGAATGAATTCAACTTAATTGGATATTCTAATTCAGACTTTGTTGGGGATAATAAAAATGGAGTTTCAACTTCAGGCTATCTCATGAGTCTTGTATTAGAAATTTTCTCCTAAATATCACACAAATGGTAAGTTTCATTAGATTCCACGACAGAGGAAGAATGTGTGGCAGTTGCAGAAGCAACAAAAGAGATTGTGTGGATCAGGAAAATACTTGAATATTTGCAAGAGAAACAAGTGAATTATACTCCTCTTATAGTTAAAAATACGTATGCAATCAATTTGGCCAAGAATCTCAAATTCCATGATCAAACTAAGTACATCAACACAAATTATCACTTGATTTTATATCATGTAGAGGACAATACTATTCACTTGAGACATTGTTCCACTAATGAGTAAATTGCGTACATCTTCACCAAAGAACTTGGAAGAAAAAAAATGTAAAAGATTTGAATGATGCTTGGACTCACAAACACCCCTTCAGATTAAGTGGGGGGAGTTGGACATGTAATCCTTGGGATTGTCTTACTTGTGTAAATATCATTGTAAATATGAAGATTCGTAGGTGATAGTAAGAGTCACATGGAAGGTGAAGACCAACCATCACTCATATTTGTATTTATAAATGTTTATGTTAATAACAAAGCATCAAGTGTGGATTTATAGTTCTCCATGTTAGCGCCGCCACTTTTCTTTCCATTTAGAATCAATTTTGAGTCATGTCACGATCCATGCACCCAAACATGTGAAAGCAGGTATGTAGCACCGTGAGGGTGAAGTCAGAAAATGGTCGGTTGGCCCTTGGAAGTGGGAAAGGGTGTCAGAGTCGGAAACTGTATACGTAGTACGAGTAGTTCTTTTCCCAAAAGGTCGAATCCTATTAAAATCCAGTCCTACGTACCCTTTTCAAGTTAAATGGTTAATATAAGGTCGTGTTGGCAAGTGCCACAGCTATTATTAGTTCATCATGAGGGAAGAAGGAATGAAGAATTGCAGCATTCGTATTATCCATTCACAACAAGTCGTATCACCTGCACTCCACATGCCAAAATTTTCCATGAACAACCTGAAGGCCAACTTGAAACATATCGTCGCAATAAATTCATTGATCTCCAGCATGTTTCCCTCTCTTGGTCGATTCTCTATAAATCGCAGATGCTCGACGTGCTCTCCAGTCAATTGTTTTTCGTAGTTTTCCCTTTTCCAGTTCAATTGTTTCAGAACGGCTCCCCAATACATTTGTTCAAAGTTGTGTGATGGGTATACCTTGGTCATGCCATGGTGGATCCTCAGAGTACAGGAAAGGGCGCATGGAGCGGCATAACGGCAAGGTCCAAACCTCAGAGAGATTGGGATTCTTTCATGCCTGCAGCAACCATTCCCAAAGAGGTAGAGGAAATCATTCTTTCACCTACAAAAGAGATCAATTCAAGACATGGGATAGTTGAAGCAGAGAAATTCACACATAAGAGGGAGACAGTAGGATCCTCCTCCTCTTTACAGAAGTTGCCTCGGAGGAGAGGCTGGTCAAGAAAGAATGAGGAGATCATGAAGATCCGACTTCTAGAAGGACCGTGCGGCAGACCAGCAACTGAAGGACTACTCAGGCGCGTCACCCAGCTAGAGCTTGTCAGAGACTTGAGCTAAGAATGCAGGAGCGGAACAAGGATGGAAGGAGCCATGAGAATGAATGAGGAAATGACATCTCAGCAGCTGAAGCAAGAAAAGCTAGTTATTGACGAGCTGTATTAGGAGAACAGGGAATTAAAACGATAGCTACGGGAAAAAACCGCGAAGGCATCAGCTGCACAGAGTCATGGAGGGAATGTCGCATGGTTGAAGTCTGAGTCTTGACCGAAATTTAATTCAAAGGTCCTATGATTTGATGAAAAGATTCTAGTTGTGATAGTTGGATGTATTGTGTCTCTTTCTCTGTGTATGTGATTCATGTTGTCTTTTATTTAATATCTCATATCGTCTATTTTGGAATGAATTTTTGAACCTGCAGATTCGTTGTACTATGCCCCTTGTTCGTGCCACTTAGACAAAACATTTTCCACTCAAGCTAACTATGAACTCATCTACAGCGATGCTCTTGAGTTACGTCTTGTGTTTTTTCTCCCACCACACTCTACGGCTTACACTGAAGGTTGTCGCTCGCCTAGCCTTTCCCTCTCAAATCCAACCACTGATTCATTTGTTCCGTCTCTTCCTCAGACCGACCCCATAGCCCGATTTTTACTTTTCTACGCCAATATAACCAGAAATTTTTTATTATTGGTGTTAAATCTAGCCACTGTTTGCAAATCCATATCCTGCATGGAGACCACACCATTTCTGAGAGAGCCCTCTCTAGATCCGAAGGGCTAGTTTCGGGTCTCAAAGTTGGTTGAAAAAGTTACCTTTGTCATCTGTTCATCAGCCAAATAGATTTACGGAGTGCTAACATTCTGGCATCGTTGTCCAGGACGAAGTTGAAAGATTTTCCCCAGGAGAACGACAAACATTGCAGTTTGTCCCCTGAGGGTAATAGAGGGACAAACACCCGTACCGGTTGAAACGTTTACCCTGGTGACTCCATTCCAAACAAACTAGTATCCCCCAAGTAGCACTATTTAGGAAACCTGGTTCCAAAGATGTTTTACACCAGATCTAATCCTAACCTAAACCCCTTTGAGCCTATATACAACCCCGAGAAGATTTTGTGCAAGGCCAAAGAACAGGTGTCGGACCCATTATTTTTCCTGGACAGAAGTCTGTCTTTGCCAAAAGAAGGCGCGTAGAGAATCGACAACCTATATTTTGACACACTTTTCGAGAAAACTATGTTTAGGTCAAAGTAAAAAACCAGTTTGGACAAGACCGTTTTTGACCCGAACAATTTGCGAGCCCTGGTGCCAAACAATACCGCCCAAAATCTAAATCCCCCTAGCGTTATGGCTGCCAGATTTACTCCCCTCATCCTACTAGCCTAATTACATGACTTTCCCCTGAATTATAACCAAAGAATCAGACTCTACGATGTTGAGGGAAATGTTTCCGTCGAGAAACACCTGGACTGGTTTAACGATTTTGTCGACCTGGAGGAGGTCGACTACGCGGATGCCAAAATGAGGATTTTTGCACAAAGCCTTTCAGGGTATGTAAGAAAGTGGTTCAAATCCCTCCCGCCCATGAGCATCTGGGACTTTGTAGCATTCTATAGGTCTTTCCTAAATAAATGGGGGCACAAGAAAAACCCTTTACAGTTGTTGACGCAATACAATAACATGAGGAAATTTCCTGATGAAACGGTGCAAGATTTCTCTGCTCATTTTTTGAAAGTCTACCACTCCATCCCTAATGAAGTAAATCCCCCTCTCGGTGTTGTGTAGTTGTAGTACACAGATTCATTTGACAATGACTTCGCTCTGCTACTGAGAGAAATAAGATCGGCAAACCTGGATGCCATAATGAGTAACGTCGTCGAGGTTGAAGTGAACATGGTGGCGTCAGGAAAAATCAAACCGAAGTTCAATAGGGGTGACAAAAGAACCTAGGGAGACACAAGTTCATCGACGTCATGGTCCTCAGATGACAAATTTGACATGATGATGAAGACCATGGAAAATTTGATGGAAAGAATGTCTGTGGGAAACAGGCCCATTGCGCGAGAACAAAATGACCCACAACCCAGGAATCAGAATCTCCGGAGGGGTCATATTCCTCAAATCAAGAAGCAAAACCCAGGTGACCAGAAAATGAGACCTCCTTTCCAAAACAACTACAGAGAGGAGGATTTCAACTAGCCTTTCGATGACCAGATGCACTATTGTGATGACAAAAACCCGCATGTTTTCTTGACGAAGAGCGAACACGATTGGTATATGAGCCAAAACGAAGATTTCACACTGGAAACCGATGATGGTATGATACTTGAAACAGATGATGCACTGTCTTGGGAGACAAAAGAATTCAAGAAGGGTTATCAGAATGCTATCATGTAGTTCCAGAAGAAGTACAACCTCCGGAGTAAAGATGTGTTTGCCGAGCCAAAAAGAACGGACTCCGCAAAGAAGCCTACAGTAGACACACCTTCCACGAGCCAACAAGGACCAAATAGTGCAGCCAAGGGCGCAACTGAGAAGATGAATTCGAAGGAGGAAGTCCCCAAAAGGGCCCCGGAGACAGGCCGAGAAATGAGCAGAAAAGAGGTAGAAAAAACATGATCCCCTTTCAATTTTGAACATGAAATAGCAAAAATCAAAATCTCTATCCTATTCACTGAGATGATTAGAAAGGGAGAGTATCGGTAACAAATAATTAAAATGTTGAAAACAGGAGGGGCCCCCGATACTCTAAACATTCGAGATGACCACCCCGCCATCTTGTTTGGACCACGCGTCGAAGAGACGAGCGATGATGAAGACATCCCCCCTTTTTATATTAGTTTGAAGATCCATAATTTGAACCTGCATAATGCTATGCTAGATTCCAATGCATCACATAATCTCATGTCGAAGGTGATCATGGACAATCTGGGTTTAGAAGTCACTAGGCCATACAAGGACCTTTTCTCCTTCGATTCGAGGAAAGTCAAATGTTTGGGTCTTATCAAGGACCTAGCTGTATCATTGGCCCAAATCCCCACCAAGAACATGGTCATGAACATAGTCATCGCAGACATACCCCCGAAGTTTGGAATGCTTCTTTCGAGATCGTGGGCTGTGAAGTTGAAGGGCACGTTACAGATGGACATGACTTACGCCATTATCTTTGTTTTTGCTACGAAAAAAGACTGTATAGAGAAGTGTTGTTGAAATACATGGTAAGAAGAAAAATGCAGCCCCACAATCATCCTATATACGTTGTCGACACTAAACTAGGTTCATCCATATTCTACAATGATTTTAACTTCGAAGAAGAGGGATCGACGACCGTCACGACATTTGACAAGGAAACCACGCCAAATACAATAGAGTGTGTCAATCCAAAAGACTGCACGGAAGGTGGGTTGTGGAACATGATTTTTGACGATGCAGTCAGTGGAGAGGGAGTTGGGACTAGTATATGGGTTAGCCCCCCTAAAACAAGCACGAAATTGTGTTCATACAAGATCATATTTGAATGCACTAACAACATGGCTGAGTATGACGCGTTAATCTTAGTCTTACAATTTTTGAAAGAGCTAGGCACGTAGAGGATAGCAGCGCATGGATATTCCAAGTTGATCATCAATCAGGTAAAGGGTGTGTATCAAAAAAAACACCTCAGGCTGTGCGCATACATAAATCTGGCTTTGGATCTTCTCGGAGGATTTTCAAAGTATGACCTGACTGCTATCCCCAGAGACCAGAATTAGATCGCCGACGCGTTGGCCACCTCGGCCTTGGTTTTCAAGATCCCACTCTTCCAGATAAAATACACGAAATCGAGGTCGGGCATAGGCTGGAAATACCCGACAACATTGAATACTGGAAAGTGTTTGGTGATGACAAGTAGGTGGAAAGGTTCTTCCTCATGAGTGACAAGTTCACTAACACAAACATTAATAAGGAATACTGCGGTGATGAATATGAAGACATGGATGCGCATAGCGATGATTAACCTTTCCAAAACCAGATCACAGGAAGGGACATAATACAACTGAAGAACAATATTCTTCCGAAGGGGTTGGTGCCACTAAAAATGTTGTTCGATGAAAATGGCATCGCTAAGAACCCCAAGATCACCGCAAGAACAGAAGGAATGGAAGACTGCAACATCGGGACCGAGGCAGAGCCAAAGATGGTAAAATTATCAAAAAAATCATTCCGGAGGTCAAGCAGGATTACATAAATCTCATGAAAGATTTACCGGACGTTTTTGCATGGAGCTACGATGATCTGAAGGTGTATGACACAAAGGTGATCCAACATGTTATCCCTCTCAAGGAAGATCAGAAGCCCTTCAAATAGAAGTTGATATGGATAAACCCCCTGTTACTGTCATTGATCGAGAAAGAGGTAAAGAATATTTTCGATGCCAAAATAATTGTTTCCTTAAGGTTCTTGAAATGGGTAGCTAAATTAGTACCTGTGAGAAAGAAAAGCAGGGAAATTAGACTGTGTGTAGATTTCCGAAATTTGCATAAGGTGTCTCTCAAAGACCACTACCCCCTTCCCAAAATGGACTACATCTTTCAAAAGGTAGTGGGATCTCAGAAGATGTCCATGTTGGATGGCTTCTCAAGATATAACCAAATCATGGTCCACCTGGACGACAGAGAGAAGACGGCTTTCACCACTTCGTGGGGAACGTTCATATACACTAAGATGCCATTCGGCCTAATGAATTTTGGTGCCACTTTCCAGAGGGAAATGGACATCACGTTTTCTGATGAGAAGGACAAATTCATCGTGATTTACCTTGATGACATCACAGTGTATTCTTCCTCTAAAAAACAATACCTCGAGCACCTAAAGAGGGTTTTCTAAAAGTGCAGAAAGTTCGGCATATCACTGAACCCAAAGAAGTCTCATTTCGCAGTGGAAGAGGGAAATCTTTTGGGGCACATCATTTCCAAGGAAGGGATTAAAATAGACCCTAGTAGGGTTTAAGGGATCTTGAATATTGACACCTCAAACAGTAAAAAGGAAGTACAGTCCTTCCTGGGTAAGGTGAACTTTTTGAGAAGGTTTATCCCAAACCTAGCGGAAATCCTAAAAAATATAACTTGTATGCTCAGGAAAGGAAACAAGATTAAATGGAACTCAGAAGCCAAGAAGTCCTTCAAAGATATCAAGGTGGCTCTGACTAAAGCCCCTGTGCTAGCCAGCCTGGACTTTGTGAAGGATTTCCTCCTTTTTTCATTTGCCTCGGAACACACTATCGTCGGAGTACTGTTACAGAAGGACGAACATGATTTCGAGAAACCCATAGCCTACTTCAGCCGGACACTGCACGATGCTCCCCTGAAATATGACAATATGGAAAAGAAGGCATATGCCTTAGTAAAGGCTCTAAACGAATTCAAGACGTACATATTACACTCCCACGTCATCGCATGTGTGCCCAACAGTTCAGTAAAGGACATCCTAACTCAGCCCGACCCGGAAGGAAGGAGAGGGAAATGGATAGTAGCCATGTTAGAATATGACCTTGAGATCAAACCGATAAATTTGGTCAAGGGTCAAGGCATCGTGAAGTTGATGGCGTAGTCAGACTATGACACAGTAGGTATGAACTTCATTGTTGATCTATCCCAATGCCCCCAAGAAGAAAAGGTTGCGCAGATAGCTCATCGCTTCATTGATTCATCATGGTATGCAGACATCATATATTTTTTAGAAAATCTCCAAGCCCCTCTGGGTGCGAGAAATACTAAGGAAAGATTCCTCAAGCAGAAGGCGGTTAAGTTCTGTGTTTTGGATAATTCTCTTTATTGGAAAGATCCCGAAGGAGTACTCTTGAGTTGTCTGCTAGAGGACGAGGAAAAATGATCCATACAAGAGTTTCACAAAGGAGACTGTGGAGGACACCATTGTTGTAATACCACCACGCACAAGATCCTGAGGGAAGAATATTACTGGCCGACAATTTTCGCCGATGTATATAAAGAGGTCTCCAGCTGTCACAAGTGCCAGATTTTCGATGGGAGGAGAAAGCTACAGCCTCTGTCGTTAAAGCCAATATTAGTTGAGGCACCTTTCATGCAATGGGGGATAGATTTCATAGGATAAATAAACCCTCCATCCTCCGCATAGCATAAATGGATTATCGCGAACACCGATTAATTTACAAAGTGAATTGAGTCGGCCCCCACAAAGAAATCCACCGACATGGTCATCATACAGTTCCTGGAGACAAACATTTTGTCAAGGTTTGGATGCCCTGTAAATATCATAACAGATAATGCGATCGTGTTCAAGTATAAAAGGATGGAGAATTTCTATCAGGACTATAACATAACCTTGGGACATTCCATGGCATATTATCCACAGGGAAACAGTTTAGCGAAATCCTCAAATAAGAGCTTGACCAGAATCATCAAAAATCTCTTGCAAGACAACAAGAGAGTCTGGCATAAGAAATTTATCTATGCGTTGTGGGAATATCGGATTATCACCAAAAAATCCATATCAACATCACCTTTTCATATCGTTTACGGCGCAGACGTGATCTTCCCTACTGCATTGGGACCACCCATCAAGAAATTTTTGCAAGAGCAGGAGGTCGAGCCGAATGATGTGTAGAGGAGGATAAACCAGTTGATTCACACCCAACATGCAAGGGAACAGGTGTATAATCGATCTCAGATCCATCAAGAGAGGATAAAGAAATCTTTTGACAAACATTCCAAGCAGGAACATCTCTAGGTTGGAGATCTGGTGTTGAGATGGGATGCAAGAAATGAAGATAAAGGAAAACATGGAAAGTTTGATCACCTCTGGATGGGACCATACAAAGTTGGAGTGTACTGTGGAGACAATGCTTATTTCCTGAAAGGACCAGATGGAGAATGCCTTGGTTGGGGGCCTATAAATGGCAAGTTCCTCAAACGTTACCTGATGTAATAAAATATTTTTAATTCATTCGTCATTGTAAATAGTCGCTCAATTTGTGTCGAGTCAGTAGGTCAAAAGAAAATTGAAGCCCGAAGTGAAGGCCCTAAGTTTATGCTGAAGTCTTAGAGGTTGTTTCATCGAGTCCAGTTCTTTGCTACCTCACAGGGAGGATAGCATCCTCACAGGTCAATAAATCTCAATGGTCATGCACTTGATATATTGTTCTTTGCTACCTCACAGGGAGGATAGCATCCCTGTTGGAGCCAGTTGTTAGCGCCACCACTTTTCTTTCCATTTAGAGTCAATTTTGAGTCACGTCATGATCCATGCACCCAAACATGTGAAAGCAGGTATGTAGCACCATGAGGGTGAAGTCAGCAAATGGACGGTTGGCCCTTGGAAGTGGGAAAGGGTGTCAGAGTTGGAAACTGTATACGTAGTACGAGCATGTCTTTTCCCAAAAGGTCGAATACCGTTAAAACCTAGTCCTACATACCCCTATCAATTTAAATGGTTAATATAAGGTCACGTTGGCAAGTGCCACAGTTATTATCAGTTCATCATGAGGGCCGAAGGAATGAAGAATTGCAGCATTCATATTATCCATGCATAGCAAGTTATATCACCTACACTCCACACACCGAAATTTTCCATGAACAACCTGAAGGTCAACTTGAAACATCTCGTCGTCATAAATTCATTGATTTCCAGCATGTTTCCCTCTCTCGTCCGATTCGCTATAAATCGCAGATGCTCAACGTGCTCTCCAGTTGTAGAACCTGGTTCAAGTTGTTTTTCACAGTTCTCCCTTTGCCAGTTCAATTGTTTCAGAAATGCTCCCCGATACGTTCATTCAAAGTTGTTCATTGGGTATACCTTGGTCACACCATGGCAGCTCCTCAGAGTACAGGAAAGGGCATGTGGAGCGGAATAAATGCAAGGTCTGAACCTCAGAGAAATTGGGATTCTTTCGCACCTACAACAACCATTCCCAAAGACATAGAGGAAATCGTTCTTTCACCTACAGAAGAGATCATTTCAAGATGTGGGACAGTTGAAGCAGAGAAATTCACACAGAAGAGGGAGACGGAAGGAGCCTCCTCCTCCGAATAGAAGTTGCCTCGGAGGAGAGGCCAATCGAGAAAGAACGAGTAGATCACGAAGATCCAACTTCCAGAAGGACTATGTGGTGTACCTACAGTTGAAGGACTACTCAGGCACGTCACCCACCTAGAGCTTGTTGGAGACTTGAGTCGGGAATGTAGGAGAAGAACAAGGTGGGAAGGAGCCATGGGAACGAATGAGGAAATTCCATCTCAGCAGCTGAGGCAAGAAAAGTTGTCTATTGCCGAGCTATATCAGGAGAACAGGGAATTAAAACGATAGCTAGCGACAAAAACAACAGAGGCATCAGCTACACAGAGTCATGGAGGGAACGTGGTGTGGCTAAAAAGGTAGCTTAAAGAGGCTCAAAATGTTATTTTCCAGCTGCGAGAGGCACAAAGGATGGCAGAGGAAAGGTACACGGAGCATCCCGGTGAGCGCGGGGCAGTCGAACAGGGAGTGTGGGGCAGCCGAACAGGGAGGCTACGTGGCTCTTGTCAGTGCACAAGGAGAAAAAGCTTAACGAACGACATTCTTCTTCATAACAATTTTGAGTAGTATGCATCCTTTGAAGCATCTCACCATTTTGATAATAGTCATGAGAATTGAGCAATTGTCGTTGCATTCAGCTCTCCAGCTAATAGGCGCATGACAGATGCATGAAACCAACGTTGCAGACAACAAGTTTTGGACAGACACCTGTTCGTTGGAATTCCCGATCAAGAGATACAGCGACACTTTTTTCCTACATCGAACCCTGACCGATGATCATACCATGTGGTGAACCCAAAGGCAGTTGTTAGTAGACATAAATTATTGTTGCTATTTTTAGATAGTTCCATATGAAGATTTTCTGGCACATGTGGCACGGGTTTTCCTAGTCTAGGTTTAGCAGTTAGAAAGTAGGGAAGCCCAAGTGGCACCCTCGCTTATATATTTCATATTTTTGATGTAATCCAAGTTAGTTGGCAATTTTGAGAAACAAATGCTATTGTATGAAGTATGAGTCTTGACCGAAATTTAATGCAAAGGTCCTGTGATTTGATGAAAACATTCTAGTTGTGATAGTTGGATGTATTGTATCTCTTTATCTGCATATGTGCTTCATGTTGTCTTTTATTTCATATCTCATATAGTCTATTTCGGAACGAATTTTTGAACCTACGGATTCGTTGTACTGCACCCCTTGTTCGCGCCACTTAGACAAAACGTTTTCCGCTCAAGCTAACTTCGAACTCGTCCATAGCGACAATCTTGAGTTACTTCTTGTGTTTTTTCTCCCTCCACACTTTACGGTTTACACTGAAGGTTGTCGCTCACCTAGCCTTTCCCTCTCTAATCCATCCACTGAGTCATTTGTTTTGTCTCTTCCTTAGACCGGCCCCATATCCCGATTTTTACTTTTCTGCGCCAATATAACCAGAAACATTTTATTATCGGTGTTAAATCTAGCCATTGTTCGCAAAGCCATATCCTACGCGGAGACCACGCCATTTCTGAGAGAGCCCTCTCCAGATCCGAAGGGCTAGTTTCAGGTCTCAAAGTTGGTTGAAAATGTTACCTTTGTCATCTGTTCATCATCTAAATAGATTTACGAAGTGCTAACACTTCCCATACCTAGCCTAATAGGGGCACATCATTTGATAGGAAGACATAGCAGTGGATCCAACAAGGGGATGGTCAGCACCAAGGAATGTTTCAGAAGTTAGATATTTTATGAGATTGGTTGGATATTATAGGATGTTTATAGCATGTTTCTAAATTATTTATAATCCCATCACTTCTTTAAAAAACAAGGGAACTAAGTTTGAATGGAAAGTAGAGTGTGAGGGAAATGTTTCAGTTATTGAAGTAGTTACTTACTAGTGCACCTATTTTGAAGATTGCATATCCAAATGAAAATTTTTTGGTATGCACCGATGTAAGCAAGGAAGTACTTGGTGGATTCCTTGTTCAAAATGGACATGTAATTAGTTATGACTCCATAAATATTAAAGAACATGAGAGGAACTATGGCACAAATGATTTGGAGTTTGTTTCCATAATACATACATTGAGAATGTGGAGGAATTATTTGATGCGAAAGAAATTTGAATTGAGGATAGAACATAGTGGTCTGAAATATTCATTTGAACAACCAACTTTAAATGCTAGGCAGACAAGATGGGTGGAATTTCTAAGCAAGTATGAATTTGACATCAAGCATATTAAAGGAAAATAAAATAAATTTGTTGATGCACTCAGTAGAAAGGGTACATATCATCCATGCTACATCCATTAGTGTGCATACATCATATTTAAAAGGAATAATTTTGGAGGTTGTTGTTATAGACCCACATTATGTATAGGTAAAATAAATCTTATAGCAGGAATATGTACAACAAAAATATAAAGTATATAAGATGAGAGAATATGGAATACTTATGCATAAGAATAGAGTTTATGTTCCTAACTCCAAGAAGTTAAGGACATTGGTGTTTAAGGAAATGCATATGTTCCATATGCAAGACATCTCAGTTACCAGAAAACAATTGCAACAATAAAAATCCAACGCTTTTGGCCAAGAATGAAAAAGGACATTGTTGATTACATTTCCAAGTGCATGGAATTTCAAAGAGTGAAAGTTGAGCATAGACACCTAGAAAGTTTGCTACAACCATTTCTAATGAAAGAGCTGAAATGGGAAGTGGTAACCATTGATTGTATCACAAAGTTTCTCAAGACAACAAGGCAACATGATTCAATAATGGTAGTCATGGAAAAACTCCAAAGGTTTCACATTTTATTCTAGTCAATATGACTCATAAGTAAGCTAATATTCCAGAAATATATATGAAGTAAACTTCTAGGTTGCATGGAGTACCTAAGGTAATTGTTTCAAATAGAGATTCAAAGTTTACTTCATAATTTTGGAGAGGATTGTTTAAGGGATTTGGCACGGGTCTAAATTTTATCACCACATATCATTTACATTCAAATGGGAAGATAGAGAGAGTCAATTGGGTGATTGATAGCATCTTAAGGATGTATGTGATGGATAAGGCATCTAAGTAGGATGGTTATTTTCATTTTATTGATTTTTCCTACAACAATGGGTATCAAAATTCATTAAAGATGAGCCCAATTGAATCTCTATATGGTATAAAATTCAATACTCCAATAAGTTTGGATAACCCAATAAATAGAGTAGTACTTGGGATATAATTTCTCAAGGACATGGAAGAGAAGATGGTTAAAATTAAGTAGAATTTGAAGGCAACATAAGATAGGAAGAAGAGTTATGCAGATAAGAACAAGACAAACAAATAATTTAAGGTGGGAGAACATGTATTTTTGAAAGTGAAGCCTAAGAATATTTCATTGAAGTTGGGCAGTTGCACTAAGATGACATCAGTATTCTATGGTCCATTTGAGATATTGGACATGATAGGACCAGTTGCATACATGCTTGCATTTCTTTCTTCGATAAATGTGCATAATGTGTTTCATGTATCCTTGTCTAAAAAGTATATCCATGACCCTAACCATGTCATTGATTGGAATTTGATTCAGGTGGATTCAAAAGGAGACTTATGGGTACATCCAGTGTGTATAATCGACAAGATGGTCATGGTGCTCTAGAAAAAATCCATAGGTAAGTTAAATGTCCATTGAATATGGTATAGCCCTAAATAAGTGACATAGGATATGGAATTTTCAATGTGGGAGGCATAATCATAGTTATTTTTTGATTTTTTATCAATGTTGTTATACATGTACACCTTCATGGTGATGTGAACTAAGGATAGTGCCAAAATAGGGGGAGTGGAATGTAATACCCCTATTTTCATCCCCATATTAATAATGTAAATGTGTACATGATGAAAGGTCAGAGAGACTAGTAACATAATCAATTTTGATTATTAATAACAAAATACATCACTCATTTCATATGAACAAGGATAGATTTATAGGAGGCTATGATTCCACGAAAGAGGGGTTAGCTAAGGGGATATACCCAATTATTATATTTTATTAAACCCATATTTGAATTAGTGGGGGGAATGAATTGCATGATCTTCTTAAAGGAAGACACATGGTGCATTATGAGCATTGGAACTTGGGGAAAACTGTCCACAACTAAGAATATATAGATCTTCCAACAGTGATATGTCCTTACCAAATTGTATTGGAGCCCTAGAAAGAAGTGGAATAGCCTGAGGTATTGCATTGTAGAGAAGGGGATTCCTTTTTTGGGGTTGTGCAAGCTGAAGGGGAAAGAGAGATGGTAATTTGATATTGTTGTGTGATTTGATAGAATGTAATAGCATGAGAGCTTGACTACCTATGTGATATTAGAGTTGGACTAGGCACATGTCCTTGTGGATTAAGAGCCTTGGGTCGAGGGTGACCTGGTACTAAGAAATTTGGAGCCGAAATGTCTATGGTTGGGTGGAACATCTAACATCTACAACCAGTTGGTGTGGTTATTTGATAAAGATAAGTGTTCTCTATGTATTATATTCATGATTTGTTTTATTTTGTTATTTTTTGTTGTTTAATGTTGTAAATATATTTAAATGTTAGTGTTGTGTGAGAAATGTGCTTTCTTGTTTATATATATGAATCATAATGGTTTTGCATGAGCCAATTGAATTGTTTCATTCTTATTTATTTGTTGAATATTGTATTAGATTTTAAAAATTAGTTCAATAATGTGAGTTCTTGAAGTAACTTGTGATTTGGGTACATTACATCGGTATATTAGAGAATAAATTTGATGTGGTGTGATCTGGCGGGGATTTGGGCATGTTACGTCTTTCATAAAGTGAGCTCCAGGGAAACTGACTATGAGTGAACCATTTTCCTCATAACCATAGTCAAAAACTTGTTGGATTCCACCCCCTTTGTTTGGATATGAGACCACCAAGGAAAAGAAGAGTTTTCAAAGATCCCAAATCACTCTTCTTTTTACCAAAGGCTTCCAAACCAACCTAGAAAGCCAACAAAAGTGTAGAGGTT
>JZKD02S0241702.1:0-12271 GCA_000966675.3 Picea glauca | reverse complement strand
TCATGGCTTATTTATGGGTGTGGATCCCAACACATGGGCACACGTCCCAATGTGCATGGATCCTGAGATGCACACATCCCAAGGCACATTTTTTTATGTAGGGCACAAATTCCAAGGTAGTATAGATGTCTTGAAGTACATGCTAAGAAGAGGCCAAGTATGGTTGTCTCATAAAGAGTGCCATGAGGTATATTTTCCAAACATAGGTAACTATATACCCATTTTTCATGATTTTTCACAAGAATCATGAATTTGAGGTCTAGTTTATGATCATAGGTCATTTGTAAAAATCTTAGTCCAAATTTACATTAATGAGTACCATAGTACATAGTTTGGCATGTGAAGAGGGTCAGATTGAGCCAATTTGTAATTTGGTCGACTTAATAGTCAAATTTCTATGAATTTTGCAAGTATTACAATGGTGAACTAATTTTCTTGATTTGAGTAATGGAATTAAAAAGAGTCCATTAAAATGGATTTTTGAAATCTCATATTGTAATGTGATTTGGTATTTTGAGATGATGGAGAACAATCATGTTATCTAAAGGGACTTTGAATATGAAGTAATATATTCCATCCATATATGTGATTTGAGTTCTTTTATTTTCTATTGTGTCATCTCTCTATTCTACAAATTAATCATCAGTTTATGAGTTTTTGGATAAGAAGCACATCATCAAAATTCTACAAATCACCTCAATATGATCAGTAAATTAATTTTGAATCAAGTTAGATGTTACATGTAAATATTTAAAGGAATAAGTGGTGTCTAAGGATTTTTGAATCAAGTGGTATCGAAGCTAGTTTTGACATGTATTTGAAAGTTTTTGATGTGACATGAGATCCAAGAGTTCAGTTGGTGAATATTTTGAAGGCTCTTATCCATAGGACAAGATGAGTAAAGTTCTCATGAATATAAGGTTGTAGAAGAACATTAATCGAGAAATACAGAAGGAGAATTCCGAGTTAAGGATGCAGTTTCAAGCTCTTGAGGAAGAGAAGCAAAAGGTTCAAGATAAATTGATATGTCATGAGGAATTTTGATGCAGCCCCCCTCCCCTCTTGGGGTTCTGCGACCTCCCGGTCTAGGATATTTTCTTGATTTGTGTCAGATCAACTCTTCGGGTTCCTCTTTGAACCCAAATCAACTATACACAGGCCCCTTTTCCTTTTGTGTGCAGGTTTTGTCAAACCCGAGAGCCATTCCTGCAAACTTCCAAAACACTAAGGTTCAGGCTCTAGCTCCTTCTGTTATTATCCCCTTATTCATATGGCCCCAGGATATTTCCTTGTGAAAATGCTCAATTGCGGGCATGGCAAAGAGTGGTTTTAGACCAACCCTCTTTTTACCCCGCAATTCACCTCCAACTGCCACGTATGCGCTTGGAAATACCGTGGTTCCAATTTCGGCCCGCTCAAGGAAAATTAACGTATGAGCATGTCCTGGCCCCAAAATCCTTCTCGTCCATCGATCTATTTCCTCTCGATGATGATCTATGATCAACGGCTGCTATTGAATCCCCTTTCCTTCCTTCTTCTTCCTCCTTCCATGCGCGATCCCAGATCTCCATGATATTTCGACACGTAGCTCCCTTCCTAATCAACGAATGTGGTTCCGGCCTTCAGGAGTTTTGACTCTCAAACTTTTGCTTCCTCTATATGGAAATATTCTGGAGTGGAAGATATGCTGCCACATGCCTCCTTGAATCTACAACCAGAATCTCCTCTACGATTCCAGCCTTCGCGAAACTCAACTTCTCGAACTCCTTCTTTTCCCTATGTGATAATCTTCTGGAGTAGAATATATATTGACACTTTTCCCCCTTAATCTACGAATAGGATTTCTTCCGTGAATCCGACCTTCGGGACTTTCAATTCTCAAATTCATGTTTCTTCCAGAGAGATTTCTCCAAAATGGCATATCGTATTCCACGCGTCCTCCTAAATCAACGTCTCTACTCTCGCTTCAGGACTTTGGCCTCCTCAACCAAATCGACGATCCTTCCGCTCCCTCCTTGATCAATGATCAAGATATTCTTCGGGTCTTCGGACCTTTTCCTCCTCTACTTTCCTCTGGAGTTCTAGATCTAGTGCCACATGTCCACCTTCACATCGATGAATCTTATCATTTCTGGGACTTCAGCCTTCAGCGTTCTCAAATTTCAACAAACACAAATCTCTGGAGTGAATCCTTTCAAAGTGTCGGATATTCTGACACATGTCCTCCCTGATCCAACGGTTGTCCAATGGAGTGAATCTCTGTCATTTTTGGTTGTCCAACGGAGTGAATCTTCATCCTCCACATATCCCCTCACAGATCAATGATCCACATCCTTTCCTTTGGGGTCTACGGCCCTGAATGCTTCGGGGTCGGTGCTTCGGAATATTTTGAAACACGACTTCTCAGAAATACCAAAGTACGATTCTATGAAGTTCACAATCTGGTGACACCTGTCCAACCTATATCAATGGATCCTAGTTACTTTGGCTTTTCGGGCTTCAGCAATCTCAAACTTTTTTCCTTTTCTTTCTCCTAGAGTGTTTTCACCCAAATTTCACGATATTTCACCACGTGCCCTTATGGATCTAATGGTCTAGATTATCTTCAACTTCTTCGGTGCTTCGGGAGTTTCAAACTCCTATACACTCATTTATCCCAGAGTGCATCTATCTGAAATCTCAGATCTGCTGACAACTGTCTCCTCGCAGATCGACGACCCTCGGCTCATCGGCTATTCGGGGTTTGGATGTTTCAAACTTTTGTGCACTCATTCCTCCTGAAGCATCTTCACTCGAATTTTATGGATTTCTACCACGCATCCTCCGAGATGATGGATGGTCCCAAATGACTTCAGGACTTTGGGACTTTAGCAAGTCTACCCTCCTATGCATACACAGCATTAAGGCTCATGCACTTACCCCCGGATATAACGGTTGTTAGTCCTTTGTGCTCAGATCCAATGGATGGGATATGTTCCTCTCCTCTGCACTTCCTTTGTTCATTAGACACTGATCTGACTGTCTAGGATCATCCCTACAACCGATCTGACGGTTTTTGTCTCTCCTCCTCCTGAGCTTTAGACTTCTTCCGACTTGGAAAATTTCTATAAGTTTTCAAAGGTTCCAACATTTGATATTTCTCCTGCGGACCTGACTATTTGAATCTCACTTACGCTTTTAAAAGCATTATATATTCTGAGCTTTTGGACTTAGAATAATTATGTCTCATACACACTCCTTGCATTTCTGGGATTTCATCAAACTCAGAGCTGAAGGATTTCTTGAAAATAAATTCTTCTCGTCGTCCTGTCATTCTCCTTTCTTGATGCACACCTTGTTGAGTGATTTCTACAGAGTGTTCAACAGCTCTATGAGTATCTTCCTCTGATACTCGTCTCCCTGAACTCGACAAAGAGTTCTCTCTGTGCACACTTGCACCCGCTTGATGCCTACCTGACAGAGCTCTACAGAGTTATCAGTTACTCTGTTTCTTTCCAATCTCAACACAGAGTTCTTCATGTGCACTCCTTGCACTTCTACTGATTAAGGTTCAATAGTATCTCTCATGATATTTCATGAGGTTAACTCACCTCTGTCACGCACCCCTTACGAACAATGTGCACTCCTTGCACTCGAAACTCAAAGAAGAGAAACAATTGAAATTCATATGTTACTTCACCAGTTCACACATTCAGAACATGAATGACATATAAAATCATAACAATGAACACAAATACATAAACACACTATATGCAGGAAAAACTGCTTTTCTATTATCTGTGTGTATCTATACAAATGTTTACAAAAATTGGACTGTAATAGAGTCCCGGTTCTTTCTCCTATCCTAACTCTATCCTGAGTTATGCTTCTGAGACCTCTCTGAATCCTCCTAAGTCTCCTTAGACTCTCTCTATCATTCTCCTCATGAAATCTGATACAATATCTCTTTACAAAAGAGAGGCTCTGTGAGCTTGTCCTCTCTCGCCTAACCTCATCTATTACATTGAATTTTCATAAATGGCCATCTAGTCTGAATTGAACCTAGAGCCATCAACCTGTCAGCCATTAAAGGTGATCTTATATTCTACCTGTTCAGAGATATGGCTTGGTTCTCACTCAAGATTACAACATGAATCCGTATAGAATTATATTTTATATTTAAAAATGGGAGGATTAATGCCTCTCCCTCTCTGAAATGTGCGCTGATGAGCTGGAATGATGGCGCGTTGCTAAGGTGGAGCAATGATCCTACATCATATTCCACTGCTGGGAAAATCATGAGATCCTGCTCATGAGCTCCTCTTCTCCAGTGTTGAAATCCTCCTAGATCCCAAACTTTTCCTTGGAGTTGTCCTCTTTCTCCTCTCTAGATATGATGTTGTTGTTGTTGCTTCTTCTTGTCCTTCTTCCCTATTGTTGTTGCAGGTTCTCCTCTATTCATCTTCCCTTTGTTGATTGTTTCTACTAACCTCAACATTAGCTCTCTAATATTCTCTATCACCCTGTCCAGTTGCTCTAGTGGTTGGCTCTCCTTATGAAGTCTTCTCGGTTGCAACTCTTCCTTATCAGTGGGTAGATCATCTTGACCCCCCATATCATTTTCTTCTTCTTTTGTGGCATTATCTTGCCACCCTGCTGCAGGATCCAGTTCTACAGTCTCATCATCGAGTTGTTTCTCAGCTTCTTCCTATGAAATATTATCTTCTTTTAGTTCCTCTTGTGTTGGCATATCTCCAACTCCCTCCAACCGTTCCTCTGGTTGGTATGATCCTCCATCTGCCTCCAAGTTAACTTGTTGGATGTGATTTCTCTGCACTATCACCCTTCTCTCTAGGGCTTCCAATTCTGCATATAGATCATCAAAATCCATGTTGTCTTCTTCCTCCTTTGTTGCAAGCTCCAGTGCTGCAGTCATCTCCTGTTCAACTTCCTGGCTAAAAATTTTGAGAAATTATGTTGAATTCTCTTCTCCTTCTACTGGGGTAGACATCAGTGTCTACTCCATTTCTTCCTCTTTGACAGTTTATGTTGGTTGTCCTTCCTCTTCTTATACACTTTCATCATGTGCACTAGCCTCTACTTGGTTGTTTGGTAGGAATGTCTTGATCCCTCCAATAATCAGAATGATCCTCTGATCTTCCTCTTGGATGGTGAAATTATTTAACTTCTCATCATCTTCATTCACATGATCTATAAATCCACATGAATATTCACCTATCAACACTCCTTGCTAACATGAACCCACTTTTGAGCTCATGAGACTTTCAGATGGTCTCATTTCTTTCCCCCTGCCCACATGGCAATTTGGGACTTCTCTTCTACCCACTTGGAAGTCTATGAGATCAACCAATCCCACCTCATTGCCCACCTGAAAATTTAAAATTTTAGCATTGCTCCTCTGGCAGTATATGAGACCTTCCACTGATCTATTTCCATGCCCACCTGGCAACTTGAAAGTCCAATGCTGCCCACCTGGCAGTTTATGAGATCTTCATCTGATCTCACCTCCTCCTCATCACTGAGGTTCCTCCCTTTCTTTGGTTCACAAATGTGAATCAGTTCCTCCTCTATGTCACTAAGATTTTCTAATTCCCTCATCCACCTTCTCAACTCTTGTTGCTTCTTTCTGGCCAACAACTTTTGAACAGGCCATTTCACCTTCATGTTCAGAGGACATACCTCTAGTGTACCCTTTCCTCTTGTTGCATCCTCAATGCTAGTTGTTCCATCCTTGCTATTATCTCATTGAGCTCCAGATCCATCTTTGGATTTCATTTCTGCTTGTGGCCTTCTCTTCGACCATGCCCATGGCCTTCACTAGCCATTTTCACCTTCTACATGCCCTCCTGGCAAGTCTATGGATTACTCTACATACGAGAGCATCTCCATCTTCTCTTACAACTCACCTAGTTGTTAAAATTTTTGTTCTTGTGCGCGTGCAACAACCATTCTCACAAAGCATCACTACCCTGCTTCCTTCATCTGTTGTCTACAGGAAACATTTAACTTCTGATACCACTTGATGTTATCATATTATCTCCTTTTACTGTCTCCTCTTTGTTTGATGTCTACAAACAAAATTTAGCCTTCTCCTCTTTCTCTTTTGCCTAAAATCTACAGACAAAAACCTGCTCTCTACTACAGAAAATAAAATAAAAATTGTGCTTTGATACCACCTGATGCATCAAAATTGTGCTTTGATACCACCTGATGCATCCCCCCTCCCCTCCTAGGGTTCTGTGACCTACCAATCTAGGATATTTCTTTGCGCTGAGTCAGATTGACTCTTCGGGTTCCTCTTTGAACCCAAATCAACTATAAATAGGCCCTTTTTCCTTCTGTGTGCAGGTTCTGTCAAACTCGTGAGATATTCCTATGCACTTCCAAAACACTAAGGTTCAGGCGCTAGCTCCTTCTATTATTATCCCCCTCTTCATATGGCCCCGGGCTGTGTCCTTGTGCAAACAAGTGATTGTTGGCGTGGGAAAGAGTGGTTTTAGACCAACCCTCTTTTCTCCCTTCAATTCACCTCCAACTACCATGTATGCCCTTGGAAATACCGTGGTTCCAATTGCAGCCTGCTCAAGGAAAATTAACGTCCGAGCATGTCCTGGCCCCACAATCCTTCCCGTCCTTCGATATCTTGCCTCTCGGCGATGATATGTGATCAACGGTTGCTATTGAATCCCCTTTCCTACCTTCTTCTTCCTCCTTCCATGTGTAATCCTAGATCTCCACGATCTGTCGACACGTAGCTCCCTTCCTAATCAATGGTTGTGGTTGATTCCATCTTTCCAACCTTCAAGAGTTTTGACTCTCAAACTTTTTCTTCCTCTGTATGGAAATATTCCAGATTGGAAGATCTACTTCCACCTGTCTCCTTGAATCTATGGCCAGGATCTCCTCCACGAGTCTGACCTTTGGGAATATCAACTTCTCAAACTCCTTCTTTTCCATGTGTGATAATATTTCGGAGTAGAATATCTATCGACACTTGTCCCCCTTAATATACGGCTAGGATTTCCTCCGTGAGTCCGGCCTTCAGGACTTTCAATTCTCAAATTCTCGTTTCTTCTAGAGACATTTCTCTGAAATGGAAGATCGTCTACCACGCGTCCTCCTAAATCGATGGCTCTACTCCTGCTTTGAGACTTTGTCCTCCTCAACCAAATTGGTGGTCCTTTCGCTCCCTCCTCAATCAACGATCGAGATCTTCTCTGGGTCTTCGGACCTTTTCCTCCTCTGCTTTCCTCCATAGTTTTGGATCTAGTGCCATGTGTCCACCTTCACATCGACGGCTCTCTTCATTTTTAGGACTTCATCCTTCAACGTTCTAAAATTTCAAAAAACGCAAATCTCCGGAGTGAATCCTTTCGAAGTGTCGGATCCTCTGACCCCTATCCTCCCTGATCCAACGGTTGTCCAACAGAGTGAATATCTGTCACTATTGGTTTTCCAATGGAGTGAATCTTTGTCCTCCACGTATCCCCTCGTAGATCAATAATCCACGTCCTTTCCTTTGGGGTCTACGGCCCTGAATGCTTCGAGCTTCGGTGCTTCGGAATATTCTGAAACACAACTTCTCATAAACCCCGAAGCACAATTCTCCGAAGTTCATGATCTGGTGATACCTATCCAACCCATATCAATGTCTCCCAGCTGCTTTGACTATTTGGGCTTTGGCGATCTCAAACTTTCATCCTTCGTGATCTCCCAGAGAGTTTTCACCTAGAGTTCACGATCTTTCACCACGTGCCCTTTTGGATCTAATGGTCCAAATTATCTTCAGCTTCTTCGGCACTTCGGACTTTGGCTCTTCAAGCTTTGGGAGTTTCAAAATCCTATACACTCATTTCTCCTAGAGTGCATCTATCTGAAATCTCAGGTCTGCTAACAATTGTCTCCTCGCATATCAACGACCCTTGGCTCTTCAGCTATTCAGGGTTCAGATGTTTCAAAATTATGTGTGCTCGTTCCTCCCAAAGTGTCTTCACCCAAATTTGATGGATTTCCACAACGCTTCCTCCCAGATGATGGATGGTCCCAAGTGACTTCGAGACTTCGGGACTTTAACAAGTCTACCCACCTATGCGTACAGAGCGTTAAGACTCATGCACTAAACCTCGAATCTAACGGTTGTTATTCCTTCATGCTCAAATCCAATGGATGGGATCTGTTCATCTCCTCTATGCTTCCTTTGTTCATTGGACACTGATCTGATGGTCCAAGATCCTCCCTACAACCGATCTGATGGTTTTTGTTGCTCCTCCTCCTGATATTTTGACTTCTTTTGACTTGGAATATTTATGTAAGTGTTCAAAGGATTCGACCTTTGATCTTTCTCCTGCAAACCCAACTATTTGAATCTAGCTTATGCTTTTAAAAGTGTTATCTCTTCTAAGATTTTGGACTTAGAATAAGTATGTCTCATACGCACTCCTTGCGTTTCTAGTATTTCATCAAAATCAGATCCGAAGGATTTCTTGAAAATAAGTTCTTCTCGCCCTCCTAGCGTTCTCCTTGTTTGATGCACACCTTGTTGAGCGATTTCTACAGAGTGTTCAACAGCTCTGTGAGTATCTTCCTCTAATACTCTTCTCCCTAAACTAGAAAAGGAGTTCTCTATGTTCACACTTGCACCCACTTGATGCCCGCCTCGCAGAGATCTACAGAGTTCTCAATAACTATGTTTATTTTTGAAATCAACATAGAGTTCTTCATGTGCACTACTTCCACTTCTACTAATGAAGGTTCAATGGTATCTCTCCTTAGCTTTCCTGAGGTTAACTCACCTCTGTCACGCACACCTTGCGGAAAATTCACACTCCTTTCACTCAAAACTCAAAGAAGAGAAACAATTGAAACTCATAAGTTACTTCACCAGTTCACACATTCAGAACATGAATGACATATAAAAGCATAACAATGAACACAAATACATAAACACTCTATATGCAGGAAAAAATGATTTTCTATTATCTATGTGTATCTATATAGATGTTTACAAAAACTAGACTGCAACAGAGTCCCAGTTATTTCTCCTATCCTAACTCTATCCTGAGTTATGCTTCTGAGACCTCTCTGAATCCTCCTAAGTTTCCTTAGAATCTCTCTATCATTATCCTCATGAAATATGATACAAGATCTCTTTACAAAAGAGGGGCTCTGCAAGCTTTTCCTCTCTCACCTAACCTCATCTGTTACATGGAAGTTTCATAAATGGACATCTAGCCTGAATTGAACCTAGATCCATCAACTTGTCAGCCATTAAAGGAGACCTTATCTTCTACCTATTCAGAGATATGGCTTGGTTTTCACTCAATCTTACAACATGAATATGTATAGGATTATATTTTATATTAAAAATGGGAGGATTAATGCCTCTCCCTCTCTGAAATGTGCATTGATGAGATGGAATGTTGGCAAGTTGCTGAGGTGGAGCGATGCTCCTGCATAAAATTCCATAAGGGTATTTTTCATGAATTGGAAAGAATGTTGCAGATTAGGGACCAAGCATTGGCACCATCAGTACCAATCCATGAAGATTGGTAGGATGAGAATGTAAAGTCTCCTATGCAAAAAGGACTACCTCTTTCGAAAGGCATGATTGAGACATATAATTCCTCATATTGTTCTTTTTGGTTTCAATATGTAGAATGATTGAGGATATCTGAAGCAAGGAGAAATTCAGATGAATAATTCCTTCATAAGCAGTTAGTCTTACCTTCCAGTCTAGAGAAAGGTAACAAGTGTAAGACATATGCAGAGAGAGATGTGCATGCTAAAGGAGAAAGAATGAATACTTTTCCCACCGATGGATGGTCTATATATCCATGTGATTCCTATGGAATTAGTAACCATGATGTGGAGAAGTGTTGAAGAAAACATTCTATGCAATTTAATCCCTCCGAGAATAAGGCTAAAGGTAAAGATAATTTCTCAAAGAAAAAGAGAAAGGATAATTATAAAGAGGTGTCTTGGTTCCAATATGGGAACAAGACACTCTACTCTTATTCTGGTAAGAGTGGACATCGGATCGAAAAGTGTTGGACACTTTACCCGCACTTATGTCTGAAGAAAAAAAGGAAAGATGTAAAAGCACTTGCAAGAAGCCAAGCAGTAGCTTCGGATGAAGTCAATAGTCTTACTGAAAGGTTTGATAAAGAACACTTCCTAATAGTTGGTCTTGGAAAAGTGATATATGAAGACATCGAGGAATGGTTCATGAACAGTGGGGATAATAAGGGAAATAATGACCATGCATAAGCCCCAGTTTTGATGCTAACTCCTTCATCATTTCATTTTGAAATTGACTGCCATGATCAATGACAATATCCTTTGGGATTTTGAACCGAGTTATAATTTGGTTGAATACAAAGATTGTTGTTGTCTTACCATCGGATTTAATGGTAGGCATGGCCTCTGCCCATTTAGTGAAGTAATCCACGACCACAATAATATGTTGATGCCCCCTAGTTGAAGCTGGGTTACAGTCCATAAAATCTACCCCCCACTTGGTTAAGGGACCGATGGTGATGACTGGGTGAATATGGGTTGGATGTGAGCGCATTTTCTGAGTTAACACCTCGCAAGGGTGAAAATTCTTGACCACTTCAACACAATCTTTAAAAATTGACAGCCAGAAATAACCAACTCGCAATATTTTTTGGGTTGTCGCAAGCCCAGATAGATGACCACCACAAGCCCCACTATGACAGTCATTGAGAACCGACTTAGCTTCCTCGTGATTCAAGCAATGATGAAAAATATTATCTACTCCTCGATGATACAAAGTGTCTTCGATGATAAGGTAGTTTTTAGCTTGATGATGTATACGTCATCGATCATCTCTCGACAGATGTTGGGATAACTTCAAGGTTTGAGGATAAATTAGAATGTCTCCATAACAGGGGTCTGAAGACGAGATAAGGAATATATGTTCGTTGGTGAACGAATTTTCATGAATAATTTCCTCATCTAATCGAGGGAAGTATGATATCAACTCGGAAAAAACTATCGATTTATTAGACTTCGTCGAAGCAAAATCGAGGTCAAATTCTTGCAAAATAACAATACACTTATTGTATTTTCCCCTAATGATATGCATGGTAAGGACGTATTGAAATGAATTGATATATGAAACTATGGTAGTTTTGAAAAGCAATATATAATTGTGTAATCTTTGAACTGCATGTACAGTGGATAAGGCTAGATTCTCGACGTGATAGTACTTAAGTTCAAGACCGACTAAATTTCAACTAAGATAGTAGACAATTTGCTCATGGAGCTCATCTTCCTCCTAAACCAAAACCATACCAACCATCCCTTCGGACACGTAAATATAAAGAAAATAATCTCTATTGTAGTCTGGAGGCTTCAGAAGAGGCATCGATACCAAGGCTTTCTTAAGATCATCAAAGGATTCCTGAGTTCGCTAATCCCATATAAATGGAGTGTCCTTCACAATATGCATGAAACCTTTAGTTGAATTGACATAGTTGACTATGAATTGACACAAAAAGTTATCCTACCCCTGTAAACCCTAAATTTTTCAAATGTTGTGTGGTAGAAGCAATTGAAGTATTTCCTCAACCTTCATAGGATCCACCATGATCCCATGTGCAGAGACTAAGAATCCTAAAAGATAGCTAGACCTAACACAAAAGATGCACTTGTGAGGGTTTAAATGGATGAGATAATAACAACATCTCTCAAATACCAGTTGAAGGTGAGTAGAGTGATATACTCTCTTGTGAGAGTGAGCAACGAGATCATTGAGGTAAGCTTTGGAAATATGTTTGAGATCGTCAAAAGCAAAGGTTATGGCACATTGGAAGGTTTCTCTGGCATTTTTAAGGTTGAAAGTCATTTTCCGGTATTGTAACGACCTAAAATTTCTAAACATCATTTTTAATCATAAGCAAATTAATTCCTAACTGAGACACTAACATCAACCAACGTCGGCCTTCAGAACTTCTTCCGTCGGGATTTTTGCTACTCGCGATGTTTAATGGCTTGGGCCCACGTACTTGTGGAAATCGGGAAATCGCCAGTCGGGAGTTCGCGAGCCCTGCTGCACCATGCACAGGACCTTCCAAGTCCCGAACCCCGATGGTCAACGGGTCAACCTTTTCTTGCGTCGGGGATTCCCCTATTGGGAAATCGGCGGTTGTATTGCCGCGTACCTCATGCAACACAAAACCCCGAGTACCGAAACCCCCGAATACATGCCACCTGTCTCCCACTATGTCTTGGGGACCCACCTTGCCAC
>JZKD02S0241691.1:10317-21272 GCA_000966675.3 Picea glauca | reverse complement strand
GTTCTAGGGTAGTGGATGTCCTGGGGACATGTTGTATCTATTTGAGAGTTACCCGCATGACTTGGATGCAATGGATGTAAAGTCACATGGATGCACATGATGAGGTACAAATGCATTGCGAGGTAGTGGATGTCATGGTGACATGGTGAAGCTATTTGAGAGCTAACCACAGGCCTTGGATGCATTGGTTCTGAATTCATGTTGTACTGTGGATATCTGATGAGTCTATAGTGAAGTTTGTATACTTCAAAGATAATATTTGTATACTTCAAAGATAATATTTGGCATGATGAATAATGTCTCCCTCATTGAGAGGGAGTGTTGATGTTTGAACAACATCGAGAATACATTCTTCTCTCTCTCTCTCTCTCTCTCTCTCTCTCTCAGAATATATATATATATATATATATATATATATATATATATATATATATATATATATATATATATATATATAATTAATGTGTAGTTATTTATTATCCAAGGGATACATCCTTTCATAGATAGTCACCATATGTTCTATATATTTGGAACACTCATCATTGCAATAATATATCCATATGAAATATCATCTCATATAGAAAATTCAACCTCAAACATAGTCCCCTTTCTCTTATTTCGTCCATTTTCTGAGGTGTCAACCTTGTCAGTTGACTAAGATTAGGAGAGGGAATATGGTTCTGGCTACATTTGTTAGAAGACATTTTTCTAGTATCCATATTGTTTTTCCACTTTCCTTGCCATATTCAAAGCATTCTCTAGGGATTATGTTCAAAAAGACGCACCTCATGTTGAATGTTCTCCTTTAGAGTTCCCATAACAATCTCTAACAAATTATCCTCAGGAATGTTCTTTACCGTGAGACTGATCTTTTGGAATTGGTCGATGTGTTCTATAACTAGGAATTTTTTTTTAACATTTATCAATTTCCTAAAGAATGTGTTTCTCTTAATATATGCATAATGTGAAATCAATTAATCCATAAAAATGGACCAATAGATAATAAAAATATTTTTACATTTACAAATCCATTGATACCAAACAAATTGATCATTTTCTAAATACAAGGATGCAATAGATACCTTTTGTAAGCTTGGAAATTGGTGTATATGAAAGTATTTCTCCATTTGGAATATCAATGTTATAGGATCTTCACCATCAAACTTCCTCATATCGATTTTTGGAATGAAATATTTCCTTGGAGTCACATTGAAATATCAAAGATGTGGATCTTGAAGTAATAAATAACCATGATTATAGGACTCAATATTTACTTCCTATACATTTTAATGATTTTCTTGCATTTTGATATCTCCATTAGCATGTATCTCATCTAGAGCATGTAAGATCATGGAATTTTTCAATTCTAGCATGTTCTTTTCCATGTGGGCCCAATTTTGTTCTATCCTCTTTTGCATCTTCTTTATATGTGCTCTTGATTTTCATCCATCTTATTTTCCATTTACCTTTCTAAGGATTCTGGAGAACATGATAAATCCACTAATTTCAACATACTCACACCCATTCATCGACTTAGTTCCTTAATCGGGTTATATTGTTTTCAAAGTCTTCATTTTCTTCGAAAGTCATGTTTGGGTTTTTATTAGGAGTAAGAGTAATATTTCATGTATAATCGTTGTCCATGTGAAACAATAATAATGTTTATCTTCTTCCTCTTTACCACAAATTTTAAATCACCAAAAATTTATCTTCCAATAAAAGGTATTCCAATTGTAAGTTGTGTACCTTTCAAACCCTTAATTCAGAGTATGACTAGATGGTTGACCTTTTTCTTGATATATATATGAAATTTGAACCCTTATAAGTATGAAATTTTGGTCTCTCTTAATCTTATATGAATTACTAAACTCATTAAAATTTCACAATCCAAACCTTTGTTGATAAAAAGTTATAGAAAAAATACCAAAATTTCTTCTTTAAGACTAATTTCACGATTAGTAAACAACCCTAACTTCCACGGGATATATATAAAAAATTATAATGACTCAAAATATGAAATTGTTTTCACATGTAACTCACTATATCTTTGTAGGATGTTTCTGAAAATGTTAGAGTCAAAATATTCATAGAAAAAAGTTACACCGAAAATGCTAAGATGATTCTTTTAAAGTTGCTTTCAGTATTAGTCACAAGCCTTGTCTTACATGGACTATATATCCTAAATTATAGTGAAACATAATATAAAATTTGTACCACCTGTACTAGGATATGTATTGTTAGTCATTAAAATATTTCATTATATGAAATCTCTCATAAAAAAATGTTATAGCTAAAATCCAAACATGACTCGTTTAAAAATGAATTCAGGATGAGTCGAAAAACCTATCTTCCATATGCTATATCTCTATATGTATAGCAATTCAGAACCTTAAATTTTTACCACAAGTACCTTGCTATGTCTTCTAAGAAACCTCAAATTTGTTTTTTTCTGAATCGGCCCCCAAAAAAATGTTATAGAGAAAATGATAAGATGACTTGCTTGGAGAAGAAAAACACTTAGATCAATGCTTTGATATCAAATGTTATGAACGAACTCCTTGAGAATGATATAAATTCAATGGTTAAAAGTCACTAATTTTACAATATATTGAATTTACAATATGATATATGATAATACAAAAACTTGGTCTCCTTGGTATATATATACGAGAGAAAGGGTGCAATTATAATGAAAGGTGCAATGAAGAGTTCTATCTTACATACAAATACAACACTAGAAATGTAATAATTCAATATCTAGGGATTAATGAGGGGTTTTATACATAACATAGGGAATTTTCAAGGGCTTAGAATGTCTCAAATGAGGCTTTGGTAGCTATATAGTCTAATCCATTTAAAATTAATAATCAAACTATATTGAATATTTAATTAACTAGGTATGGTATTATACCAAACACATGATGCGAAGACTTAAATCATTCAACACTATAGAAGCACTCAAAACCCTATAAACGAAATTCAATGGAATGTGTATCTAATTTTGATCTCCACAAGGAGGCAAGAGAAAAAAAAAAATCCACTCTTCATTTGTAGAACCAAACCCCACCCCATAATATTAAAATTATTTTAGTGAATATAAGATAAAAATATGTTTTGAAAAACAAAAAATTAAGAAACCCTTAATACAGGAAAAAATGTATAACAATTATATGCAGGTTAGGTCATTTGATATGTTGCATATGTGGACACTTCAGCTCAGAACCGAGGTAGGATACAGATCCTAGGTGGTAAATTTTCCACACTTTCGAAGATATGGTAGTTTTAGTGGACTTGGAGTGGGATGAGGAGGATGAGATGTGTACCAAGGAAGGCATATTCTGCCCTAATGACACCTATTGTATTATGTACAATTTTCTATGAAAATTGTCTCGGGAGTCAGATCCATTTCCTTCTTTCCTCCATCCATCCTATCCATATTACAATAGGGTCTCACTATCTAGTAGAGGTGGCAAAAAATCCTGGGAGGACCACATGAAGATCACATGATCCCATTGGAAAAAGTGCCCTGACGCCTTTAGTTCCATGGAAGGGGGAATTTACAACCTCTTCTCTCCTCCCGATGGCGGTAGAGGTGCATGTTTGAATAGATCCATCGGGGGTTTAGCTCATAGTCATCGGAAAAGAAAATGCTAGCGGGTGTGGGAGTCTAAACCTAACTATATTATTGGTAGTGATGTGGCTATGGACATGGTATACAAATTAGCTAAAAAGGCCTTGGTAGGTAAGTTTTACCATGCCAATATGCGTAAGGCACATTTGGTTGACTGAATCCATAAATATTGCAAGCCCTTAGTGGGATAATACTCTGAGTTTAGTCTCCTTTCCAATCAATGGATTTTATTTCACTTTCTGGATGAGGGTGATTTATTAAAAATATTGGATTCTCCTTGGATCATTGGGAGAGGAATACTTATGATTAAGCATTGGACTCTAGGATTCAAAATCTTCTTCAAATATTTCACTAAGAGATATATTTAGATGTTTCTCCTTGATTTCCCCATAAAGTTTTGGTCTTCGAAATCTTTCAAGTTGTTGCAAAATTGGTGGGATAGTTTATTTATTTTGATGACTAGGGGCTCCACTGGAACAAAAAGAGATTATATTGGGTCTTAGGTGAGGTTGAACTAGACCTGGGACTGTCTGATGAAATAGAAATCTCTATAGGCGATTCCACCTTTCGTCTAGTTTTGGATTACTAGAGAAATTCGTTTCATTTTCAACACTGTTGGCAGAACAAACATTTAAAATAAAATTTCTCTTTCAAAATTCAAAGCCCAGACAAAACAACTTGATCCCTGGACATGCAGCGTGGAGCTTCAATTTCCCTCTGAGAAGACCTTGAGAAAAATCATTTTGATAAGGAATATTTTTTTGGTAAGATGTAGATTTTCTTCGCTTCCTTTCTGAATAAGATCTTTATGGATGAGATTAACTATCTAAGAGGAAATGAAAGTTGGGTTCTGGAGATTTTTGGTTATTTTTAGGACCTTCTAGTGAAGAAATTCGAAAATCCAGTAGGGTCCTCTGGGTTGGGGTTATAAGTTTTGGGTGGCTCTCTCCATGCCGAGACAATAGCCATCAATAAACTTCAGTTAGAGTATCCTCCCCTAGGTGGAACCTGCACTGATCCTTCTGTTGACACTCCCCCTTCCATTTTAGATCCTCTGGGTGGGAAGTTCTCTGATGTTGGTGTGATGGTTAAAGTTAATAATACACCATTCTCTACTGATATTACTGTGGATCATGGGATACTAAGAGATAATACTATCTCCTTCGATGATGTCATTTTACCACCTAAAAAAATAGTATCCCTTAATGATGTGTTTTCTTCTCCCCCCCTTCCTATCTCAAATAACTTCCATACTCGCCCCATTTCTAGTGACAGTTCTAATGTACCTCTGAGGAATAAACCTTGCCCATGTAATAACAAGAAGTTTTCTTAGGGTATAGAAGGAGGGTTGGCACCTTTATCCCCTTTTCCTCCTATTATTCAGTCACTATATGATTCCCTGTATTCTCCATCGACCCTTAGAGCATTTCAACCATCCTTAGATGGTTTGTAATGATCATTTTCTCCCTTAACCTTCTAGGTATTGGGGGCACTTCCAAACTTTGTTCCCTCAAGAACCTTCTAGCCTTGGTGAAACCATATATGATATTTTTCCAAGAAACCTTGGTTGATTGTGAAAAGGCAAAAAAATTCTTTCTATAATGTTGTCCATTGTGGAATTGTGTAGCACTTGATCCAAATGGCCAATCAGGTGGTTTACTATCAGGATGGAACCCTTATAGCATTGACTTGCGTTCTTATGGAACTACTACAGGGATTATGCTCAAAGGTAGGATCAAAGACATATCACACAGTGTGAAATTTCTCAACTGTTATGCTCCTTATAAGGATAGAGAGTCTTTCTCACAACCCTTGGTAGATTATGGTTTTCTAAAAGAGGAAAGTTTAATTATGGGAGGTGACCTAAAGTTAACTATGTTGTCTCAGGAGGTGTGGGGCTCTATAACTAGACTTTACCCCTTGTTTGAATATTTCTCCAATCTGTTCACTTCGGCAAGGTTGGTGGAACTTCATCCAAGCCACTTGGAGAAACAGTCGATTGGGTTTTGCTAGAATATCTAAAATAATTGATAGGTTCTTTGTGAATGAAATTTTCCTGGGTGGTTTGAAAAATACTAGATCATGGGTTGTTAATTCAAATCTATCAGATCACATTCTAATCTGTCTACAAATTGAAGAAAATTCCCATAAACCGACCCCCCCTTTTAAGTTCAACAGTTATTGGCTGAATAATCCATATTTTATACTTATTTTTTGATCCATTTGGCACTCTATGGATAGTTGGAATTATCCTTTTCTGATAATGTTACTTGGTGCTAAGATTAGGAAATTAAAGGAAGTGGTTATTCAATGGAAAGTGGAAAAAAAGAACAAATTACACTATGAGCTAAAGGACATTGAACAAAAGATGGTAGAATTTTTTAAGATGTGTCCTACACATATTTGCACACCTATATATTTGTCCCTCCTAATTTCTTTAAATAAAAGAAAGGAAATGATCTTTGAAATAGAATAGGCCACATGGAGACTAGGAAGTTGAGAAATATGGCTTGAGAAAGGGGATAGAAACACTAAATTCTTCAATAGATTCTCTACGCACAAAAGGAGCCATAATACTATGTGGGATATTTGAGATGAAGATGGTAGCATTCAATCATATTATAAAGAGATTAGTGTGGTATCCTACAATCACTTAAAAGATAATTATAAATAAATTGGACCTACAGACACATTCAATCAAATCAATGTAATTAAAGAGGTTCCCAGGGTTTTTACAGATGATGAAAGTGACGATATAGGAAAACATGTCACTCTTAAGGAAGTGGAAGAAGTGGTTAGCAGGATGCCTAGGGAAAAAAGTCTTGGGATGGATGGGTCATCACATGAATTGTTTCATTTATTCTTTGACCTCATGGGAGAGGAATTACTAGGGGCGATAGAGGAATCTACGACCAAAGGATATATTCATGGAGCATTGAATGCTACTTTTATTACCCTCATCCCCAAAGTGAATAAATCTATCACTTTAAATGACTAGAGACCTATTTCCCTTTGTAATTTTGTTTATAAATTCATTACAAAGATCATAGCTACTAGGATAAAGGATAAGTGGCTTCCTTTATCTCAGTTGAAAAGTTTAGTTCCCTTGAAGACAAACTGATTTTTTATGATGTAGGGATAGTACAAGAATGTATGCATATCTCTAAGACACAGAAATTGAATTTGATCATACTTAAACTAGATTTAATGAAGGAATATGATAAGGTGAGTTTTAATTTTCTTAGGTTAATATTGACTCAGATTGGATTGAAATGGAAGGTCACCCAATGGATAATGGCATGTGTTTCTAGTCCCAAATTTGCAATCTTGGTAAATGGTTCTCCAACATAGTTTTTTAAAATCCATCAAGGGTTGAAGCAGGGATGCCCTCTTCCACCACTTATGTTCCTTTTGATAGTGGAAAGTGTTAACATTGTGTAAATTTCTCTAGATATGGAGGCAAGTCACAAAGGTAACCACAAACCAACTTATAGGATGGAAGCTAGCCCTTCCAACCTAGAGTGGGCTCTCTCATGTCACTTAGTATATGATAGACAACTTTACTTGATATAACAATGGCTAGGGTTTCCAAATTTTTGAGTGGATTCAATAAAGTGTTGTTGGAAAGGAGGAGAAGGATGCTTTTTGGGCTATGGATTCAAATCTTGAAAACAAATGAAACTGATGTCTAGTCGATAGAACCTCACAAAGGAACAAACTCTAAACTTGGTGAATGAAACCTTCCGTTTTGGATTCGTTATAGACGGTGAAAGAGGAAGGAAGAAACACATAACAACATCAAAGCATCATATAGATGAATTATTACCTAATAATGAAGAAAGGACAAATTTTAAATTATTTGAGTTTAGGGCACCTTTTAGATAAATTCCAACTCTTAAAAATCAATTTAAACATAGGAAAAAATGAGATGAAAGTAGAGACAAAAGAGATACATACAAAATACAAGTAACACACTGTCATATCTGTTGGAGTTACTTCACACACACCTAGGATTTATTTTTCCTAAGGTTTTTATTTGTTTATTAGTCATAATTAGTCATTATCNTATGGATGAGATTAACTATCTAAGAGGAAATGAAAGTTGGGTTCTGGAGATTTTTGGTTATTTTTAGGACCTTCTAGTGAAGAAATTCGAAAATCCAGTAGGGTCCTCTGGGTTGGGGTTATAAGTTTTGGGTGGCTCTCTCCATGCCGAGACAATAGCCATCAATAAACTTCAGTTAGAGTATCCTCCCCTAGGTGGAACCTGCACTGATCCTTCTGTTGACACTCCCCCTTCCATTTTAGATCCTCTGGGTGGGAAGTTCTCTGATGTTGGTGTGATGGTTAAAGTTAATAATACACCATTCTCTACTGATATTACTGTGGATCATGGGATACTAAGAGATAATACTATCTCCTTCGATGATGTCATTTTACCACCTAAAAAAATAGTATCCCTTAATGATGTGTTTTCTTCTCCCCCCCTTCCTATCTCAAATAACATCCATACTCGCCCCATTTCTAGTGACAGTTCTATTGTAACTCTGAGGAAGAAACCTTGCCCATGTAATAACAATAAGTTTTCTCAGGGTATAGAAGGAGGGTTGGCACCTTTATCCCCTTTTCCTCCTATTATTCAGTCACTGTATGATTCCCTGTATTCTCCATCGACCCTTAAAGCATTTCAACCATCCTTAGATGGTTTGTAATGATCATTTTCTCCCTTAACCTTATAGGTATTGGGGGCACTTCCAAACTTTGTTCCCTCAAGAACCTTCTAGCCTTGGTGAAACCATATATGATATTTTTCCAAGAAACCTTGGTTGATTGTGAAAAGGCAAAAAAAATCTTTCTATAATGTTGTCCATTGTGGAATTGTGTAGCACTTGATCCAAATGGTCGATCAGGTGGTTTACTATCAGGATGGAACCCTTATAGCATTGACTTGTGTTCTTATGGAACTACTACAGGGATTATGCTCAAAGGTAGGATCAAAGACATATCACACAGTGTGAAATTTCTCAACTGTTATGCTCCTTATAAGGATAGAGAGTCTTTCTCACAACCCTTGGTAGATTATGGTTTTCTAAAGGAGGAAAGTTTAATTATGGGAGGTGACCTAAAGTTAACTATGTTGTCTCAAGAGGTGTGGGGCTCTATAACTAGACTTTACCCCTTGTCTGAATATTTCTCCAATCTGTTCACTTTGGCAAGGTTGGTGGAACTTCATCCAAGCCACTTGGAGAAACAGTCGATTGGGTTTTGCTAGAATATCTAAAAGAAATGATAGGTTCTTTGTGAATGAAATTTTCCTGGGTGGTTTGAAAAATACTAGATCATGGGTTGTTAATTCAACTCTATCATATCACATTCTAATCTGTCTACAAATTGAAGAAAATTCCCATAAACCGACCCCCCCTTTTAAGTTCAACAGTTATTGGTTGAATAATCCATATTTTATACTTTTTGTTTGATCCATTTGGCACTCTATGGATAGTTGTAATTATCCTTTTCTGATAATGTTACTTGGTGCTAAGATTAGGAAATTAAAGGAAGTGGTTATTCAGTGGAAAGTGGAAAAAAAGAACAAATTACACTATGAGCTAAAGGACATTGAACAAAAGATGGCAGAAGTTTTTAAGAGGTGTCCTACACATATTTGCACACCTATAGATTTGTCCCTCCTAATTTCTTTAAATGAAAGAAAGGAAATGATCTTTGAAATAGAATAGGCCACATGGAGACTAGGAAGTTGAGAAATATGGCTTGAGAAAGGGGATAGAAACACTAAATTCTTCAATAGATTCTCTATGCACAAAAGGAGCCATAATACTATGTGGGATATTTGAGATGAATATGGTAGCATTCAATCATATTATAAAGAGATTAGTGTGGTATCCTACAATCACTTAAAAGATCATTATAAATAAATTGGATCTACAGACACATTCAATCAAATCAATGTAATTAAAGAGGTTCCCAGGGTTTTTACAGATGATGAAAGTGACAATATAGGAAAACATGTCACTCTTAAGGAAGTGGAAGAAGTGGTTAGCAGGATGCCTAGGGAAAAAAGTCTTGGGATGGATGGGTCATCACATGACTTGTTTCATTTATTCTTTGACCACATGGGAGAGGAATTACTAGGGGCGATAGAGGAATCTACGACCAAAGGATATATTCATGGAGCATTGAATGCTACTTTTATTACCCTCATCCCCAAAGTGAATAAATCTATCACTTTAAATGACTAGAGACCTATTTCCCTTTGTAATTTTGTTTATAAATTCATTACAAAGATCATAGCTACTAGGATAAAGGATAAGTGGCTTCCTTTATCTCAGTTGAAAAGTTTAGTTCCCTTGAAGACAAACTGATTTTTTATGATGTAGGGATAGTACAAGAATGTATGCATATCTCTAAGACACAGAAATTGAATTTGATCATACTTAAACTAGATTTAATGAAGGAATATGATAAGGTGAGTTTTAATTTTCTTAGGTTAATATTGACTCAGATTGGATTGAAATGGAAGGTCACCCAATGGATAATGGCATGTGTTTCTAGTCCCAAATTTGCAATCTTGGTAAATGGTTCTCCAACATAGTTTTTTAAAATCCATCAAGGGTTGAAGCAGGGATGCCCTCTTCCACCACTTATGTTCCTTTTGATAGTGGAAAGTGTTAACATTGTGTAAATTTCTCTAGATATGGAGGCAAGTCACAAAGGTAACCACAAACCAACTTATAGGATGGAAGCTAGCCCTTCCAACCTAGAGTGGGCTCTCTCATGTCACTTAGTATATGATAGACAACTTTACTTGATATAACAATGGCTAGGGTTTCCAAATTTTTGAGTGGATTCAATAAAGTGTTGTTGGAAAGGAGGAGAAGGATGCTTTTTGGGCTATGGATTCAAATCTTGAAAACAAATGAAACTGATGTCTAGTCGATAGAACCTCACAAAGGAACAAACTCTAAACTTGGTGAATGAAACCTTCCGTTTTGGATTCGTTATAGACGGTGAAAGAGGAAGGAAGAAACACATAACAACATCAAAGCATCATATAGATGAATTATTACCTAATAATGAAGAAAGGACAAATTTTAAATTATTTGAGTTTAGGGCACCTTTTAGATAAATTCCAACTCTTAAAAATCAATTTAAACATAGGAAAAAATGAGATGAAAGTAGAGACAAAAGAGATACATACAAAATACAAGTAACACACTGTCATATCTGTTGGAGTTACTTCACACACACCTAGGATTTATTTTTCCTAAGGTTTTTATTTGTTTATTAGTCATAATTAGTCATTATC
>JZKD02S0241680.1:0-21272 GCA_000966675.3 Picea glauca | reverse complement strand
ATGTCTTATGGATCACATTTTTAAAAATGTATGTACATGTGTATCTGTGTGCTTCTTTTTATGTGTGTGCAATATGCCAATCTAATACTTGATTAGCTAGAGTATATGTTATTTGATTTAATCTCCTAGGAACATGGATATATGTAATGTAATCAAAGCAGTGTTCTAAGAGATGTACCCTAAGGAATCATTGGTGTAAAGTAGTATCATAAATGAGGTAAACCCCATTTAACTGGGACACAAATAGTTGTGCATCTAAGTAGACCCAGAGGTGAGAGATACCATGTGGAAAAGCGTCATGAAGAAAATCTATCACAGTGCTATACTCGGCGACATTGTTTGTAGCGTCACCCAGAGAAATACCTCCAGAATATAGCAACTGGCCTTGAGGTGTGAATATCACCCAAGATGCGGAAGAAAACCTCCGAGTATGTCGGCTAGCGCCATCCACGAACCCAAAGAACACGTTCAATTCACTTGACATCTGCCACGGTGAAAAAACATGACATAAATAACGACATGTCCATAAAAAGAAAGACAAAAACTAATTGTATAAGAACTATACATATGTACAAGAAGTCAGCCAAGGTGACCAACCTATGAGTAATACTTCTTGAGGTAGAGCCCATTTCTAGGCTCCACTAAAGCATTTCCCTCAAAGTCAACCAGACAATAAGCTCCCTTCTTTAAGACCTCTTTCACAATGAAAGGTCCGAACCACATGGGTTTGAACTTGCTTGTCCACAAGGGATCCTTATCTTGGTTGTAGAATAGGACAAGGTCGCCTTCAGAGAAAATCCAAGGATGAATGAACCGATCATATTGACACTTGACTCATTTCTTGTGAGCTTCATTAGCCAAGGCTGAATCACGGCGTTCCTCGCCGAGTTGCTCGAGATATAATAAGTGTTCCTCAAGCGGTGAAGTTTCTAGCAATAAATATACTACCAAATTTAGATATGGGATCTGGTACTCTATTGGCAAGACTATGTCCAACCTGTAAACGAGTTGAAAAGGTGAAAAACTAGTGGCAGTCTTTACAGACATTCGGTGGGCCCATGATGACGAGTACAACATCAAATGTCAATTCGACTTGGAAGAATTGATCATTCACTGTACAATAGTCTTAAGGGACTTATTCATAGCCTCCACCTGACCATCCGCTTGTGGGTAGTAGGGTGATGAATTCTCTTTCTTCAACCCAAGATTTTATGTTAAATCAGATATCATTTTGTTCTGGAAGTGACTTCCATGGTAAGTGACAATCTCCTTCGGGATGTCGAAGCTTGCTACAATCTGGTTAAAAATAGAGTTGTTTTTTCGCCATCATTACTGAACATTGGCATAGCTTCAACCCACTTCGTGAAGTAGTCTATTGCTACGATGATATAGCAATTCCCCCTAGCTGAGGCCAGGTGGCATGTAGTAAAATTAATTCCCCACTTGGTTAAGGGACCAACAGTAATGATGGGAAACATGGGAGTGGGATGTGCCCTCATATTCTGAGAGAAGATCTGACACGAGTGGCACTTCTTGACTGATTCAACATAATCCTTGATTAATGTCATCCAAAATTAACCTCCTCGTAGAATCTTTTGGGTTGTTTCCAACCCAAAAAAATTACCACCACATGCTCTAGTTTGGCAGTCGTTAAGAATGAGTTCTCCTTCTTTGTGAATAAGGAACCAATGAAGAATGCAATCTACACCTCGACGATACAAAGTGTTATCAAGGATGAGATAGTTTCGTGCCTGATGGCGTATATGTCGAGGCTCATGGAGAGAAGCACATGTGGGGCACTTCAAAGTCTAGAGATAGACTAGTATATCTCCATACCATGGGTCCGAAGATGCGATCAGAAAGAGATCTCCTTTAATAGGTGATTCTCCGAGCGTAACATCACCTGACTTGACCGAAAGTTCTGAGATGAGTTTCGCAAAGACCGGTGACTTTTGGGATTTTGAGGAAACAAAATCCAAGTCAAATTCCTCGAGGATAATAATCCATCTACTGATCTTTCCTCCGATGATGCATCGTGTCAACACATATTGAAATGGATTCACAACAGAAACGAAGTTGGTCTTACGAAGAAGAATATAATGATGGAACTATTGGACAGTGTGCACTGTTGTCAACACAAGGTTCTCAACATGGGAGTAGTTGAGTTCTGGTCTAACTAGGCCTCGACTCAGGTAGTAAATCATGTGCTCTTCGAGAAAATCATCCTCTTGAACCAAGACCATATCGATGGTCGACTCTATAGTGTCCAAGTACAATAAGAAATCTTTATTATAATTGGGAGGTTGGAGTAGAGGGGCATATGTGAGGGCGTGTTTCAATGCTTCGAAAGAGTGTTGAGCATCTTCGTTTCAATAGAACGTGACTTCCTTTTTCAGTAAACGCATGAACCCTTTAGTGATCTCGACATAGTTTGTGATAAAATACCGAAGAAAGTTCTCTTTTCCATGTAATATTTGAAGCTGAGGGATTTTTCACGGTGAGCTAACTGAACTATCACCTCAACCTTGGAGGATCAACCATGATCCCTATTTTTTAAACTATGAAACCTAGAAGACGACCTGACATCACGCAAAAACTGAACTTGTTTGGATTCAAGTGAATCCAATAGTAGCGACATCGTTCAAAGATTAGTTGGAGGTGTGCAGGATGATCAACTCTATTATGATATCATGATGCTAGATCATCGAGATAAGCCTTGACTATATATCTAAGGTCATGGAAAGAAAAAGACATGGCCCACTGAAAAGTCGCTACAACAATATTTAGGCCAAATGACATCTTACAATAAGAAAATGTGCCCCATGGATAGATAAAAGTTGTTTTATGTTGGTCTTTTGGATTAATCAGTATCTGGTTATATCCCAAAAAACCATCCATGAATGAAAATACCTCGCATCCTGCACATTCATTAACAATCTGGTCAATGAATGGGGTGGGGAAATTATCCTTTGGACATGCCTTGTTCAAATCATGGAATTACATACACACGTGAATCATACCCTGCTTTTTGTTGATAGGAATACGATTTGACATCCATTGTGTCAACTGAACGGGGTAGATGAAATCAACTTTGAGTAGTTTCTTTACTTCAGCCTTAATAGTTGTTGGTTTCTGAGGATTCACCGGATGAGGCTTATGTTGGACCAGCTTGGTGTCAGGATAACTCGTTATCTCATGTTCGACGATTCTTGGATCAATGCCTGGCATTTCCTCATAAGACTAGGAAAAAACGTCATGGAATTCCTTAAATAAATTTGTATAAACCTGAATCTCCTTGGGGGAGCAACCCGCTCTGATGAAGACATTCTCCAGGATGCCATGGATTTTGGAGATGTCAATAGGTATCATTTCAACAATAGTTTCCATGTTACCCTCAACATAAACTACGTGCATAGAAAAAGGATTAATAGGACAAGACCTATCTCCAGTCATAGTCAACACGAATTCACCTGCCTCTATTCTTCTTAACTCCAGGAGAAAATAAGATCTGTGATGGATATCATCCTAGGGTATTTCTAGACCAGTCAATGCCTCTATAATATCCTCTTCAGAGGGAAAGACCAAGTCTAAAGAATCTGTATTGGCCAGGGAACCTTGAGCCCAGATAGGCTCGAGAACTGGATCTAACTCCTATGTGGGAGTCGGATCAGGGTCGAAAAAATATTGTTGGACAATATTGTATGAAAATGCTAACACAGAAAAGGGCATATCCATGCCAGGATACCCTGTCCCTTCCATCGAAGCTGATGGGGAAGGAAAATTCCATGGATCATTAAATTAAGTCGTTCGAAATGATGACACTTGAAATATTTCAGCCTTAGGCGGGTCGGGGATAGCTGATATGAACTTGACATCATTGAAAGGAGGCGGGTAATCGAAAGTACCCATGAGAGGTGGGCACAAACCAACCCCCATGTTGTTGACATCGAGTTGGGGGTTATCAATCATCGGGACCGTGGATGCCCCCGATGAAGGGTTGGGCCTGGACAATGACAATTGGTCAATGGTTACGATTCAGCCCTCATGTGGAAACAATAAGAGCTGAAAAACTGTGGCAACCACTGCATGCATTTCATAATCCCATCTCCTTCCTAACAGAAGGTTGTAGTCAAGAGGCAGATCGACCACTTCAAATTCGACGCACATGGTTTTCCCTCCTAACTACATGGGGAAAGAAGGGATGATTCCATATGGTCTGAAAGAACAATCATCGAAAGAAGTAAGCAGAGTAGGTGATGGAGACAAAATGAGTTGGCCAGTGACCTTCCAACACACCAACGATATCACGCAGGTTGAGGCACCCTCATCAACCACCGTATGGAAAATATTCTGGGTAAATGTTTTCATGGTGTAACCTACTACTATCTGAAACACAACATGGTATGGGAGATGAGGTTTCAAGTCGGTCGTATCGAGAACAATCGTTCCTGGATTACAGGTCTTAGCAGATCCAAAGGGGACAATAGAACCTTTCTTTGTGAAGGGCAGATCTATAGGACCTCCAAAGCAGACATCGTGAAAGGGGTTTGTGACAAATCATCCACCACAGAGTAATTTTGTGCAACCCTCGTGTTCAGATTATATGAAGATTTCTTGAATGCCCCTTTCGAGATGTATGCCATTGTTTTTCCCATCGTCTTCTCAATATGGAGAGGAATAGATGGGTTTACGACTTCCTTACCATTTTCAATAATTTCTGGCATTACATAATCGTGTGCTCTAGTTTCTATATAAGCATCACCTTTCATCACATAAACATTCGCGGCCAAGGGATTACGAGAAGACAGAGGGGGTCCCTATCTGCATCCATATGCGCTCGAAGAGGCTTGACTCATATTTTACCCATGTGAAAATGGGATTGTTAACACAGTAGGTTGTTGGTGCACCAATAACTTTTGGGGCTCTGCAAGCCAATGGCACAGGTGAGTCGGATGGTCTTTCGTGCAAAGGTTACACAAATAGTTCAACTTTCTCTTCTCTATGTTTCCCCCGCCATCATTTCTGTGGGTTTCTTATCCCCCTTACGCTTATTATTTCTTTGTTTCTTCTTTCTGTTAGGTTGATGATTGGCCTTTAGGTTCTTCAACTTCACACTGTGTACATCTGATGTTTGGGTAGGGGGAGTAGCCGAACCGGAGGTCTGGATGGCCACTATCTGTTGTATCAACAATTGTTGCAATTGATTTGATAGCTGATCAGTGGGATTTTCTTGTGCCTAACCAACTATACCATTGGCATGTGGTCTAGACTTGTTTCTATCCTTGTCAAGGATGGACCGTGGCGCATCTGCAAAAATCTCAATGAGTAAGCTAGACTGAGAGTATATCAGTTCGAGTTATTGTTCTCTCATTATCACCTCCTCTGAAAACACTCTCGACATTGCAACATCCTTGGATAATTGAGGTACAAAAGACTTCAATAACCACTCCAAAAGGAATGTCGGTGGGACCTGGACCTTGATCAAACTCTTCCAACACTGCCATTCTCAGATGTGATCTGAGATATGATCAACCTTTGTCTGCTCAAAGTTGGCCAGCAATTCGGTGCCAGCATCGTATCTCATAGGTAGTTGGAAATGGTTTAGAAAAACCATCGCCAAATTGCTAAAGTAAGAGTATCTTGAGCGGTCAATTTCAATGTACTATTTTGTGGCACCCCCGATAAGAGTGTGTTTAAATAGTAACAACTGTATGGAGTCGTCTCGCAATGAGTTCGATGAGCACTATAGGTGTAAAGTGCTCACGTGATTACCTAGATATTCACCAAGCTTACCTTTGAACTTCGGAATGTCTGAGGGAAACTTAGTCAACATGGGAGGCCAACGTGGATCGTGACAAATCGGGTCGTTTAACAACCTTGACAAGTACGGAAAATGTAATGTAGCTAGAAATAGTATCTTGGGCTGATTACTATGAACAGGAAAAATGGAGCCTGGATTTTGATTAGCGCTAGGTTGCCAGGAAACGTTAGGTTGTTGACTAGGATTCTGGTAGACACCATAGCCTTGGCGAGTGTATGGATATTGCATTTTTTGGGACATCATCGGCTGATTCCTGCAATTGGATGTTGAGGGTTGGTCGGGGATATCTCCCTGCATTGTGTTCCAAATATTCTGGAAATGGTTGCCCCCTACCAACCCGACGGGCATAGGTACTAAGCCTTGTCCGTGGCTCCATTGACAATGGAACTGATCCCTGCCAAGGATTACAAAGTCCTTGTGTGGATAAGACTCCTGTGTTTTCCCCTTATGTACAAATAATACCCTGCATAGGATTTTGTTGTCCAAAACCAGGGTTTCCCCCGGCCGAGACGGTAGCTGACGAAAATGTGTTATTACCAAATGTGTCAAAAAAAGAGAACGACATTGAACCCACCAGAATGGTGTAGGAAGATGGTCCTAGACTGCCTGCTCCAAACAAGTTGTAGTTAATTTTCAGCCCGACGAGTTTTTGGGGAGCACCGCCAAGCAAGGGGGATGAAGGAGGTATATGACCCCCACCATAAGGGATAGAATTATAGGGGGTTGAGGTGCCCCCCATGGACCCTTTCAAAGGAGTGTTTGAGCTCCCTGCACCTAGAACCATGGTATTTAGGGTGGAGTAGGTGAGGATGGAGTACATATCAAAGATGGTCATTCCATATGAAAATGGAGGGAACGTCACACTCTGTGTAAACAGAGCAGTGGTCATCGCCATAGATAGAATCGGACCACTGCCCGAAGTAGAGGTGGTCGAGACCATAGTGGTCCAGACTGGCGAAGGTGGGTTAGGAGGTGGAATGCCCCCCTATGGTGGTAGTCATTGAGGGAGTGTGAGGACTCCCTGACGAAGTAGAAACATTTGCTTCCATAGCTACTTGCAAAACTATCTAACACTCGTGATGTGTTACCCTTGGAGGGACAAATTGTATCAAAAGTGGTGCTGGAAAGTCAGTGATCGGAGGGCTAAATGGCCTGAGAGATTTCGCTCCAAAGTAAAAAATAGTCAATTCCTCCATATTCGAATGCTCTCCTCTCAGAGCGAAATCGGGTACAGTTTCCTATGGCCCGATTGCCTCAAATGACCCTTGTTGGTAACCAACGGAGGCCCTGAAGCCTTCGCGACTGGCAGAGCTCTCGATCTTCCACTTTGTGAGAATATCAATGACACAGTAAGCCTATTACTAACATTTTGAAACAAGCACACAATAGAAAAAATTCCTACAAGATAAAACAAACAAACCACTATCTAGTTGGAAGAACAGTTACGTCAGCCAACACTAGAGAAACTTACCGGTGCAAGTGAAACTTGAACACAGAAGCACCCTCTGGGTATACTCTACAAAGCGTGGCCTGACATCTTCCCTAGGTACCACAGTATACCCCCACAGTCACCTGTGTAAGTCTCTAGAATAAAGGCAACTAAGTTTCCATCTCACGAACAGTCACCAAGTGGGTACAATCGACAGTTGGGTGGACCACAATGAGAAGGGTAACAAGCCTAAAGAAAATCGAGGGTATCGAGAGCAAGTGGTTCAGAAGAAAACTAAGGCCCTCAAACGGATTCAAGATCCATGAAGCTCCGTAGGTAAATGTAACCGATAGTATGCCACGACAAGTCCTCAATATGCATTCCCCACTGTGCCTGGTCCAGATTTGGAGGGGTTATCTCCACTACCTTTCCTCACGTGACCTTGTGTTTATCCCCTGTGTTAGAGGGAGGTCCCAGATAATTTTCATGTTTGCTGGACTTTTTACACTCTCTATCTCTGACTCCAATGTTTTTTTTAAAGCCTTGAAGATTTTCCTCTCCAACCTAATTCAAGGATCTCTACTAGACTAGTTGATTGACCCTACAAATATAAAGTCTAATTAATTTTAATTAGCGTTCTTTTTAAATGGCTTGTTTTAAATCAAGGAAATGGAAATGAAACTAGTGGTGTGTTTTGAGAGACAAAAAAGAGGAGAAGTAACCGAAACTGAAAGAAAAAATTACTTCTAGTTAACAATAAAGATTTGCAACTAACTCTTTAACCAACTTTTTGTAACTAACCATTTTCAATATCTTTAACTAAAAATGAAATTTCACTCAACTACGAGCTACTTAAATTCTATGAAATCAGTTAGAGAACTTTAAAAATGAACTCCTTTTTCTTTCCAAGTAAAATAACTACCCTAACTACTTTACCAAACTAAGAACTAAAATTATTTTCTATTTTTGTTTTAAATGCTTCAAACAAAAGACTTGAAATAAATTCTTTTTCTTTAAAGCAAGCGAAAGGGGAAAAAGTAAAAAACAAGACAAGACCAAAACTGGCCTCTGGCCCACTGTGGATCATAGGGTGTCACTGAAGACACCAAACAAGATGTTCAAAGACTCACAGAATCATCTAAAACCCTTTCCAAGTAAACACAAGAAATCTTTAAAAAGATAAGTAAACTGACATCCAACCTAGGCTTCAACTGTAAAAACCAGAGACACTGCACTTAATCAAAAAACCTTGAGAAGTAAAACTTCAATTAGGTAAGAGGTTGAATGCCTATTCTTAAAAAAAAAATCTTGACACAGGTACACAACTGATACTTAAGCAGCCTGCGTATGTACGTGGGTTGTCTATAAAGCAGGAAGAGTATGTACACATGTTGACCCACATCAGGACACATACACCTCTGTACTTCTTGAAAAAGAAAGAAAACTGATAGACTGACAGGGCAGGGAGAACTGGTATGGCACCAACAGATGACCAGAATCCCTCAAAGACTCAGAAAACTTACATAAAATAAAAAGGGTAATGATACTAATCAAACACCAAATAAATCCCTTAAATCCCTAGAGGTTTTCCTCAGTATGGTCATCGGTTCTGCTAGTGGGAAAAACCCCCCTATGGCTACACCAGGGTTTACAATGTAGGCAAATCAATAACCATTTAAAAGTATCCTACTTCTTTAACTACCCCAAACATACCCTAGACTTATGCAAGAAAAGTAAAATGAAAAGGATCTGGTAATTGTACCTTTACTCCACATCCGATGTAGATCCTCTCGCGCTTGATAGCTCCACTGACTGCAAACCTCCTCCCAAGACCAGCCTGCATTCAAAGACATATAAATAGAGAACTACAAGCATACATTGCATACATAAATAAGGGTTAGATGTTAGAATAAAAACATAAATCAAATGCAAACATTTGACACATCATGTTATTGGGACAAGAAAAGTACTTATTTTATTGATAAAACAATGATTACTTTCAACCAGTGTCGACTAGTGCTCCTCGAACCTGGTCCGGGCTCCCCTTCACCAATATCCAAGTGCACCTTCACATATCTTTCTCCTATCAACCTTATTCTTGGGAGATGGAATGGGCTTATGATGGAGGAAAAAGGGAAAAATGGGGAATTCTGATGAAACTCTCACAACAAGGCTACAAATGCTTGGGGCAAGGAGGGGATGTGAAACGGTCAGAGTTTCACTATTTTTATGATTCGGTCAGGACTGAAACACAAACACCTAATTTTATATGGGAAAAGGATGGTTATTTGGTTGGGTGATGGGCTATAGGTAGTGGATTCATTGAGAAACTACCCAATAGCTTATAATCTCAACGGATTCCTTGCAACTTTTGCATGTATACACAGGCTGTAATGGTGAAGCTCACATACGTACGTGGATTGTAGTGGTTCAGAAAGCGCATGTATGTAGGTAGTAGTGGTGCAGGGTGCATACATCTTCAAAAATTGATTTTTTAAGAAGAGCTACTCAGTGATGGCTTGGCAAAATTTGCAGGTAAGAGGGCCAAATGCTAGGTATGCATGTATGGAGCAATTTAGGGTTATAACAATACCCTGGTGGACCATACCGATATCAAATCACCTTGTTGGATATGTTTTTTGTGGAGTTATGATAACCTAGTTGGTAGGTGGCTTGCGATCGGAGCCCCTTGTTAGGAGTGCACTGGAAGAGTTATATGCGAGAATTTATTGCAGTAGTCATTGGACCTGAATGTGGGAGGATCACATTTGTCGATATTCAAACATAAGATCAGGAGGGATTTTGTTTCTCCAGATAACCAGATATTGGAAATATTTAAGTAGTGTTAAGTGTGGATATCTGATACATCCCAGTGGACTATATTAGACCGGATTTGTAAAATTGAAAATAATTTCAAGTCTGTGTTGGGAGTGCATGTTGGCTGGTAGACCGCACCAGACTGAAGGCACTTAATGATAGGGTAGAGAGAAGGGTAATGGTATCTAGTGACTAGTGGCCCAGTGGATGATGACACATCAATTACGCATCATCAACCACATGTGGAAGGGGTCCACGTGGAGTCTGTGTCAGCTAAAAAAAATCTTGTTGAAGAGGAAAATTCCCCAAAAACTTTAGAGGGGCATAATGTTTTTCTCAGAGATTGAAATTAAGTAAATGAATAGTCGTTGGAAATCTCTCAGAGAAAGAAACCCAATTATGCACCCATAAATTTATTCAGAGTAGTAGAGGTTACAATCAACTCAAAATAATATGATTGTGGCCTTATGAAAAAAAATACAATATATCTAATTTTTGCAATTCTTTTTCCAGAGATACATATATATGTTTATTCTTTTATTTTTTCTAATTGAAATTATGTTGTCTGCACACTTTCTTGTATAATTAGGGGTATAAACATATCATTTCAAGATAATAATGCATACTCAATAAATGGAGGAAGGAGAGGGAACCTTCATTCATGAGAGACAATTCAAATCTCAAAGTATCGGTGTTGGAAATGCAGAGACATGATCTAATAGACACAGGACTATAGTGGAGCTAGAAACATTAATAGAGACCATGAGAATCTTGAGAATAGAAGTGAAAAGTTACAAAGCAAACAATGAGAAGATTATGAAAGAACATAATCAAATAAATTCCCAAATTATGAAAAGCCTAAATCAGTTGCATATGCAAGCAAAGAATGGATCAGGCTCAAGACATGGGGGAGAAGGTGGACAGTATCAAAGAAGAGATAACTAGAGAAGAGATCAGCATTCAAGAAGGGTTATTATAAATCATTGACATTACTCATGTCCTTACTCAGCTAGGAAGTGTTATGCATATGAGGATTCAAATACAAGTCCAAAAGTGTCTACTATCAAACATCAAAGAAGAATACATGAGTTAGATGGTTTGCATGGAGAGTTGAGGAAGATTAAGCCACCATATTTTCATGGTGAAAGATAAAAGGAAGATGATGTTGAAGCCTAGTTGCTTAGAATCGGGGAGTATTTTCAATTGTTTCAGTTGCACAACTAATCCTCTAATATAGAAGAAAACATTTCCACCTACCATTTGCATGAAAAATTTGCTATGTGGTGGGAGCACATCAATGAGAGCAGGATCACTTGAAAGCAATTCAAGAGATATTTTAAGAGGGAATGTATTTTAGATTATTACTATGAAAATAATATACAAGTTCTTTGAACTTAGGTTGGGGAGCATGACCATGGGAGAATATGAAAATAATTTCTTTGGATTGTTGAAGTACATGGGATTTATCAAGGATTAGAAGGTGAAAATACATAGGTTTTTGAGTGGGTTGTCGTCATTTTATAAAGAGAAGATTAAATATGACGAGCCTATAAATTTGACAGAAACCATTAGAAAAGTTAAGTACCTATACAAGAAAGACAAGGTAAGAGACTCTTTGTAGAAGTATTGGAAGGATAAGAAGAAGGAGAAATATGATCAGAGAAGAAAGGGATTCAAACCTTTTTTCAATAGAAATAGACCTAATAAAAATAAGCAAGATCAGTCTTCTAAGGATGAATCCAAGAGGGAAGTCTCTTTGGGAAAAAGGGGAAGACCACCAATCAAATGTTGGGGATTCAAGGAAGACCACATGTACAACAATTTCCCTCACCGAGAAGACAAAATGAAGACCATGCACAACATCCAAGAGGCTACCACAGTAGAATACATGGGAATAAATATTCCAAGAGTATTTGCAGCCTTAGAAGACCAACAAGTAGAATACCAATCCAATATGATCAAAGTGGAAGGTGAGATCATTAATCAACATATTGTTGTTTTAAATTATTCAAAATAAATCCATTGTTATATTGATAAAAAATTAGTGGATATATTACATTTGGAGAAAATATCGAAAAACCAAGTTTGGTTCAAACCATTGGAACCAAAAGAAGGATCAATGAGATAGTCATAGGTTGTCCAATAAATATGAATAAAGTAATTGAAATTGTTGATATGAATCTCATACCATTAGAATATTATGATATCATAATTGGAATGGATTGGTTGGACAAGCATCATGATGTCCTAGATTTCCATAACAAGACATTTACATGCCTTGATGAAGAAGGAAAACAAAGCATTGTGAAAGGAATTTTGAGACCCATTTATGTAAGGGATATTTTAGCCTTATAGTTCAAGAGATGTTTTAGCAAGGGTTTTCAATTGTATGTAGCCCATGTGGAGGAGACAAAAAATAAAAAAGGGCCAAGCCTTGAAGATTTTTCAGTATTGCAAGAGTTTGAAGATGTATTCCAAGAAATACCCAGATTGCCACCAAAAAGGGAGATATATTTCTCTATTGATTTTGTACCAAGAGCTTCCCTAGTATCAAATACACCTTAGAGAATGGGCACACCAGAATTAAAAGAATTACAAATGTATCTGGAAGAATTTTTGAATAAAGGGTACATTCTCCCAAGTGTTTCACCTTGGGGAGCACCAATACTCTTTGTTAAAAATAAAGATGGAACATTGAGGCTATGTATTGACTTTAGACAGCTAGATAAATCCACGGTGAAGAAAAATACCCTCTACCAATAATTGATGACCTATTTGATATGTTAAGAGGAGAAAATATATTTTCAAAGATAGACTTGAGAGTTGCATACCATCAGGTAAGAATCAATGAAGAAGACATTGGTAAGATATCCTTTAGAACCAGGTATGGACATTATTAATTTGTAATGGTTCCATTTGGACTGGCCAATGCACCAGATGTCTATATGTGCTTAGTGAATGGCATATTTAGAAATTATTTGGACAATTTTTTCATTTTATTCTTGGATTACATGTTTATCTATTCTAAGTCAGAGGAAGAGCATGAACAACACTTGAGGTTGGTGTTGCAAGTGTTGAGGAAACATCAGATGCCAATCTTAGTAAGTGTCCCTTTTACGAAGAACAAATCATTATTTGGGGAACATTTTTTAAGAAGGTATAGTAATAGATCCAAAGAAGATTGAAGTCATCAGAGAGTGGCGAACACAAAAGAATGTTTCATAAGTTGGATGCTACATGAGGTTTATTGAAGGATTCCCTAAGATTTCTCATCCCATCGCTTCTTTGCAAAATAACGGGACTAATTTTGTATGGACAACAAAGTGTGAAGAGAACTTAATTTGTTGAAAGAATTACTTACTAGTGTGCCTATTTTAAATATTGTTGATCCAAATGAGAATTTGGTGGTATGTACATTTGCATGCAAGTAAGGACTTGGTGGATTCCTCACTCAAAATGGATTTGTAATTAGTTATGAGTCCATAAGTCTTAAAGAACATGGGAAGAATTATTTCACACAATATTTGGAGCTCGCTTCCATATTTCATGCATTGAATATGTGGAGGCATTATTTAATGGGGAAGAAATTTGAATTAAGGATGGACCATATTGGTCTGAAGTACCTTTTTGAGAAACCAACTTTGAATGATAGACAGAAAAGATGGTTGTAATTTTTAAGTGAGTGTGACTTCGACATCAAGCATATCAAAGGGAAATAGAACAAATATGTTGATGCACTTAGCAGAAGAGTACATCTCATGCATGCTACAACCATTAGTATGCATCAACCAGATTTGAAGAGCATAATTTTGGATGTTGTTGTTACAGAACAACATTACCTATAGGTAAAAAAGAGTTTATAGAAAGATAATGTACAAAATAAATTCAAAGGGTATGAGATTAAATAGGATGGATTCCTTATGCATAAGAACATAGTTTATGTTTCTAGTTCTGGAGAGCTTAGGAACTTGGTGTTAAAGGAAATGCACAATGTTCCATGTGTCAGACATCCTGGTTACCAGAAAACAATTGCAAAAGTAAGAAGTCAATTCTTTTGGCCAGGAATGAAGAAGGATGCCATTGATTACATTTCCATACATATGGAATTTCATAGAGTGAAGTTGAGCATAGAAACCCAGCAGGTTTTCTATAGCCATTGTCAATTCCAAAGAAGAAATGGGAAATGGTAAACATGGATTTTATCTCTAATTTTCCTAGGACATCAAGGAAACATGATTCAATAATGGTAGATTTTGATAAACTGACAAAGGATGTTCATTTTTTTCCTATAAAAATGACTCATACAACAGCTAATATTGTAGAAATTTACATGAGGGAGATTGAAAGGTTGCATGGAATACTGAAGGCAATTGTCTCAGATAGAGATACAAAGTTTACTTCAAATTTATAGAGGCGATTATTTAAAGGATTTGGTACAAATCGGAATTTTAGGAAAGCATACCATCCACAGTCACATGAGAAGAAAGAGAGGGTTGACCAAGTAATTTAAGACATGTTAAGAATGTATGTAATGGATAAGCCATCTAAGTAGGAAGATTACTCACATTTGGTTGAGTTTTCCTACAATAATGGGTATTGAAGATGATCTCATTTGAATCTTTGTATGGTACAAAATGCAATACTACAATGACTTGGGACAACCTAGAAGAAAAAGTGGTACTTGGGATAGAATTTTTCAAGGACATGGAAGACAAGATGGTTAAAATTAAGCAGAATTTGAAGGAAACACAATACAGACAGAAGATTTATGCAGATAAGAACATGACATCAAGAGAATTTAAAGTAGGAGAGCATGTTCTTTTGAAAGTGAAGCCCAAGAAGAGCTCATTAAAGTTTGGAATATATACAAAGATAGCATCCAGATTTTGTGGTCCATTTGAGATATTGGATAGAATAGGGTCAGTTGCATACATGCTTGCATTGACTACTTCCATGAATGTGCATAATGTATTTCGTGTCTCTTTTTTGAAAATGTATGTGCATGATCCTAACCATGTTATTGATTGCCATTTGATTCAGGTGGAGCTAAAAGGAGACTTTTAGGTCTAGTTGGTGTGCATATTGGACAGAAAGGTCAAATTTCTCCAAAATTGAGTCATAGAATTGGTGAAATTTTAGTGGGCCTACTATGGGCTTGAAGATGCTACTTGGGAAAACAAAGATTCCATGCAGACAAATTACCCGTGACTTTTTGAATAATTTTGAAATTGTGTTTTCTATTTTGAATATGCACTAAGGACAGTCCCAAAATGAGGGGGAGGGGAATGTAATACCCTGATTTTGAGTCCCTGGTTTAATAATGTATTTTTTTTATTTGATGAAAGTCCATAGTGCCTATAAAACTAAAAAGGGGTTGAAGTTCCTATGAAAATATAATGATTTAAACATTTAAATAATAAAATTGCATCGCTAGCTACAGGATGGAAAAGGACAAGAGTTATAGGGGAAAATGATTCCACACGAGAGGGGGGGACCGAGGGGATAAACGTTTATGATTTGTTTAAATAATTATCACCCATGTTTGTCTTGGGGGGCATATGAGGGGGAACATGAGTCTCTTCGGGAGACCACACTAGCTTTGGGGAGCTTTGATACTTGAATCGTGTTCTTAATTGTCTTGGGGGTTGGTTCGTTCAGTCAGTAAGTTGGTTGTTGGTCATTTTCATTATGAACCAAATTTTGTTTTGGAGAATTTTTCTCTAATTCGTCCTCTTTATCATTCTTGTTTTTTCCTGGGAAAAATGGGAAACAATTGCTAAAGGAAACCAGTCATGGTTGGTAAACTACATGAATCATTGGTGTAATCTAGCAAATGAATTAATTTCTGAGTGCATGGATCCATTAGAAAGATGAGAAACCTTGTTCATGGCTATGAATCTTGAGAGTCCAGCATGTATATTCTTGACCAAATGCATTGGAGACCTAGAAAGAAGTGGACAACCTAAGGGACTATGTGGCAATGATGGGGGTTCATTGTCTTTGGGTGGTGCAGGTTGGAGGGAAGAGAGTTGGTGTAATTTGGATTGTCGTGTGTTGAGAAACCTTTGAGACATTTGAGTGTCGTTTTGGAACTTGTCCTTATGGATTCATATCCCTAACTCGGGGGGTGGCCTACTCTTGAGACTTGGAACAACAATGTTTAAAGTTGGGTGGAACATCCTTATTTTGCAGCTAGTTGGTGAATGTTATTGTTAAAGATAAGTGTTATTGTCATGCGTTTCTCTACTTGTATATTTATTTTGTTGTTTATTAATTATTATCTCTAAGATTATGTAATTGTAATGTTCCTTCTTTTTTTTTATGTTGTGCATGGCATATTGATTAGGTATTTCATACTTTAACCTGAATCTTGATTAATGCATGCATTTTCCATGCATATTTATTCAGTTATTTGGTATCATAATTCGAATTATCTCAAAAAGTGCATTCTTGGGGTGTGGTGGGCACACTCAACCTATGGTGGTGGTTGTAGATATCTTAGATTGGTGACCGAACATCTTAAAGGGTGTTATGGAAGTAGCATGGCCCAACCTGTTGGTGTTCAGGTACATGACAATATATCAATTATTTGTGTGGTACTTCTCTTGCTTAAATCAAAGGTTCAAACATAGCAATGTCCACCTTGGGTTCCCCTACAACCATTACTATGGAAGGACCAAAGGGCAAAAAATCCATTTCCATTTGATCTGCATCGGTTAAAAAGGAACAAGGTTGCCTCCTGCACTTCACTAGGATAAGCCACAACTTACTCCAATGTTGGCAATTTCATATAGAATCTGTCTTTCCTAGCCACTATGGTTTTGTTCAGTCCCACTCTTTATTTTTCGATTTCTTCACAGACCCGCTAATATATTGGTTAATTTGAAGGGGAGGATCATGACCGAAATTTGTTGGGGGAGTGAAGGGTTGTGATTTTTTGGGTGAGAGATTGGGGATTTTGCAAGGAAAGTTGGGGTCGAATAATGACTTTGAAGGATGGTTTCCTTCCCAACTCTTAGAAAATGAATTGGATGCCATATTTTTCAACAAAAATAGGTTACATTTCGAGATCCCACCCAATCTAGGGAACTGGTATTAGAAATATGGCTATGACTCTGAATGAGATCATCTTGCTCAGGAACAATTTCACGATCTTCTTGCCTCTTGAAATCATGAAGTTGAAGATCCTAACAGTATTCAATGTGAGTTCAATAAGTTCATTGGGTGTTTACTTAATGAAATTTGGGGGATGGTGAGATTAGAGCAACAAAACATTTCCCATAATATGTTTTCTAGTTTTCTTCCATGCACATGGCACCCTTGTAAGTGTCTCGGTTGAAGGATACAATAATTACACACTCCTCGTTCTTATTCCAAGCATTATTTACCCCATGTTTTATTCACTATAAACATAGAGTATAAAGAGATTGTTCACTCTAGATCCATATTAGGAGCTTGTAGTGAATCTGTAGAATATGAAAGTATTTCAATGGTTTTGCATGGGGATGCTCGATATTCTTCCTACAATCTTCAACAAAATAATAGCATGGAAGCCTCAGCATTTCTCTGGGTTGTGTTCAGTCTTAATACTACCAATCACACCCCAGTGGATGAGCTCCTCCAAAGGAAGAAGGTTCTTCTACTGAGATTCTTCTCAAGTACAGAACGAAGTATATTCAAATTGTAAATCAGAGCATATTTTAGATATATTGAGCTCTTATTTATGAATATGGTGTGATTTTCAAATAGGCATGCAAATGGCCATGAAGAGCATGATTTGTACATGGGAATGCAAATGGTGATTTGTGGATGGGCATGAAAATTGACACGAGGAGCCATCAATTGCATTGACAAGCTCGACTGGAATGAAGTTGATCATTCCAACTTACAAAGATCGACTACAATGAATATGCAATGTCAGAGCCTACTAAATTTACCATTTAGAAATCTATTTTTTTAAATAATTTTTTAAGTATCACAATTTGGAAAATAAAAGGGAACACACTAAGGGATTTAAGTTGCATCACCTAGCATTTAACCAATAAAAAATTCCCCTTTTAATATTTGTGACAACACTAAAATATGGTGTTTATAAGAACAATTATTCCAAGGCTTCATTTAATTATCAACCTGGGGTTCGACTTGAACTTGTGAGAAAAAAATGTTATATGCACAGAATCAAGAGCCTCGATATTGATTGGCTTATAATATGCCTACTTAAATAACAATTTACTCTCAAAATAAAACTTTTAAGCTCACTCAAAGTCAAAATATACAGCCATTTCATTCCTAATGAAAATTAAGCTCACTCAAAGTCAAAATCTAACCTATGAAAATGAAGAATTGAAAGCAAAGAAAACTATTTTGATTGTATTTTTGGTCTGACTAGTGGAAACTTCTTATTTGGGTTATAGTTGTTCACTCACATGCTTTGTTAGTGAGACACAATATATACAATCATTTCATCATAGTTGAAATTAATCATATTCAAATACTCACACACAAAATTCAACAAACTAATCTGGTAGCTATAAAAGGAAAGAGGCTTGTGTAAATGGAATGCTTGTGAACATAGTGGAAACATATTTTTCTGAAGCAAATTAAATAAAAACAAGAAATACAAAGTTTAAATAGAATTCTACAATTAACTTAATACAAACGAATACAAACAATTTCTCTATAGATAATAAGCTTAGTTTTGTACCTCTTTAAGTGGGCCCAAAATCCAAAAGGTCCCAGCAAGCAACACAACTTGCAACTACAACACTCCCATAAATAAAACATATAAATAGAGGGAAATTGTATGTATATAAAACAACCTCTCTAGTAACTGTACTATCTATGTAAAGAAAATTCTTGACATCCTAATAAATATCTTTATCAGTAGTTTCCAAAGTAGCCGAACTCCAATTTCAAGACAGCATGATGTTGTATTATTTCAATGTTTGTACTATGTAAGCTCTCACAAAGAAACTCTTTAATGTCTTCCCCATGGCACTACAAGGAAAATACCTTTTAGCGAAGGTTTCTAGTGTTACAAAATTGGAAAAAGTTGGAAAAAAAACCTTCGCTACAACATATGTTTTTTAATAGCGGATGTTTTTGTGGATACTATAACAGAACTTGATTATAACTAAAAACATCTGGGCGGTTGGAGGTGTTACAGGATGTTTACAAATTGGTGTGTTTTTATGAGGTACAAACACCAATGCGTACATACACATACCGCACCGGCGTTGTACACTTAAATTCAAGTACCGAGGTAGTAAAATATTTAAGCACTAGAGCATTTGTCTTATAGGCACCGGGGCTTTAACAGTAAAACAAATTGGGAGAGTCAAAAATAATTAAGCATCGGGGATTTCTTCTTAGAACACATCGATGCATTATTAGAAAGAAGGAACCAATGTTGTATAAAATAATATGCACCGGTGCATTACCTGGAAAAAAAACCCTCGTGCTTTTTAGTAACAAATAAGGGTTGGTTCTTATCAATAACACAAAAGCATTGATGCATATTAATGAAACAAATGCATTGATCCTAAAGCACCTATGCTTATTAATAACACAAAAGCACCAATGCTTCGTATACATTAAACACATTGAAGGTTGATTTTTTAATGAATTTTGTGGTATTAAATAAATATTGAAACATGTGCTAATTGATTACATAAAAGCATCGGTGCGCATTTCTTATGAAACACATCAGTGAGTTTCATATTCAACACACTGATGAGATTAATAATTAAAATACATCGAGAAACATCGACCTGTGATAATGCAATTATTGTTATTTTTTAATTCCATTGTTTATCAAAAATATTACATATATCTTATATTTTGAGTTTGGATTAATTTTTTATATCATCAGATTTTTCATCTCTTCATTATAATATTTAGTCATCCATATATTTAATCAGTGATGTAACATTTCATAGTGACATTGGACAACGCAATAGAATTAATTAAAACATATTTTATTATATGAATAAGAGGGTATTTGTCATACAAAATGGGACACTTATCAGTAAGCCCTTGTCTTTCAATTGGGACACTATGTCCATTAGATTAAACAAAAATGTCTAATTTTCATAGACAATTATTTCAAAAAAATACAATTGCAACTTGCATTGATATCCAAATATGTTGGTCATCATTCTTCACTGGAAATTTTGTTATTGCTCGAGCTACTTTCATGCCTTGGGTTATTTTTCTAAATGTTTGGTTGATTGCCTCGATTGTTTTCATCTTCTTCAAGTTCCATCTACAAATATAAAAATAAATTGTAATGAGTTTATCTACATTGGTGAGAATAATGAAAATTGAAATAAATAATATACATGAATGTAAATTGAAAAGTGACATACCTACAAAGAAACAAATTGACTCATGAATCATACACATATGTTCAAAATAAAATCCCATGCATTGTTTCAACAATTCTTCTGTTGACTCAGTTCCATACGTTGTTTCCTACAAGTTTTATACCCCATAATAAGTCATAGATTTAATATAAAGTATTAATTTTTTTTCATTAATTATAAAATGACATAAGTAAAACAACATAGATTATACTTACAGATTCCACAATTAATTTTTTATATGCCAACATATACTCACAACCCTTAATTAACCCAATGGAAATCCATTTTTATGATGGCTCTTCTTTGTATGTTAGCACCAGTTTGAAGACATTCAAGGATGGCTATTGTAAACAAAAATTAAAATATACTAAAAGAACAAAAGAAAAAAAAAGAAAAAAACTTAAGTTGTTATAAGGACATAAAAATTACTCATAAACTTTGTTATCAACCCTTTTCTTCCTTGTCATCTAGTTTTATGTGCAGAATGGGTTCCATTTTCTTTTCTTTTTCTGTAAGAGAATATTTAAAAATTAATATTAATGCTAAATTAATTATTTGTACCTAATAGAAAATTTCAATGATTACATACATTTGAAGCACGTTGTTGTTGATATGGCTCCTTCTATGATGAAATTATGTCAATTTCTTTGACCATCTCCTTGTACACTTTTTGGGACATTCCTACTAGCATATTTCAGATATCAGCGTGTTGGTCCTCTGGGATTTTCAAAATTTTCCTTAAAAAATAACATGACAATAAAGTACTTTTATATTGATATATGAAAACCAAATATGACAAAATTGATATATTAATAAATGAATACTTTGTAATATATATATA
>JZKD02S0241669.1:8643-21273 GCA_000966675.3 Picea glauca | reverse complement strand
ATGCACCCATGAAGCTGTTGCCACCTATATTCTCCGCTACTCAATGCAGCCACCCCAGAGTCTCTGGTATAACCTTTGGTTTCCACAAGCGTGCTTTTGTAGGCCTGCCTCAGCAGGGAATGGAAATTATGGAACTCTGATATCGACGATGAGTATTTGCACTGATATGTTATAATCCTCCTCAACTTTGATCAAATCTCTAAATATTATACATCTAAATCCATTAAATCACTTTATAATAACATTTTAACAGTACGTTGTACAGGTCAGGTATGTATTTGATTAGTCACCAACATGATCAAATTATCAAAGTTTCATGTTTCTTTCTTTGACCCCTAATCAATCGATGAAATACGTGCAGAATTGTTAACTGTAATGAAAGTTTCTTTCTTTGTGCTGCAATATCATACTTGTCCTTGCGGGAGCTGGTTACCTACAAACCTCCAAGACCGGGTGTCAGCATGATAGTTTTCACAATGTTCAAGGATGATCAACCTCACCACATAACTCCACCCAACTCGAGAAAATATGACTAATTATTTGTTATATTGAATTAGGGTTTTATTAATAATAAATTAATTAGATTTACAATTTAAACATAATTTGTGTTTATTAAATTTTCAAACTTATTAAAAACTATTTCAAATTAAAACTTCAAAAACTAATGTTTTTATTCCGTTTTCAGAATTTATTAAAAAAGTGGTTCACTTTGAAGATTTAGAGAAGTGAGTTCCTTTAATTCATAGTTGATTACAATGTGTTTATTCTATTCATATATTATGAAGTCTGTGTATAATGCAAGTGCCTGGCATTTCCATTCCGTCGTGCATCCAGCGCACACTGGATAGTTTCCTTTTCCATAATATCAACAATGGTTTAAAAAACCTGGAAATTGTCATCACCTGCCGTACAAATTTTTATTTCCTTGACTATCTTTCACTTACACCAATTTATCTGATTTTTCTTTCGATTCCTCCATATTTTTAACATATATTATGCTATGATATATAAGCTATATTATGCTATGATATGTAAGCAATGATCAAGGAAGACAACGTCGTTCGATTCCTCCATATTTTTAACAGATATTATGCTATGATATATAAGCAATGATCAAGGCAGACAAGGGTGATATATAAGCAATGATCAAGGCAGACAAGGGTGGTTCGATTCCTCCATATTTTTAGCATAAATTATGCTATGATATATAAGCAATTATCAAGGTAGACAAGGGAGGTCTGCTACATTATTGAGGCAAAGGAGGTCTACATTTAGTCTGATGGTGTATTGCAGATTGTGTTATCATATACGAAGATTAATGTCTTTGTTTTATAAAGTTTAAGCAAACTTGTTGGGTTGGAATTTGGAAATGGTAGTTAAATATGATTGTTACCTGTAAATTTTGTGTGAAAATGAAACATAGATAATCAGTGCATGCTCGCACATTTTTTGTTTGTATTACAAGTGTGAATGCATGCATACACATGTTGTGTTTGTATTAAAATTTGGAGATTGAAAGCATGGATGATTTTATAATCTACCTTTCAAATCTCTTTACACTCACTCCCATGGATAACCTAGCAATTGGCACCCATGTAGGACCTATTTAGGCATGCATACCCTTATTTTGATGGTTCACCCATATAAAGTTTAGATGTAGACTTAGATGATAGGCGATAGTAGAGAAACTTGGTTAATAAACTTTGAGAGAGGCAGGTGTTTATCCTAATTCATGTTTATAAAGGGGAGTGTTGGGTTAATCTTGATTTGGTCATAAAATAGTTAGGTCAACCTTGATACAATCACTGATAGATTTACATTTTATGGAAAATGGTTTTGAGTAACCCATGGTATTTTCGCATGGTATTACATATGATGAATCATATTTAATGGCTTGAGATACTCCATTATAAGATGCCTCATGATATAGGCCTAAGGAATTAGAATGTTGGCCCGTATAGGCTTGGTTGGCTCATGGAGTGCATAGTGTAGGCTTGAAGCTAAATGTGAACACTTTTGTTGAGAGCACAAAGACCCTATATTGTATTGTAACCATTTAGTTGTTAAATAATACATTGAACATGCTTTAGAGTGTGGGGTTTTTCTCTCAGAAGGATTTTCCTTGGGATATCGTGTTGTTAATGGTTTGTTGTTTATTTCATTTGTTTGTGAATCAACCAAACATAACCTAATAAGGCTTCTTTCCTTTTTCTCCAACACCACCCACTCTTTTTCTTTTATACCATTGGGTTTGGTTCGATTTATTACAATTCATAGATATCGATCTACGAGAATATCATCCATCATTAGCTTCCACAAGTCAAATTTAGTGCTATTAAACTTCTCGATTTCCAATCTAGATGTTTCAGGGGACCCAAACTTAGTGGATATACAAAGTTGTGTGGATTTTGATCGCATAGGGAATGTAGACAGGAGGAGATCTACAAGGAAATATGTGTTTTGATTGTTTGGTCGAGCAGTAAGTTGGATGATTTCGTTAGGGACATGGTAGATGATGAAAATGGGATACTGGAACAATTTGACACCTTGCATAATGTTGCAAATACATTGACGAAACCAATGAACATAGGTAAATTCAAGTGGTGTTGTGACTCTACGGGCCTTATCAACCCTATCAATTACTTTGTAGTGTGACACATTCTCCATTGCACCCTTGCAAGGTATATGGCAAATGAAAAAATGTTGAAATAGGTGTGTCATACACCCTGTAGTATTGTAGTGGAACAATGAATAAATACACAACTATTACAAGGAATAAATGCAAACTTTAAGTTTAGACTTACTCCCATTCAAACAATATGCAATCCCCAACAAAATGATAAATGTTTTATACACTTAAATATATATTATTTGATATTTTAAATATATATTATTTGATATTTTAGATCCAACCGTGTATATCCCAACCTATAAAATATTTTTACGAGCAATCCAAAACATGTTTTGACAAATACCAGATTTAAAAACCAAGAACTAACAACTTAACTTTCAAAATAGAAGAAAATCTAGTACAGATTGCTTAGGCACCAGGATCGTAATATAGTAACTGAACCCTCAAAAAAATTCTTCCTGGACTGCAGATCACTGAGCTACATTTATGGAAATCTTGGATGCATGTAACCAAAAAACAAATCCATAAAAATAACCTCGAGTTAATACGCCAAACGAAAAAGAATCCCATTCACATAGATTGTCGTTTTGGGTATCCAATATGTTGCCATGGCCATGTACAACAAAGGCTCTCGCTCTTGGATTTTGTATTAAAGACTGATGCACCTTACAAATACCCGACCCACCCAGTGCACGTCCATTACGGCACAACCAAACAAATAAGCAACTCTTCAACTAACATGAATTACTTACCATCCACCATTTCATGTGAAAACTGAGATTTTTCTAATTGATGTGGACAGATGTCTAGTTTTCACATAGGATCCCCGTCCACATCATTATATTTATCTTTATTTACCGTGTGAACCGCGGTGCAGTGCCACTAGTCTTTGTTTTCAACATCTCCCAACTGCTCTTATTTACTTCATCAGCACGCAGTCTCATGGGAACCATATCAACTTAGTGGTAGCAACCTATGTTATAAACTGGGCTGGTTAGTTGACATTTTTTGTTAATAGCAGCAACATATAGCAATAAATACAGAGATATATGAAGATTAAATGCAGAACAATTGCAGAGAATAAATGAAGAGCAGTGGCATGGAATAATTGTTGAGTAGTTGCACAGAATAAATGTAAGAAGTGGGAGGGAATAACTTGTGGTGGTTTCCAATATATAGAAATGAAAACCCATAAATGTTTTATGGTTTTATTATGCTTATTTATTAAGTGTTAGGCTCGGAGGATAACTGAAACTGTCTGTGTGTGTGTGTGTTTTATCTTATTGATATGCTGTCAAAATTTCTCTAAAATTATGCTACTGTTGAACACTCTTGCACAGAGAACATAGAATCTGTATTGTAACCATTTAGTTGTTGAAAAATGCATTGAGTGTGTTTTAGAGTGTAGTGGAAGGGTTCTCCACATGAAATCATAAACACTTTGTTAATGATTTGTTGTTTATTTCAGTTTGCAACTTTTTTGTTTGAATCTTTTTATGTGCAATCTTCTCTCACAACTTACTGTAGAGTACACATTCTGCACCTCTACTTCCTTTCATTTCGTATCAAAGTTTATCACCTTAGATCTAAGATGTTAGAGATGCATTTTTTTTATCTAATCTTTGTTTGAGTGTTAATGCTTGTGCAAATGAAAATTGGCTACAACTGATGGTCATCATCTAAAGGTTAGCAATCTGAGACACTGAATTATGCCATTTTCCCTTGAGTATTCACCACCTTTCTACCCGCTCGCATGTTGTCCCTTTACGTCCCGTGATCAAAATTGATAGTTGTTTTCTGTCCTTTTGCAAGGGGTAATCGGTCGCACCTTGCAAGAATGCAGAACATGATTGGGTCTGTTACTCCTCAATTAGCATTCGTTACCAAGGAATGAGATGAAAGCTCAGATTTTTTGGAATTCGACCTCGAGAAGCCTTCTTTCTTGAGTGCCTAAGACTTATCCTTCATATTATCTCAATTATCCTATATATTGAGGGTCTCTCATGGAAAAAAGGAGGAGGAAAAGAGAAAGTAGGTTTATATTGTTGGATTAATCATGGAGCTTGGGTAAGGAGTTTGGATAGAGTTTCATCGGGCTATCATATTGTAAGTTGTAAATTGTTTCATTTTATCAATAGAAGATGCACATGACTTTCCTCCTTATTTGATTGTGTATGATTATCATGATCTTTGAAGAGAATTAGGATTTTCATATTATATCATTAAATCTATAATAAATCCATACATGATATGTTTGATCTTGTGAAAGGATTTTGTTTTTGTCTTCATTTGTGAAGATCCACATTGACAAGAGTGAAGGACATCTTCGAGAAATAAAACAACAAAGGAGCGTGCAGGGACAACCATCAGATGATTGGGTGAGCCCTTTTATTCCATTCACTTATATGTCATTTCCATGTATGATTTAGATCTAGGAAGGTCCACTATTTGTATCTCTATTATATCTTAGGTCTAGGGAGAGCCTAAGGGAGGTAACTCCTGTAGGGTGTAATTATCCTACAATAGATTGGAAACCATACTACGGAGAGAGTAAAAAACCCATACTGGTGGAGATGATTGATCATACTCCACATCAGGATGGAGTTGTCGACCAATATCAACGAATGTTCATGGGATAGATGCTCCATGTAAGTTCCCTTCAGAAGAGGCCATCCAGGAAGGCATGGCTTTTGTTAATAAGCCCAGAGAGGATGAGAATCATCACACCTTCCTTCTCCCTGATTTGGAACTAATGAGAGAAAACATAATGAGTCTTGATTCAAAACTAGTAGCATTAGCTGGGACATCTAATAGACCTCCTAGTCTTGACCTTTTTCCACCTCGGTTTTCTTTTTCAGAACTTGCCAACAAATTCTTTGCTACCCCTTCCATCGAAGATTCACGTTTTGTACTTCCTTCATGTCTTGATGGATCCCATCAAGGAGCTTCCATAGCTCATGAGACCACTCACGATGAGTATCTTCGTATGCATAAATTCATTCCTATTTGGCATGGCCCCAACATGGTGTGTCATATGATGCCAATAATGGCTCATGAGTTCATCGATTATGAAAAAGATCCTTGTCTTGAGCCTCACATTGGGATCTAATTTACATAAATTATCAAGATATGTAGTGCCTTGTACATAGGTGTGTGGTGTGAGTGCCTTTTGTTTTGTGTACATTATATCTAAAAAAATCCAAAAATATTTTCTTTTTGGATTTCACTATGCCTTTTGACCTTGGAATCTAGTTTACATGTGTTGACAGGATTCTAGGGATGATTTTTTATATGGGGACATATTTTGAATTTGAGGTATGTGTCTCTAACCTAGCATATAGGGATAGGTTTTTCCCTGCATTCCCCTCTTTGCATTATTAACCATCCATACTGTCAACACTATACCTTCGATTCAAGCCTTCCTGGAGGGCATTTCCATTATTTTTGTTGTTTAAATGGTCACACTTTATTAGTTTTGTTGTTTCGCTACTTATTTTTTGTACATCGCCATTTGGTTCCATTTCTTATCGCATCGCAACCATGCTTGACTGCTAGCCATCTATATGCAACCATTTTAGAAACACCCCTAGACAATAATTGTTGTTACAAATGGGTATCATTTGTCGTGTTTCTTTTTGAAGTCCATTTCATAAGTCATGTTCCATGCACCTGGAACTTCATTGCAACCCACTCATTCTCTCCAACCAAGCTTACTATTTCCCCTTTGCCGTGCTTAGTAACCAACCATGAAAAAGGCACACCTTGGAGTCTCCTTTAATCTTTTTTCAGACTCCCTAAACATGAAAAGATTGTTGAGTGATCTTGTTTCCTTTCACACTTGTTAAATGGATTTGAAAGGACGTCTATTCGGTGTAAGTTTAACCATTTTCGGACTAGATGGACTAATTACAAAAAATGAATACTTCAGTCAAACTCGACTAGAAGAGTTCTCCCTTGTGTTGTTTTACACTTTTCCAGACTTGGGGGGCTAAAATTACAAAAAAAAATACCCTTGGAGTCTTCTTTGTCTTTTCAGACTCTCTAAACATGAAAGGAAAAATGAGCATTTACTTTCTTGGGCTCGTTAAATCCACGAGATTTTATATGGAGTTTTCTTTTAGATATTTCTAGACTCCTTAAATATCGAAAAAGACCGTTGAGCACCATTCTACGTCCTGGGCTCAAGAATAAATCCACAGGTGAGAATATTGAGTACACTTTTATTTTCTTTCGCGCTCGTTTCAAACATCAAAGAAAGTAAAAGAGTGGGGAGTTTTCCGTCTAGTCATCTTCACAAATGGAAGTTATCCATTAAGTCTCCCTTGAACAATGCACCTGTTTTTCATCCATGTCCAATAGTTGGGTCATCCATTGTCTCTGAGCCATTACCATATCCATGAGTTCTCGAACTTCGCCGACTAGTTTCTTTTCCAGTCCTAAATGGAAATTGTTTTGGTCATTAACGAGTCAATGTTTCCAAGTCAAGTCATTTTTCATTGTGTTTTGTTCAAGGGAAGTTATCCCATGTCGGTCAGTTTCAGTGCTTTAGCCCATTCTTCCCAGCCATCCCTAAGTCAGCTATGCTCTAATTTATACACCATCTACCTTCAATGTGTCGTGTTGATTGATGGGGGATACATGAAGGCCCTCCTTCGAAGAATTTTGTCATGTTGACACCAAATCATTATCCAGGATCAAAATATAGAAACTAGTTAGTACCTTGCGTCTTGCAGACATTAGTGGCAAGTTCCCTCGCATATCCAGTAGTGGGATTACATCATTGGCTCCTATTGAATGAATATACTAGTGTTCGACTTCAACTCATTTATTCATAGCCGTTAGATTGTACTAGGTATATTGGGGTCCATCATCATTATCGGTGGATTACCTTGCATGTGTTAATGGTATACATCAATGACCAGTAATCAGACGATTTCTACCATGCTCAACCTCAACTCATTTATTCACATCTTGTAGATTCATACCATTAGAATTTGGGAAAAATACCTTGGGTTGGGACCACCACATTCCTTGATAACATTCCCTCCCAAGTTGCGATGGATTTATTCATGAATACTTCAGAGATCACTCGAGCATCGATTCATCTCACTAATTCATAGATCCACCAAGTCATCTTTACTTAATCTCTTAGCCAAGTCACGGTGTAGGGCTAGTAGTCTTTGTTTTTTCACATGGGAACCACAATAACTTGAGACTTCTTCCGTGACAACCACAACCCAACAACCTCGTGATCATCCATTTTCAAAGGGTTTAAACTCATCGTCCTAAAAGGTAATTGAAAAAAAATATTTTAAAAGAAATTTAAATTTTTTAAATCACTTATAATTTATGTTTTATGTTTCACAACAAATATTATAAAATGAAAAAAAGGATAGATTTCTTGAATCCACAACACGTAGGGAAACTAGGCACAACGCAGTGAAAAAATAATGTGCGCCAAAAACTTCGTTGTTGAACTCTCAGGACTTATCGCGTCATGGGAAACCTACTGGATTTACTACGTGCTCTGATAAAAACACTTAACGAATGATTTATAGATGCAGAAATAAAACAGTGCTATGCTTATCACATAAACTAATAAACAGAGTAAAAACTCATGAAATTATCAACAGACAAAATACTTGATATATATTGATAGATTTGGCATTGTGCGCTAATAAAAAATACGATCCTCCGCAAGTATTTAATTCAACATGTATTTACCAATTTGTTGTAGATGAAGGAGCCTCCGCAAGTATTTTATCTTCCTCGTCTTGGAAATCTTTGGGTTCTCCCAAGTTTGTGTTAGCTACCAGTGAGTTGTTGGATTTTGATAAAAGACCTAGTGAATATTTGGGGATTCTTACACAGTGTCCTATCACGTTAGGTGGGAATATTTTCCTAGTCGACTTCTTAGTGGTGTCAGGCCCTTTAGATTTCAATATGCTTCTTGGGCATGATTATGTATATGTTATAAACGTTGTGGTGTCTATGATCTTTCGTGTGATGCATTTCCATCATAATGGAAGCATTGTCACTATTGATCAACTTTCATCTAATAATCACCATCCTTGTTCGAATTTAGTTCAGGTTTCTCCTTTTTGTGTTCCTAGTGTTCAAGTAGACTCTTCCCTTCCACAGGTAAATTATGTGGCATCTTAATATCGATGTTCAATTGCTTCTAAAAATGAATCTTTATAATCATGTTTACCTTCTCGAGATAAGGTCTCCACAATTGATCAGGTGTTGTATTCAATGGGGTCATGTGAGCCTTTTCTTTCCCCTATTGTCCTGAGTAATTTGGTGTTTCCTCTTGAGTTTGATCTTACTGTTTGTGAGACCTCGAGCCCTAGTGTTGGTGATTCTTCGAGTCCCAATTTCATGGATGTTGAATTTCCTTCAGATGAGGCTATCCTTGAAGATATGATTGTGGATTTTAGACCTCTTCCTGAACTTGAAACTTTATAGGTTGTTTACCGAAGAAACCCTTATCCTGATCCTAGCAATGGGCTCTACCTAGAGAAGTATTATGCATAAGTCGTAAGGTTGTGCGGTGATTTGTAACATATTGTACTTTTAGGGTTTTCAATTTTTGTATTACATAGCACATGTTGTTATTAGAGGCTTATATTGGACTTATTAACTCTAGGTGAGACGTTTTCTTTGGTTCCTTTTTTTTTTCGTGTCGATCCGTTTGACAGATAATGATCTTGAAACTGGAATATAGGTTGTATTTTCCCCTCCATGCATTTTTCATTATGAGTTTCTTGGTTCATTTTTCCTTAGGATTGACCCCACTGAGTTGCGACACATAACCTTATTTACAATTTAAAAGTCTTATAATTCATGTGGTAGAGCCTATCGTTAATGGGTTCCCTAGTTAGAACCTTGTTCATAGTTTGACACCCATTCTGAAGTACTTTCAATATAGGCTCGAGAGACCTATTTAGTCCCACCATGAATTTGCATTGAATCCTCATATCTTCTTCTTCATATTTTTTTTCCATTACCCATGGGACTCCCTCATTTATATTAGCATTGGTTGACCCGCACACAAGTGTATGGCTTAGCAGGTGCGACTCCTCATTTATTCAGTCGCATCTATTGTATTATCTATGTCTAGATTCTCTACATCCTAGGTCTCTATATTCCATCATCTCATTTGAACCTTTCTTCATTGGTTCTGAGATGCTCCCTCTTTCCACCCATTACATTGAGTTGTAATACTGCATTGCATTCTATTGTTTGTGATTATAAGCCTAATGTTGACCTCAACTTGCTATCATATATCATATTGCTTACACATTCTCATAGTTACTAACCCTTTCATTTATTTCCTTTGTGACTTAACACTTGGATCCCTGGAGGAAACATTCTCCCAAGTATCAATATCCTGCACGTGTTTCCTTGCATTGAGCATAGGCATGTTCCTCATACTTGGAACTAGTTTGATTTCCTGCAAGACTAACTTCCTCTACTGTATTATAACATTCTTTTACTCTTTTTTCATAATTTACAATATAATAATAATAATAATAATAATAATAATAATAATAAGAGCATGGGAATAAGTCTTCTTTACCATTATTGGCAGCAATCGATTCACCTTTGAACAAATAATTTTTTTTTGAATTTGGTATCAACAAATTGGGTTAGTGTGGCTTTATGAAATTGAACTAGTTACAGAGAGTGTTTAATCCTCTGGCTAGTTATTCTTCTAGTCACTATGGAGAGTCTAGTATTTCTTCCTACATCATAGAATTATGTCAAGGTTCATTTTCAATCCATGTTGCCTAAGGCACATATTGTGTCTTGTTCTTGTTTAGAGGAAGTTTTATCCTGTGTGGGCCATTCCGCAGAATTCTTGGGTTTATAGGTTGGCCTTTTGGTGGGTTAAGCTCTTATCGATTACGAAACATTTCTCTGAGAGTTTGACCTAGAGTCACATCCTGGACCTCTTTACATAATTGATAGTGACCTTGTGCTCAACAGATGACATTGCATCATTGGTCGCTGACTAAGTGGTTTCCCTTGTGTTCGACGACCAGAACATTATTCACACATTGGGATTTATGCAGTACCTTATATTCCATTTTCCCCATTGGTGGTTTCCTCACCTTTGTTACCATAATTCATTATTGGCTGCTATTAACAGTGCCTCTTTTATCCTCTATTTACATTTGGTATATGTTGGATACGTACTTCGTGGTGGTCCTTTCAATATTTCATCTGATTCCTTCCAAATATTTGTCCTTCTACTATTGCTCGTGTGGGTTGATGGGGGAAGACTCCATTCTCTCCTTCCATCAGATTTCTTCCTATCGACTTCAACACATCTTTCTCTGGGATAGAGATCTAGAGTCCTTATTAGTACCTTGGGGCTTGCAGTCATCAGTGGTGGGTTCCCTTGCTATTGATAGTGGGATTACATCAATGTCCCCTCATCGATATATTTTACCAAGTGTTTGACATAAAATCCTCTATTCACACTTGTTAGACTATACTAGGTACCTTGACGCTCACTATAATTATCGGTGGGAAGTTTTGTGTTTGTTAATGATATACAACAATGACCAATAATGAAATGGTGTCTCACTATGTTCGACTTCAACACATCTATTCACATAGTGTACAATTGTACCACGTCGGTTGATTTGAAGACCTAGGGAATGTAGTAGCATCAACTCCTTTATGGTGTTTCTCAAGCTGTGTTTGGATAATACCACACCTCACATTGGTACTTGTCAAGGATCAACTATCCAACTCTTTTCCCCATACATCCTTCACTAATTCTGAGACATAGATCCACTTTGCATATCTTTCATGGCTATGATCTGTTTTTGTCACAGATCCACCATGTATCTCTTTCGTATCCATGATCACTTATTTTTATATATACATTCTTCAAGGATCCACAAGGTCGTTGGTTGGAGGACATGTTTATCATCACACCTGAATTGTTGAAATAATGTAACTGCAAAGTGTATTCTTATTATTATTTGATATATTATTCATTGGATCAATCCCCATTGTGGATCGATCATGTCAGCTATTGTAAGAGGACCAAATCCCCTTTTGCGGATTGGTCATAATGTAATTGTAATAGGCAGAAAGAAAATTCATCCCCAGAATATATTAAAGAGGCCCCGAAATATAATAAAGGTGGTTATAACCACCTAATTTGAGAAGTCCGCCCTGCCAGTGAAGAGACACTTCACACGTGCCAGATTTGTATATATAAGGAGGCTAACGCCTCACTTAGACACACACCTCACTTGCTCATTGAGAGACAAGCTTCAGAATTGTAGTTGGAGAAGAGAAAGAGAGAGTGGATCATCTTTGGGAGAGGATTTTTTGTATTATCTTAAGCTATCTCTTGGCATTGTATTGGCTATCTATAATAAGGAAGTTTTGTTGGGTTTTCTTCCCCTATAGGGTTTCCAAAGATAAATGTTGTGTCTCTTGTGATTGTGTATTTCTTAGTGATCTTGTATTATGCTATTGTTATCTATTGAAATGAAAAGAACTATAATAATGGCTTAAACATTAACATGGTATTAGAGCCAAGATGAAGGAAGCATCTTTCACAAGAATGAAAAACGTCATTGTTGTCGTACGTGCAAATTAGGGATTTTTGATGGTGAAGCTTTTCAGCCCTAAAATCACCTAGAAAAGTGCACCCTCCCCCAAGGATTACTTTTTCACTCTTAGCGCACCATTTTGGCTAGATCTCCCGGAAAGTGAAACCCTAGTTTCACAAAGTACCAGAAAACCAGTGTACCAGAAGTACCAGAGGTACCAAAAAACCAGAAGCACCAGTCCAAAAATCCGCAGATCAAGTTTGGAGGAGCAAAAGTTGGATTTTCTTAGATCCAAACACATCAGGCTACTCGCCTCATCCAAGCACACCTCCTGGTAAGTTCAGAATTTGATTTTGAGCATTTTCATTTTTCGGTCATTTTCCTAGCTCCAGGTAAAAGATGTCTGCAAGCACTAAG
>JZKD02S0241658.1:10156-21274 GCA_000966675.3 Picea glauca | reverse complement strand
CGACTGCACTCCTTGCAGGAATTCTCTGGCTCAATTAGAGAAACAATTGAAACTCATTCCTTCTTCCTCTCAGACTTCAATTCAAACATGAAATCATATACACGGCATATAAAAGCAAATGTATAACAGGGAGCAAACATTCATGAGCATATCAACATCAATACACAGAGAACAACACAAACCATGAATTTGAATCAAACTTTTCTATTAATTCAAATATCTGTACGTGGGTGTTCTTACACAGCTCTCTGCATGCTCTTGCTCTTCTCAACAATGTTGCTTCATAATGTTACAATGCACAATGAGGGTGTCTATATCCCGTTTCCCTCTTGCGCTCTCAAACAGTCTAATCTAGAATTAAATTCTATCTACCTGCATTAATAACTATAAATGCCTTCTATCTACTAAGGACGAGAGCAATCCGCTCAAGGTCCCTTTACAATATACAAGTGCGCTTCATTAAATTTCCACATTAATGTTCGCGCATCAATCCAAGAGAAACTCAAAATTTGTGTTGGCTCGTCCAGCTGTCCTTTGGCTTCCGCGCTGGCTCGCTTGATGTGGGAGATGCTCCTGCATCATCTGAGTGTTATTTGGAGGACATGGAACAATGAAAGTGCAATGTTGAGCCAGCGAGCCCACAGATCCGCTTGTCAATTTGTATATCGTGGAATTGTGAGTGTTATTTGTAGAGCGCGGAACAATAAAGGCCCAATTTTCAACCTGCCAACCCCTGATCCAAAAAAGTGGCTAAATATGGAATTAATAAGGAATCGCTACGGGACAACAAAAGTGCAATGTTGAGCCAACCAGCCCGCAAGTCTGCTCTGTCAATTTGTATATCGCAGAAATCTGGGTGTTATTTGAAGGAAACGGAACAATAGAGGCTCAATTTTCAGCCCACCAGGCCGAGAACCCACGATCCAAAAAGTGCCTAAGTATGGAATGAGGGATCCACATATGCTCTATAAAATCTCATGTCCATACTTTATAAAAATACATGTTTACTATGTATTTCTCGTTTGCCGGAAAACTTTTATATCGTTCCCCCGACCATACAAACTTTCTCGTCTAATTAAATTCTGCAATATCAATATTTAATATTAATAATTTAGTATTGAAAATAATGTTTTTAGATATATTAAATAGTTGATAGGGATTGTCATTCGTAATCAATGGCAAACTTGAACCCGCCAGCCCTCAAGTCCATCTGTCAATCTGTATATCGCGGAACTCCAAGTGCTATTTGAAGGACACGGAACAATGAAAGTGCAATGTTGAGCCAGCCAGCCCATAGGTCTGCTTGTGAATTTGTATATCGCGGAACTGTGGGTGCTATTTGTAGAGCGCGGAACAATAGAGGCCCAATTTTCATCCCGAGAGCCCCAAATCCAAAAAAGTGGCTAAATATGGAATGGTCAATCCATACATGCGCTATAAAAATTTCATGTCCATAGTTTATAAGAGTACATACTTATTATGTATTACTTGTTTTTCGCAAAACTTGTAGGTGTAGAAGTTGGTGGATTCACGACTTCATATTTCACTTACTTTTATATCACCAGCCCGACCGATCGCTTCCCCGTTTGATATTGTAATAAACAAATATAAACTGGCTCAAGTCCAATTGTGTTATGGCATGAATATGAGGCCCTTAAAATTCAAATAGCTGGCAAGTCTGCTTGTCAATTTGTATATCATGGAAATGTGGGTGTTATTTGTAGGACACGAAACAATGAAGGACCAATTTTGAACCCAGCAGCCCGAGAACCCGCCGTCCAAATAGTGGCTAAGCATGGAATGAGGGATCCGTACATGCTCTATAAAATCTCATGTCCATAGTTTTTAGAAGTACATCTTTAGTATGTACTACTCATTTCCTCTGAATCATGTTTAGAAGACACAGAACAATAGCACTGCAATGTTGAGTGACCCAATCCGCAGCTTCGGCTGTCAATTTGTATATCGAGGGACTCTGGGTGCTATTTGTAGGATACATAGCAATAGAGGCGCAGCTTTGAGCCCACCAGATCGAGAACCCGCAATCGAAAAAGTGGCCAAGTATGAGATGTGGGAACCGTACAAACTCTATAAGAACCTCGTGTCCATACCTTGTAAGAGTTCATACTTAGTATGTGTTAGTCTTTTTTCGAAAAACTTCTACCTGCAAAAGTTGGCGGATTCACGACTTGAGGTTTCAATTACTTTTAGATCACCAGCCCGACCGACCGCTTCTCCGTTTGATATTGTAAGAAACGAATGTAAACTGTCCCAAGCCCAATTGTGCTATTATATCAAGACGAGGCCCTTAAAATTGAAATAGTCCGCAAATCCGCTTGTCAATTTGTATATCGCGAAACACTAGGTGTTATTTCAAGGCACGGAACAAGAAATCCCCAATTTTGAGCCCCCCAATTTTTAGATAATTCATATGGATCACCATTCGTAAACACTCGAAGGTTGGGTCCGCCAACTCTAGAGTCCATATGTGAATTTATATATGGCGGAACTTTGAGTGTTGTTTGAACGACGTGGAACAATAGAAATGCAATGTTGAGTGACCCAGCCTGCAAGACCGCCTATCAATTTGTATATCGCAAAACTCTTGGGTGTTATTTGTATCTAACGGAACAATAGAGGCTCAAGTACCCATGATCCAAATATTGGCTTAAGTATGGAATGCGGGAACAGTGCATGCTCTATAAAATCTCATGTTCGTACTTTATAAAAATAGATTTAATGTATTGCTCGTTATTTTCGGAAAAATTCTTCGTAAGGAAGTTGGCGGATTCACGTATTTAGATTTCACTTACCTTTATATCACCAGCCCGACCGACCGACCGCTTCCCTGTTTCATATTGTACAGACCTCCTTGTCTAATTAAATTGTACAATATCAATATTTAATATTAATAATTTAGTATTCAAAAGAATGTCTTTAGATAATGTCCAGTAGTTAATAGGGATTAGCATCCGTAGACAATCGCATGCTCGAGGCCGCCAACCCTGGACTCTATCTGTCAATTTGTATATCGCGGAACTCTGAGTACTGTTTATATGAAAAGAAACAAAATGAGTTCAATTTTGAACGAGCCACCCCACAGGTCTGCTGGCCAATTTGTATATCGCGGAATTCTGAATGATATTTGTAGGCCAGGGAACAATGGATGCCCAATTTAGAGCTCGCACGTTCGAGAACCCGTGATTCAAAAAGTGGCTTTTAGTGTGTAGTACTCGTTTTTTCGAAATTTTCTAGTTTCTCTTTTCTCTATGCTTTTCTTTTTTCAAAACATGGGTTCCTGCATAGGCAGCTTTAACATTGCATTTCCATTGTTTCGCCACCTGCGACTAGCACCCAAACTTCCGCGATTTACAAATTTGCAACAAACCCCCCTTCATCTCGTATACTTTCGCTTTGTGTTTGATTGTTCTTTTTTCCCAATGTCTCATGCTTTTATATACAGAACCCCAGGTTCAGCAATATACAAATTGCCCTCTCGCCATTGCGCTTTTGTTGTCCCCCTGCGCACAAACAGCAGCCAAAATTCCACGACATATAAATTGACAGTCGATATCTGTCACTGAGATGCAATATGACCATCGGCCCTTCACATCTCTTGGGTATATCTTCTACCATTTTTATTTTGTAACCCGCCCGGCCGCTTTCCATACTTAGGTATTTCTTGGAATCGGTTTCTTGGATTAGCCAGTGCTTCGTCGCAATTCGTCATCACCGATGCCTTCGTACTTGTTTCCAAATATGCAATAATTAAGCTTTAATGCTAGTAGTTCATCCTACAAGAACCGTTAAGATTGTTATTAATGTCCGGAAGTCCGGAAAAGATTTGTCATTACTACGAATTAAACTAAGATTTGCGCATAAGTATGTTATCATTTCCAAGTATTCATTTCAAACACAATGCAATCTATTTTTGGTGCAATCTTAATCTCTCTTAGTCATCACGGCGACCTTCGCACTTTTTTCTAATTGTGCAATTAGTGAGTTGTGATGGTGACAGCTCATTCCACACGAACCCTGGAGATTGTCATTGATCAGCAAAAGGCTCGAGAAGATATTCCATTGATACGCATTAAACCATAATTTGCATCGGGTTATATTATCCCTCCTCGATTTTCATTTCAAACATCGTCTCAAGCAAACGGAAATTCTTAATAACTTGTGGCAATAGTTTTGTCTAGCCACAATAAATACATTGGATCAAAATGGCCAGAGGTTCCATTATTCCAGGGCATATTCTTACTACTCATCTCCCTCCACCTAGGAGAAAAAAAGCAGATTGTCCCTTGGTACACCAAGAGATATATTTCAAGCCAAAGAATTCCAAGGAAACCCTGCCTGCTCAGAGAACCTGTCTAGTTGCATTCATGGCTGACGCACAAGTTGATGTCATGAATTCTTAGCCGAAAGAAGATGATCTGATGGTCGATGATATGGCAATGGATGATAGTAATGCAGAGAATCTTTCCACTCCTGCGCTCAAATTGAAATCAACCATAACAGACAGAACTTCCCAGCTCGGTGATGGCGGTCCTGACAACATCAAAAGGAGTTTCAGAAAAGAAACCGACGGTAAATGCAATATCCATTTTGCAGCGCGAAAGTAGGAATTCCATAATTCCAAATTAGTTTGTTTTGGGTGGAAGAGTTTCATTGTAAAGCAATGATATGTTGATACTTCCAGAGATATATTTCAAGCCAAAAACTTATTGATTAACATCTTAGGGAATCAGGTCCAAAACTCTCATTGTTGCAAGGCATTTTTCTATTAGTCATCTCCTTCCGCCCAGAATGGACTAATTTGGGCCTCTGGAATTGCATGCGCAACCTGTGCTCCTGAATTTTTTTGGACTATGCAGAGGCGGTTTCAACTAAGGGCTATTCTATTTGCCTTGCAACGTTTTTCCTCTTCTTTCTCACGGGAAACTTCTGAAAACTATCAATTTCATCACATGATAATTCATCGAGGATAAAACTACGAGGATCTTGCATACTGCAGATCCCATACCTGTGTTTGTCGTAGATATGTTCAATGTTTTGGCCCGAAGAACTGGGTCCAATTTCTAAGGATAAATGTACGATACTGGATTTTTTTGTTATCTTTTTACATGGATTTGCTATTAAAAAAATTGTCTTCGATTCTTCCTTGTTGCTTCTTTTCTATATTTAACGCATGTTCTCATTGGCATGGTTCGGTGCTCTCGTACTACTTCAATATTGTGTTTACTTAGATTATTTTTTCTAAGATGGAACATCTAACAATTATATGACAATGTACTGTGTCAATCCACCATCATTTTATGCAAGCAAAAAATGGATTACACAGTTTCAAACCAACGTTCAATTCTATTCATAATGCAGATAGAACATAGCAATACCAGTGTACAATGTTGCAGCAAATCGTTATTAAGTTTTAATGCTAACAACCCATAATGCAAGAAGTTTAATACTTGAGTTAATATGTTGCAATGATGGAATAATGTATCAAGAACATAGTTACACCCACACGTTCCAATAAAATCTAATCTTCAACAAAGCATTTGTTGGCAACTAGTAAAAAATGAAGTTTAGTAGTTAAGTTAATATGTTATAGTCATAGAAGAATGTATCAAGAACATACTTACACGCACACGTTGCAATAAAATCTAATCTTCAACAATGCATTTGTTGGTGATTAGTAGAAAATGATGGTTTTGCAACAATGGGGCTTCTTTGAAACCAATTCATGCTTACGAAAACTGTCTTCCGCCTTTTTATTTTCCCACTCTTTTATTCTCTGTAGTTTCTCTTCCCAGTTACTTAATCATTTTTTTCCCGAAAATACCTTACTGCGCGGCTTGCCCAATTCACGCGTTTCCAACGACCGCTTCCCCTTTCTTTAAATTGACTCTACCACATTTGCAGTACAGAAGCTAGATTAAATGGCAAAGCATTTCTTCTATAGTTATGTGTCTTGCAAACAGCACCCACAATTCCGCACTATACAAATTGACAGCCGGACTTGCAGGCTGACTCGCTAATAGAATGTCTCGGAGTTCCACAATATACAAATTGACAGACGAAGCATACAAGCAGGAACCAAGTAAGCTCGCAAATCGTATTCCTGGTTCACACTTGCACTCATGCTCTTTTATCGCGACACCGATCGAACGCTTCCCCATTCCATACCCAGAAACTTCTCCAACCGCGAATTCCCGGTAGGCGGACTCTAGATTGGACTTATGTTGTTCCATGGCCTGCGAACAGTACCGTCACTTCCACGATATACATATTTGCAACCAGCCTTAGATCATACCCTCTTTTGTATTACAGTCCACCTATCATGCCCTCTTCCGTGGTATATATTTTGTGGAACTATTGTCAACCCTTTTTGAAGCTCGTCTGTCCGTTTTCCATACTTCGTCATTTCTTCAAATTTATTTGGTGGATCGTCGGTTTGACGGGTTGAAGATATATTCAGTTCCTAGTCGTTGTTTCCTGTGCCCGCGCCCCTTTGCAATTATCAATGTCCAATTATATAAAAGACCTTATTTCTAGGCATGTAATTAGCAATTTCCCTATTCCATAGTTAGTCACTTTGTCGAAATTCCGCAAATATATAAACCGGTTGTTGAACTGCCCCATCATGATCTCTTCCGTTTTACACATTTTTCACTCAAAAATTCTGATACATGAAATTTCACTGTGCAACAATCGGTTGTCCTGAGTATCCCCGTAATCCTTTTTTGAATCTCGTCCGACCGTTTTTCAGAGCTTTCCATTCTTTCCTTGCTCTTTGTCGTCTCTGACACCTTCACACTTGTCTATAATAAAAGAAAAAAAAAATTATATATATATATATATATATATCTTGTTTCTAAATATGGAATTACTGGCATTTAATTATGACAGGTCATCATGCAGGAACTGTATAAATTGTCATTGATGGGCGAAAGGCTCAAGGAGATCTCGTATTGATGCACATTAAACCAAAATTTGCGGGGGAATTATATTATCCCTTCCGAGTGTTACTTTCAAAATCATAAACTCTTGTTCGCACATCGTGGTCTTCGCACGTTCAGGAAACCTCCAATCCTTAATTGCTCTTCGTTGTACCTGCCACCTTCACATTTCTAAATATGCAATAAATAAGTTTTACTGCTAACAGTTCACCATGCACCACCCATACAGATTTTCATTAATCAACGAAAGGCTCAAAGAGCTTTCCCATTCATAAGCATTTAACCAAGATTTAGTGGAGAATTACATTATCGACTCTAACTGTTCATTTAAACCATCATCTGCAGCAAACCAACGTTCTCATAAACCTATGGCATTAGCTCAAAATCACTTCTGTGGAGATACAGTCAACATCTTCGGGCACGAGGACCAGAACTTCCAGTGGTCCAGGGCATATTCTTATTACTCAAGCTCTGTCGCAGAGAACCAAGTAATTTGGACCTCCGGGATTGCTCATGCAGACTGCGTTCGTGAGGTTTTTTACTGTAAGGACCTGGTCTCTTGGTGCGTCGATCAATTTATTTCCGAGAAAAGAATTATTCCACTACGGGACTGCTCTTTTGTTTCTTTGTCACCTCAGGTCTTCCGCCAGATGCTAAAATTGTCAAAGCCAACATTGACGTTCATAGGAGAAGATTGCAAACAGTTCCTAGCACAGCATAATAACGAGTTGGACCTCTTGCCCCATTTTTTGGAAAACCTGCTTCTAGTTCCTGAAGATATTACAAGCATGCAGGTTAGTTCATTTAGAAATCCATTCCGCGAAATTGTCTGGTTGTTTACAAGAATAACGGAACAGGAGTCCACAGCAACTGTTTCTCAAATGGCTCTTTAGATTTTGTATTTCCCGAATGGCCATTTTTTTATTGGGGTCGGTTAATTTCCCATGAAATTTGTTCCCAATTGTCAAGCTACAAAAGGGAAAAGAAATTTTATATGTCGTCCTATTTAGTTTTTGCAATGGCGCATTCCTGTCAGTTTCCACAACTGTCTCTGTCCAAGAATGTCAACTGTGAATTCCACCCAGTAACGTTCTGGTACCAAGCCTTGTGGAAGCACAAGGCTTCCCACTGTTTTTATGAGGTTTTTAATGGCTTCGTGTCTGTTTTCAAAATTTTGTTGTTAGGAGAATATGCTCCCCGCATATCTGAACATGTAACTAGTTTTTTGGACAAGAAGGGGACACTCGAACATTTGGATAATTACACTGTCATAAGAATTTTTGGCTCCACGGAACAGCCTGCTCTCCTTCCATGTCACATTACAGACAGAATGTTTGTTGCAGAAGTAGCACGTCAATACAACTACTGGTTCCATCTGTTCCAAAGGAAGAAAAAAAAAACAGTTCATTCCTCTGCCTTGAAAAGTAGGGGAGTTCGTGTTGAAAAATGTCAACAAAATTGACAATTTCGCACATTCTACCATCTCCAACCTAAGATATGCTAAAATCATAAAAGGGTTCGACCCCTATAATATTTTTCAACAACTTTGGTCTCGTCGATTCTGTTTTAAAAAAACACCTGTCCAAAAACAAAGACAGTGTCGACAACAGTCATGCCTCTGATGTCGGCGACGTAGACACAATGCAAAACTACACTAAATTGTACACGCAACAGGGGAAAGGCCTCGGTGACAAGAGTGTTCAATCTGCAAATACCACTCCAAAAAATATGACATCCCGGAGCATCGCTCCAACAGCCCACCACAACAACAAAGAAACTCAGAGTTCTTCAAACGAAGGAGGAGATAACGACCCTCCTCACTCTAAAATTGATAGTTCTCACAAACTTCCAGTAGAGAAGAAGAGAAAAAAAATGTGGGGCGGGCGAAAGAGCCGGAAATTCAGAGTGAGAACATGGAACTTGACACTGATCTGGATAGCATGATGTGCTTTCTTGATCAACCTGGAGACGCCATCCACCATAGCCATCCAATGGACATATATGTTACTGAAAATTTTGACGAAGATGAATCCTTTGTATTCCAAAGCATTGTTTTTTATAGCCAATCCAAAAAATTGATAATCGAGAAAAAATATGTTAAAAATAAGAAAGGTGAATCTCGTTCAAAGGTTGATGTTGCCAACATGCGGCCGTCCCAAATCTGTCAACTTCACACCGCAAGCGGAGAAGCACTTCATAATTCCATTGGAGGAATCGAGACCGAGAATGTCAGACTGAAGGACCGGGTCAAAGAATTGGAAGACGCTTTAATTCCTATGCCATTGCTTGTCAATCATTTGGCAATAGCCATGCCTGGCACCCCTGCAGCCAACGTAAAAGTATCATCCACCATGCTCGCATCATGTAAAGAATATGTGGAGAATAATATCAAAAAAATAATGGAATTGGTTAACGAAGCGTGGAAAAGATCACAAACCATCACTTCCCTTGGAAACAGGGCACGTAGTTTGCTCTAGCATTTGCAAGCCGAGTTAAAAGATGAAAAAAAAAACTTTTTAAAAACGATCATTCATTTTGGCAAAATTGTCAACAATATGACAGAAACAAAAAGAAGAGAAAATCTTTCATCCAAAAACCGGATCGGTCAATTGAATGCATGTTGGAAAGAAAAAGTGAAGAACGTGCATCCCATTGTTCAGTCATGTGAACAAGCCATATCGAACAAAGATAATTATTCACAAGGCTGTCAAATATAGACTTAGCCAAAAAAACCGATTTCCAAGACCGCGACTTAATCGCAAACTCCTTGCCCATCACTTCCCTTGGAAACAGGGCACATAGTTTGCTCAAGCATTTGCAGGCCGAGTTAAAAGATGAAAAAAAAAAAAATTAAAACGATCATTCATTTTGGCAAGATTGTCAACAATGACAAAAACAAAAAGAAGAAACAAAAATCTTTCATCCAAAAACCGGATCAATCAATTGAATGCATATTGGAAAGAAAAAGTGAAGAACATGCATTTCATTGTTCAGTCATGTGAACAAGCTATATCGAACAAAGATAAATTATTCACAAGGCTGTCAAATATAGACTTAGCCAGAAAAACCAACAACTTCCAAAAACACAACTTAATCGCAAACTTCTTACCCTTAACCAAGCAAGAGTTCAATAAACATGTTATGTTTAAGGCCTTGTCTCTAAAAAAAATTTACAGCATCCTTCAATTTGATCAAGCTCACGTCCACGACTGGCTAGTCAAATATGCAGTACAAAATGAGAAAATTCATCAAGCTCTCTCTAATCTTTCTATTGACTTCCAGGAATTAGAAAGCGATCTTTTCAACATAAAACTCTGAAATGAGATCAAAGTCACCCCAATGAGAAGCTACATTGAAGAATGGCTCAAAAAGCAATTGAAACAAACCGTTGACAAAAGGCAATATGCAATTGCCAACGTTCCAACAGCCGTCGAGAACATCCTTGAAACCGCAATCGTTGACGACATCAATGAAACAACAATCGCAAGCAAATAGCCAAAGGGCTCATATGTACCTTCACTGTAAAAATACTGATCACATCCTGCTTTGTTTATCAACCAATTATTCTAGTTTCTTAAATAGAGATGTACAAACAAACACTTATACCTTTCCATTTTTTTTTGCAGTTATTACAATCTATTTTCTTTTCACAATCATGTTTCTTGTACATATTTTTCTAATGTTCCACAAAAGCCTCAATCCCAATCTACATGAGAAACGCATTGAAATGCATTTAATTTTTTATATGTTACAAATTTTTATTTTTTTAATATTTCAAAATAAATGGTGCTCTACAATGCAACCGTCTTTCACAAATGCATTTAAATTTTTATATTTCTTATCTTTTTTTAATTTTATGTCTTAATATATTTTTATCTTTCACTAATCCATATGGCAAATGCATTTAAATTTTCAAAATTATTCTTCCACTTTCAACAAATTTGTAATTTGTCATAAACTTTCAAAAAATATATGTTTGCTATATACTTTTTAAATATAGATGGTGCTCTGCTAGCACATTTCCAAATGGTGGTTTGAATGTATTTATAATATAACTAGAATTATCTATACTATTGAGTAACCCCTTCACAAATATAATGTCACATATTTATTATTTTACAAATATTAAAATATATATTTATAAAATAATGAACATTAA
>JZKD02S0241658.1:0-10146 GCA_000966675.3 Picea glauca | reverse complement strand
CATTTATTAACACAACATAATTTGCTTTATTATTAATGAATGGACAAAACATTACCATCTTGTATGTTGTGTAGGCACATAATTTTACTTTCAGTGGCCAATATGGATCTTGTGCCAGACTTGAAGGAATTGACTCTTGTCTTGTTGATTACATATCATATTTAGAATTGGTATTGTGAATGCACAATGCACTTGACCATGGAATGGGCTGCTAACATCTCCATACGGTCGCCCAACGGTTTCCTGTCTTTCAACTACGTGTAGGGGAACCAAATTTCCTTTTCATCTAGCATTCTATAGGGTTTTTGCTCCTTCAAAAAGAAAGCAACCAATCTCATAACCGACTAGCTAATATATTATTGTGGGTCATCACAGAGAAATTAGAAATCTTCGTAGCCTAGAGATGTTCGATGTCCCCTTGGAACTATCCAAAGCGCTATGCACAGGCACATGTAATACATGCAGCTTTGTCACTTGGCTACCATCGGGCATAGATAATATGGAAATACATGTGTTCAAGCTAAAATAATTAATGAAATACTAGCATAAATTTCAAATGGGAATCCAAAGCTTGGAATTTTTTTGTTACTTTAAATCTTAAATATTCAAACCAAAGAAGGTAAGTATTAATACAAAAAATTCACAAAGAAAAAGACAATCACCCGTTTCTGCAAGTGAGAGATAGAGCTCATAACCCTAATCACAAAACAACTACCTTGGAGACAAACCGTATGCATGGCCTATTTCCTTAAAAACATACACGTGCACTAGAGCTACAAATTTAAGACGTTGTTGGCATTTGATGGCAAACAGACTGTTTCCATATCGATTGGAGGGAGGACTGACGGTTTGTCTGATTCTGGTCTGGAGTTGGCAACTAGAACGACTATCCCTGCCTATTCTACTGGTGAAAATGGTCAAGTGGTTTTGGATATGGTCATGGAATGGGTTATATAATAGGTGTTATTCCCCTTGCTTTTGATTGAATGAGAGAACCGTTGAATGCAGTGGGAGTTTCAGTTGAACCAACACCAATAGAACCAATTCAAATAGCAGGCTACGAGATAAAGAAAGAGGCAGCTGGAGAGCATGTTGGATGAGCAAATTCAAAGCCAGGGGCAACCACTTGGAGTATGCTTGTATGCATTCTAATAGCAGCTTCATGCAGGCGAATTGCAACTTGCAATGCAGGACCGTACGAGAGTGGGTTGGACCTATCCAGGTCTTTATCCAACTAGCCTTCCTCACTAGGACGACCTATGATCTTGGTCGTTTCAGGGACTGTGGGCATTTCTTTGGCTTCTATACTGGGTGGTCCTCCTGGATAACAAATGCTTGCACTCATGTACGTTGGTAGCTGGCTGTACGGCTGGTTGGCCAAGCTAAATATGATAGAAGGGAAAATAGAGGTAAGAGCCCCCTGATAATGTAATGGGTAATCTTCAGTCGAAGACAAAGGCCAATCCCATGAGTGCCTCACTCCATAGCTGGGAGACTCTGGTTCAAAGGAAGAGTGAGAGGGCATTTTGAAAATGGTTGAATTAGTCGAAGAGAATTTTGAAAATAGTTTACAAACCCTGGATTACTCCAGAACTAGTGCTCTCCAGTATTAGGTGTACTGAACATAACAAAGACCGTGCATGTCTATGACTCTATGCAATTCAATATAAAAGTTGCATGTCTATGACTCTGTGCAATTGAATATAAAAGGTACGCTTGTTTTAAAAGTTTTTTCATTGCATGAAACAATCATAGTATTGCGTTTTTTCATTACATGAAACAATCATACTTTTAGCCGTTTTAACTTCAAGCTAGTTTCAGTGGAAAATAAATAACATAATAGCAAGATGGATTTGATGCAGTGCGTGCTTAATTTGACATTGCCTCCCATAGCTATGGCTTTCTTATTAGTGGCCTTGCCCCCTGTGGCAATGATCAAGATCTTATTTTGGTCTGATTACCTGTTTTTTTGGGAGAACACGAGAGGGAAAACAATGCTTATCATCAATGCATCTTCTATAATTAGAGAGGTTTATCCACGGAGAACGCATTACCCTATTGTTATGTGTAATATGCTTTATGTGTAGTAGTACTAATGGTATTTCGATTTTGTGTTGCAACAAATGGCCTATCGCTATTCCAAGAAAGGAGCGAACCTAATGTTGGTTGCCAGGCTACCTAGACTGCACATTGAATGTTTATGCTGCTGTGGTTAGCCATTTCACAACATATTTTCCAACAATTTCCTTTGATTTTAAAATAGTTATTTTTCAAAGCATTTTACTAGCAACAAACAATAAATATTAAATATTTAAATACTAAATAAGAAGTAAATAGGAAGCAAGTAGAAAGTTGATGAGTAAATAGGAAGCAAGTAGAAAGTTGATAGAAAGTTAATCCTACTTTTCAAATCATTTAGGAAGTAAACGAAAATTACTTGCAAACAGTAAGGTTGCAAACAATACAGTAAGGTAGGAATGGAACTTACTTGCAAACGATAAAGAGTAAGTAGAAATGAAACTTATTGATGAATGATGGTGGAACTTATTGCACTTGCAGGACTTCAACATTGTAGAAACAACGACATAAGCAATGAACCAATGATGATTTCACAAACAACTTGAGTCAAAGGGACCAATGAACTTGTGTATGGTCACATGGAACTCACTGGAACTCAATTGCATTGCAAATATATAAAATTACAACTCTAGTGATCATTGTGGTGGTGGGCACCCAATATTGCCAAAATTCACGACATACAAAGATCAATGTTAAAAGCAATGATGATGATTGTGATGGTTGTGGCGGTGGCTGTCAGTGCTCCTGTCAATGAAGATATAATAGATATAATCTGCTCCAAACTTAAGAAGTGTAAAAACTGGCAAATGTAAAAACTTTAAACTCGCAAAGGATATGTTCGGAATGCAAATATTTATAAAGGATTTGTAAACATTTGAAAAAAGAAACATTTGAAAAAAGAGTTGGCCAATAAGAGGTCCATCTTATGAGCCAATAGAATTTTTAATAAAAGCCATTAAAATATAAATAAATATTTTACTTTTCCTATGTACAACTTTGAAGAGAACAAAAAATACTTTTAGTCAAAGGAAAGTAATCCAAAGTCAACGCTGAAGAGAACACTAGAGTCCTAGCCTTCGACAGGGACTAATAACCTATATCTTATTATTGAACCTATATCTTTATCTTTATATTAAGAGAAACACCTTATCCTATTATATTATAGTTTTATAATTAAGGTAATATACTATAATATGATATATAATTATTACTCTATAATAGATTATAGAGTAATTCAGAAACATGTAGTAATATCTAACACAATATCTACAAAATTCTAAAATATATATACTTGTTTATTGAATTAATAAGTTAAGTTATTGGGTCCCCGAGGTGTAGGACAGTCGGTGACGGGGTGCGCTGTTAAGGCACTTCGTGATGTTAAAATCACCGGTTCGAAACCTGCGGGGACAAAAAATCCAACCATGTTAAGGGTTGGTGTGGCTCAGGTCGGGTGCGATCCCCGAGTGATTTTGATGGCTTAGATGCCCCTGAGTCACGGTTTCTTAACCACAGGTTAGTCCCACATGTCACGAACAAACTAACAAACAAAAAAAATAAATAAGTTAAGCTATTGGAGTATATTAAGTTTTAGATATTATTAGGTTAGGCTTAGATATGATTATAGTTTAATATTACCATGAAATGTAATAACAATAAGAGTGTTATACAACCACTTAATTTAACAATCCTTAATTATGAATGGGTTACTCTATTTAAGATAAATTAATGACAATAAATGGGCTTGGAAAAATGATGCATTGAAAACGAAGGTGCAACACACCCTCTACAAAGACACCCATAAATGAGACACTACGATCCTTTTTTATGTCATGAACCCCATGCCCAAAGTTTTCATAAAATAACATCTCTCTCCCCCTCTCTTCGTGTATTTCATAAATGGGTTTGGAAAAAGGATGCATTGAAAACGAAGGTGCATCACACCCTCTACAAAGGCACCTATAAATGAGACATTATGATCCCTTGTATGTCATGAACCCCATGCCCAAAGGTTTTCATAAAATAACATGTGTGTGTGTATTTCATAAAATGTAATAACAATACGAGATTCATTGAGCGAAATGTCATTACCTTGCAGAAAACATTGTAAACAAACTTGTGTGGGGTCTTCAATGAAGTTGTGGCTACCATCGATTTCTCCTTGTGGGTCTCCACCTTGCAAAATTTTAGAGCCAACAATTGGTATAACAAGGGGGTAAGGTGGTCATGATGAGGCCGTTTTGTCACCTTATGGCAAAATGCTAAGCTTCATGGGCTAACATAATGTAGACGAGGCCCCTATGTCACCTCATGGAAAAACACCAAGCCTCACGATCTAGTGCAACACATAGCAACCATTAGCATATAATGTTACGAGACAAGAAAGGTAGAAAATGCAACATGTACCTTGCTTCCATATTTCGACAATTCTTAGATTGAACACTCATAACCGCGACACCTCCATGACAGACTAAGTTGATCTCTAACTCTTCTTTTGGATTACAATGAAAAAATTGACCAATATAACAAGCTTGAAAACAACAATACTAATATTCAAAACATAATCACCATTCCCCTCACATACTATTGAATCCTTATTCACAAAACAACAACCCCAGGATCAAGACACAAAACTGCAAAACCACTAGACTCGAAATAGTACAAACTACACATATTCATACAAAAAACAAAATAAACATAAATATCTATAACTCACGTGCATAACACAAGCTTGCACCACACTCCCCCCCACAAACCAAGCCTTTTAACACCAAACAAATTCGAATACAAAATGACAATAAAGACCACAACCAACCCATGCACCTAAAATATTAAATAATATCAAAACATGTTAACTCTACTCGCAACAATACAATAACCATATTTAGATTCACATTTGTTGTCCCTAAGAAGCACAAGGCCCAATATGCACAAGAAACAATCAATAATATGAACATAACATAATCTTTGTGTGTCACCACAAACTAAAACTTAAAAAACCAAAGCAAGCCAACCCAATAAGTGATGTGGTGATAACATCGAAATACATAGAGTAGATTACATAATAAGCTTAACACATCCATAACTAACATCACATCTCTTGACCTAACACCAACAACAAGCCCCAAAAGCACACACAAACACCCCTTACCACTATCTATATGAATACGAACCAACAACGAAATAAGCAACATGAAATTAAACATGACAACAATGTCGTGTGTCTATAGAGGCATAACCAATTAAAAAGGTGCCAAAGTTAAATATCGTTTACCTTGCCTATTAGTTGTGTGATTTTTGCCTTCACTTCGTACGTTATAGTCATGAGCATGCTTCTATTTCATAAACGTCACACGAAATAACATCAACACATCACATGGAGCCCATTCGTACAGTGTTAATTTGTTGCCACATCACTGTTGCAATTATTAAGTAGGTCCAAGAATCAAGAACATGTGTTTTCTCCTTAGAATTTACATGGTTGGATCCAGAGGGGTAGAGTATGAACACATTCACAAACAAAATAGTAAAATTGTTATGCGGAAGAGGTCGCTTGTCCCAGAAATAAGGAAATCTCTTATATCAATTTGATGTATAACTAGGTGGTGACTTTAAAAATAGTTTACTATTATGGTATTGTTTGACATATATTACATTATTAAAATATTTATCACGCTAAAAAAAAGGTGGTTAAACTGTAATCGAGGTAGTATCTCGTCTCATGTACGGGACTAATGGTAAATACTACTGTAAGCACATGACCCCTTTGCTAGAGCCTCAACAATGATTAGTATGAGATGTAGGTTTACCTGTAGATACTATATAGGTAGACACTACGACTTCTCTTGGCTTGTAGGGAAGGTGATGAATAAATTGAGCATGATATATCAGGTAAATTGTTGTCAAGATGGAGATTGTTGAATATGCCTTTTGGTCTAGTATTAATTGTGCCTTTTGGTTTTGGAGTGAAACCATAAACTACTTTTGATTAGCTAAGAATTTGTTTTTCTTGGACTTATGAAAACATGTTAAAGACTATAAAGGCATCCAAAAGAAGTGAAACTCTCTAATCCTTTACTCACCATCAACCTGTCATTTTTGGTGACTTGATTTTAGTTTTAAAAAAATGATAATTCAACTCATATTTATAACATTAAAAAAAAAATCTAAAAGAAAAAGGTGGTTAAGAAAGGAAAGGAAGTAGAAAACATTGAAACTACGGAAGAAAAAAAATCCAAAAAAGAAAAACCAGAGATGTATAAGATTTGTTCAAAGTCAAAATGGAATTTAAAAAGAAAGATACTACTAAGTCGCCACGTGGAAGGCTGTTAGACGTTGAATTGATATACCAAATCGCAAAATCCAAGATTCAAAATCCAATTCGGACACTTACGACCGTCCATGAAACTCCGATCCGACGGTTCAACTCAGTGATCCGTGCCCTCGAGATGGACGGGTTCCCTCCAAAGCCAAAATATAAATAAGCGCATAAACGCAATCTTCACTCACTATCCTCGCGCAAGAATTGATTCAAGTATTTTCGATTTTGCGGAGCGGAGTAATATTATTCAACTCAGAGCTTAAGCAATGGCAGGAAGGGGGAAATCAGCCGATGGTAAGAAGTCTGTTTCGCGGAGCTCGAAGGCTGGTCTTCAGTTCCCGGTTGGACGTATTGCCAGGTTTCTCAAGGCCGGAAAGTATGCCGAGCGGGTTGGCGGAGGAGCGCCCGTTTACCTTGCTGCTGTTCTTGAATATCTTGCCGCCGAGGTGTGCTTCAATTTATTTTTCGCTGGTTTATCGTTTATCGCCGGGCGGCTGTCGTTTGACGTTCTTTCAAGTATTAGACATAGGCGGTGTTTTGCTGTGTTTTGCCCTCATCTAAAGCTTTGAATAGGCGCTGGTTTCCTGGTGGGATCTGCTCTTCTTTAAAGCTTTTCATAGGTGACTGTTTTCTGTCAGGATTTGCCTTTAGTTGAAGCTCTAAACAGGCGGCAGTTTTCTGATATTGTTTTGCTGGATTAACCGTAACTGTATATGTTGATTTCGCTGATCATCAGTGGAAAGTTTTTCGGCTAGCTTAGTGCCTGGTCTTTTGGATTTCTTAGGCGGAGATCTTGAGCCCTAATTTTATGGCTGAATCGTTTTAAAACATTTAAGTATCAAAATATTTTCCCTTTTGAACTGTGTTTTTTCAGCGGCAGCCGCAATAATGGCGGTCTTCTGTTGCATTTTTATTTATTTTTAAATAATGATAGCTTTTCTTCTTACTTTTAATTTATTTTGCCAGGGTTTTATTTGGTTCCCAAATTGTAGGGTTTATTTTTGTATTTTTGCCGCTTTATTCTTTAAATTCTTTACAAGATCAAAGAACAGTAGAATCGTTTCAGAATACTTTAAATCTTTGGCAAGAATGCTGTTATATGCAGTTTTGCTTAGTCTTCACTGTTTTTGCGTGACGGTGCTGAATTTTAAACGTTTCTTTCATACTCATTGTTTTGCCTGTAGTTCATATCTAAATTTTTGCTGTCGTTTATATATTGTTTGGCTATTTTTGTCCAGGTGCTTGAGTTGGCTGGAAATGCTGCAAGGGACAACAAAAAGACAAGGATTATTCCTCGCCACATTCAGTTAGCAGTGAGAAATGACGAAGAGTTAAGCAAGCTTCTAGGTATGGTAACCATAGCCAATGGTGGTGTGTTGCCCAATATTCACAATATTCTGCTGCCAAAGAAGTCCGGCGCTAAGGCAGGTGCCAGTGAGGAGGCTTGAGTTTGACATTCACCTCTAGTAGTTCCATGGTGTTTTTGAACACCACCATAGTGAGTTTATATTGTTATGTCCTTTGAGTTACTCCTTGAAATTAGAGGCGGAGTTACTGGTAATGAATCTGGAGGGAGGTTTTGCTCTTTCTTATTGTTTTATTTTTTTATTATTATTGTTTTCTTAATTAATGAGTTGATCCAGTTCTTTCTTTTTGCTTTTTATTTACTTTTTAATCATGAATGGGTTGATCCAGTTCTTTCTTTTTGCTTTTTATTTATTTATTTATTTATTTTTAACTATGAATGAGTTGATCCGGTTCTTTCTTTTTGCTTTTTACTTGTGATTTTTTGTACTTTACTTTGTTTTAATATTTTGATTGCCTTTAATTTTTATTATTATAATAATGAAACTTTTAATATTTTAACATTGGCAAACTAAGTCAAAATATCTTGATTTGTATTTATATATAGTTAAAATAACTAACCCTAATAATAATTGAAAAAATATTATTATAATGATACAAATAATTGAAAAAAGATTATTATAATGATACATAATAATAAATTTTTTTATTTTTATTTTTCTGATATTCATATAAAATGGATTTGCATGTTTTTGTTAATTTAGAGTCATTTGAAAAATAAACTTTAAGAAGCATAAGATTTTGTTAACTTGTATATTGTTCCCATTATACATTGTACACAAAAGCATCCTATCCAAAATATACATATTGTTGTTAGTTTGGAGATCCAAAAAATACTCCTTAAAGATATAAAATTTTGTGGACTTATATATTGATTCTAGTATACATTGTTTAAAAAAGATTAAAAAACATAAGATCTTGTTGACTTGTATATTGATCCCATTATATATTGTACACAAAAAGATTCTATCCAAATATACATGTTTTTGTTAGTTTGGAGATCCAAAAAATAAACCTCCAAGATAGATAAAATTTTGTGGACTTATATATTGATTGTAGTATGCATTCTTTAAAAAAGATCTTTTCTTTTAAAAAGTATATTAAACTTAAAAAAATATTAAACTTTCTTAAAAAACCAAAAGTATATTAAACTTTCTAAAAAAATAAAATAATTTTAGAAAACAAAATAATTGAATTTATTTTAAAAAATATTAATTTAAAAAAAATTTAAAATGATTAAATCTAAACATTTTAAACTTAAAAAACATATATTGTTAACAAACACATTTTAAAGTCAATAAAATGATTAAATTTAAACATTTTAAACTCACAAAAACATTTAGAACAAAATAAAATTATCAATGTAGAACCATAAAGAAAAATTTAGAAGTGAGACTCCATAGCCCCCTCTCCGGACAACTATGACAGGTCATTGTGATGCAAAAGTAAATTGGTAGGAAATTTATCATATTGAATAAGTTATTCACTATGATAAGTGAATACGGGTGAATAAGCAAATAAGGGTNTCAGAGCTCAAGGTCTTGGGGTTTCGCTGCTACATCCGAGACACCGTGGCATTTTCACTATAACTGTTTTTCTACAATTTTTCAAAAGGAACGGCTTGGAGGGTATTTAGAATACGGATCAAGGTACGTTGGGTTCAAAATTTAGCTCTTGAGGCTTTATACTTTCGGAGATATAGCCTGTACAAGAGAGGGTTCTGGAATCATCCTGAAATGAGTCTTTGCATAATGTTTGCTATAAAACATTTTCTGTAACGTTTCAAACCCTGAACTCCAAAGGCCATTTACAGAAATTAGTGATTTATCTTCGGTAAAAAGTTTATCTTCTGGGTCATCTTAAATTTGTATATACACCCTGTGTAAGATAGGGTATCGGACTAGTCCTATTGGCTAGTCTCAAGAAGGTGTTCCAAGTAAAACAATCATAACTTTTTCCTAGAGTATCCAAATTATGTGGGACTGGTTTCATTGGATCGTGGAAAGTATTTAGTATTTTGTGTGTGAGTTTCATAATTTTATATCAATTATTTTGTGCGGGGGACACTATACAAGTGAGATCTCCTGGAAAGGCCAAAAATCAGCAAGTTGTGGGGAAGTTATCGTAAATTCCACTTGGCACATCCAATTTTGATCAGACCTGTGGCATTGAAGAGAAGACATATCAGAGAAATACATAAGATAAAGTTTCATACCCATAAAGTCCAAAAATTGGGAGATACAACAGAAGAAATATTGTCTAGCACAACCACCTCAAAATCAAGGTTCAAAAGTGATACTTGGCCAACATGCCACCCAAAAAGGGAACTTCTACACCAAATAAGCCTCCGGAAAATCCTACTTGGACTCTTGATGAAGGTG
>JZKD02S0241636.1:0-21275 GCA_000966675.3 Picea glauca | reverse complement strand
TCAAAAAGGCTTAAAAGAAGACCCGTTATATATTTTGGGAGTCCTAAGGGTGAGGTCAAGAGTGAAAAGGAATCATGCAAATGAGGCTCAAACTTGTAATTAGGAAAAACAACAAGGACTCTCGAGCCTACAGTTATTAGAGACATCATGGACACTATAATGCAACTAGGATCTACCTAGGGCATCCATGTTCTGGTAAGCTCTACCACCAACTTGCGACACTTCTAAAGTAGCAATGATGGTTCCATGTCACAACCTGATGGGATCGATCCTATGGAAAATGGATAAAGACAACGAGATACAAAAATAAGGGTATAAACCTAACCTATATGCTCAAGTTGATCATCTGAGATTTTTCCACGGACCGTCGAAAGTTACCCAAAACTCCAAAAAATGTCCCAATACCTGACCATACCCCTCCAATGCAACTCCTGAATCACTCTAAATGGTTTTCGTTTTAAAGAAAATGATAAGAGGGGCCAAAAAAATGACAAAAAGAGGCTAAAAAGTCTAGAAATAGAAGCTGACAACTCATTATCACCATTGCTAATTTGGAAATTAGCTCTGGAGCCAAAACACCCCCTTTTGATAAAAGTGGTGATTTCGAGAGCAACAGTGGATGAAACGACCATATGTCTGGACTAAGTAAGTAAGAACTCGCTTATCTTGCATTTTAAGTCTTTACTTTTTCATTGGGTTCCACTTTTTAAGGGGTGTCGACCTTTAAAAGGTCGGCCCTAGGTCCAAGTGGGTTGTCTCAGGATAGGCCGTGTGTACATTTGGGCAGAGTAAACTCTGCATGTGTGTACACATGACTGTCATCATTACAGCCCGCATGGACCCCCTTATTGAATGAAAAAATCTTAAAAACAAGGATTAACCCTCCTGAACCTTGATGTTTTGCAGGATGTATGTCCACTGGAGAGAACGAGAGCATGAGGAGGTAAGTGAGTTGGTCGGGGAAGACCCCAATGCTATGGCTTCCTTGATGCAATGTGGGTTGCTCAAGTTCTTCTTATGTCCTTTTATGCAGGCACAACTTAGGCTACTGAATGCCTTGGTTGACTATTGGCATTCAGATGCAAAGGCATTCATGTTAGAGGGGTAGTCACTGGTGCCCATGACCGAGGACATATATGTTTTGACTAGCCTCTCCAGGAGAGGGGAACTAGTCAACTTTCAGACCTTTCCTGTGGGGCCGCATAACATAGTGGAATTGATAGGTCTTTACTGTGAGGCTGGTATAGACTGCTCGAGATCACATGTGCCAATAAGCAATATCACTAATTTATTTCTACAAGCGATAGTGTTTCTTATTGGGTGAATCACTGGTTCTGCGGCTCTACATTAGGCATCTCGTGCACAAATGAATTGTGCAGTCTAGTGCTTAAATGCACAAATATTTGATTGGAGCACCACATTGTTAGAGTGTATGAAGAGGTAGTTGATATATTACCAATTGTGGACGCAAGGGAACTTCGGGTTCAGGACCATTCTATGCTCTTTATTCTTCGAGAGAGTTTTGAGCTTTAGTCCTCGAGTAGTGGTATGAGGCCATCAGGCCTCTCTTCCTGCTATGTGTATATGGGCAGTGTTACTGCCGTGACAGTGTGGTGGAAGGACCAATGAGACCTTCGACGATGATTTCTTCTCGTGGTTGTCACGAAAGATCCCAGTCATCGAGGATTATCCTTATGCTGGGATTGATTTTTTGAGACATGCTGAGATACCAGTACCTCTTAGTGAGGAGCGAGGAGAGATGGGTAAGTTTCCATCATTCATTTTTTTTTTGGTCAAACATATGTAATTTTTATGTTGTTTTTGTTATATATCATTTTTTTATACCAGAGTATTTGGTGGATTTGTGTTTGTTGAGTGCATATGTGGAACCGATGCGACCTATTGACTATGCGAGGAACATGAGTCATCCTCGGCCTGGGGCCGCACCTACCACTACAGGGGGACTAGCAGCAGTAGGAGATCTTCCAGTCGGGGAGGCTGAGAGGGTGTTGATACAAGTGGAGTGAAACTTTATGACACTCACTCACACGGTCCCTATGGCAGAGATTGAGGACCTGCCACCATCTATGAAGCCTCATGTAGTGGGGGCACCATGGACATGGGTCAGATTGTTTCGGCGTTTGGAAAATGTTGTTGATCAGTACAACAGGGCCCACACGCCCTAACTTTAGTTAGAAATTTCATGTGCTGAGAGCACTACTTTGTTTGAGGGCATAAGCCCCATGACTCGTTATTGGTCATATTTTGAGGTGCTTCCATCCATCTATGTACTCTGGTGACTATGATGTTATATATGGATTTTTATGTCTTTTTGTGTCTTATGGATCATTTTTGAAAAAAATGTATTTACATGTTTATGTGTTTGTCTTTTCATATGTGTGCAAGATGCCAATCTAAAATTTGATTAGCTAAAGTATCTGTAATTTGATTTAATCTCCTAGGAACATGAAAATATGTAATATAATCAAAGCTTCGTTCTAAGAGACATACCCTAAGGAATCGTCGATGTAAAGTTGGATCATGAACACGGTAGACTCTATTTAACTGAGACACAACTAGTTGAGCGTCGAGATATACCCAGAGATGAGAGATACCAAATGATAGAGCGTCATGAAGCAACTCAATAACTTCACTGTGCTTGGTGACATTGTTTGTGGTGTCACCTAAGTATATACCTCCGGAAGATAATAATTGGCCTCGAGGTGTAAAAAATACCCAAGTTGTGGAGGCAAGACTCTGAGTGTGTTTGCTAGCACCATCTGCATACCCAATGAACACCTTGGGTTCACTTGACATCTGCCACAGTGACGAAAGATACATCAAAACGACACGTCCATAACACTAAAATAAAACTAGAAAGTAATAGTACAAAGACTATACATATGTTACAAAAAGCTACCCATGGTGACCTACCTATGAGTAATACTTCTTGAGGTAGAGTCCATTTCTAGGATCTACCAAAGCATTCCCTTCAAAATCAACTAGATGATAAGAGCCTTTTTTTAGAACCTCCTTTATGATGAAAGGTCTAAACCACATGGGTTTGAATTTTCATGCCCCCAGGGGGTCCTTATCTTGGTCGTAGACCAGGAAAAGGTCGCCTTTAGTGAAAATCCAAGGATGAATGGACCTATCATATTGACACTTGACTTTATGTTTGTGAGCCTCGTTGGCCAGGGCTGCATCACGACACTGCTCATTGAGCTTCTCCAGGTATAATAACTGCTCTTCAAGTGGAGAAGTGTCTGGAAATAATTGTACTGCCAACTTTAGGGACGGGATCTGACATTCGATAGACAAGACTACTTCCAGCCCGTAAATGAGTTGAAAAGGTGAGAAACCAGTCACAGTCGTAAAAAATGTTCGGTAAGCCCATAACACCGAGTATAACATCAAATGCCAATTTGACTTGGCTGAGTTGATTGTTCGCTATAGGATGGTCTTGAGAGATTTATTTATAGCTTCCACCTGACCATTTGCTTTGGGGTAGTAGGGTGATGAATTTTCTTGTTGTAACCCAAGATTTGATGTTAACTTGATCATCATCTAGTTCTGAAAGTGACTGCCATGGTCAGTGACAATATCCCTTGGGACGATGAACCTTGCTATTATCTGGTTGAATAAAAAGAGAGTTGTAGTCTCCCCATCATCTTTAAATGTTGCCATAGCTTTGACCCACTTTGTGAAGTTGTCTACGACTACAATGATGTAACGGTGCCCCCTTGTTGAAGGGGGGTTGTAGGTAGTGTAATCAATTCCCCACTTGGTAAAGGGACCAATTGTGATGACAGGAAACATAGGAAAGGGATGTGCCCTCATCTTCTGAGAGAAGATCTGGCATGGGTGGCACTTCTTGACTGATTTGATACAATCTTTGATTAGTGTCGGCCATAAGTAACCTACTCGTAGAATCTTTTGGGTTGTTTCCAACCCAAACAAATGATTGCCACAAGCTCCGGTATGGAAATCGTTAAGCATGATAATTTATTCTTCGTGAGTGAGACATCGGCGTAGGATGCAATCTACACCTCTCCGATATAATGTATCATCAAGTATGAGATAATTCTTATCCTGATGGCGTATATGACGACGCTCATCATGAGAAGTAGAGGTGGGGCACTTCAAAGTCTGGAGATAGATAAGTATATCTTCATACCAGGGATCCAAAGATGTGATCAAAAACATATCTCCTATGATAGGCGATTCTTCAATCACAACATCACCTGACTCAACCGGAAGTTCCGAAATAATTTCTGTGAAGACAAGTGACTTTTTGGATTTCGCTAAAACGAAATCTATGTCAAACGCCTGGAGGATGACTATCCATCTACTAATATTTATGCCTATTACTCGTCATGTCAACATATACTGGAATGGATTCATGATAGCAATGACGGTGGTATTACGAAACAGAACATAATGGAGGAACTATTGAACAACATGGATTTCCACCAATGCAAGTTTATCGATATGAGAATAATTGAGTTTCGATCCTACGAGAGCTCGGCTTAGGTAATAGATCACATATTCTAAGAACAAGTCATCTTCCTGAACTAAGACCATGCCAATGGTTGACTCTGTTGTGGCCAAATATAATAAGAAATCCTTGTTATAGTCAGGTGGCCGGAGCAGAGGGGTAGTGGTGAGGGCATGTTTCAATGCCACGAAAGAGCATTGAGCGACATTGTCCCAATAAAAAGGAATGTCTTTCTTCAGTAAGTGCATAAATCCCTTGGTGATCTCGGCATAGTTGGCAATGAAGCATCTTAAAAAATTCGCCTTGCCCTATAGAATTTGAAGTTGAAGGATTGTGCGTGGGGGGAGGGAACTGAATTATTGCCTCAACCTTGAGAGGATTGACCATGATCCCTTTTTTTGACACTATGAAACCTAACAAATGTCTTGATGTTATGAAAAAGCTGCACTTGTTTGGATTCAAGTGAATCCAGAAGTAGCGACAACACTCAAAGATAAGTTGGAGGTGTGTGGGATGATTTGTTCTCTTGCAAGATCGAGATGCTAAATCATCTAAATAGGCATCGACTATGTGCTTAAGGTCATGGAAAGTGAAAGACATGGCCCGTTGAAAGGTCACTCCAACATTTTTGAGACCAAAAGGAATCTTACGATACGCAAATGTACCCCAGGGACAGATGAATGTCGTTTTGTGCTGGTCTTTGGGTTTGATTTGTATTTGGTTATATCCTAAAAAACCATCCATGAAAGAGAAGGCCTCACAACCTGCACATTCATCAATTAGTTGGTCAATGAATGGTGTGGGAAAATTATCTTTGGGATAGGCCTTGTTCAAATCATGGAAGTTTGTACATACATGAATCATGCCTTGTTTTATATTGACCAACACGGGGTTTGAAACCCATTGGGTCAAATGGATAGGATAGATAAAATCGGCTTTTAGTAGTTTCTCAACTTCAACCTTAATGGTTTCTTCTTTCCTGGGGTTAACTGGATGATTCTTTTGCCAGACATGCTTGGCATCTAGATAAGTTGTGATTTCATGTTTGACTATTTTTGGATCGATGCCTGGCATCTCCTCATAAGACCTGGAAAAAATGTCACAGAATTCTTTAAATAGATCCGTGTAGGTTTGAATCTCTCCAGGGGAGAAATCAGCTCGGACAAAAAAATTCTTCACGATGCCAGGGGTTCTAGAGATATTGATTAGTATGATTTTAGTGATGGTTTCCATATTATCCTCAGCATAGACCTCGTGCGTAGCTAAGGGATTAATAGGAAAAAACATATATCCAGTCATAGTCAAGGTGAATTCTAAATTCTTCGGCCTCGATTCTGCTTAAATCTGGGAGAAAGAAAGATCTATGATGAAGATCATCCCGGGGTTTGTCTAGACTAGTCATTTCTTCAATTACTGCTTCATTAGAGGGAAAGACTAAGTCTAATGAATCAGTGTTAGTGAGAGAACCTTGAGCCCAAATAGGCTCTAGAAGCGGATTGAACTCTTGTGCAGGTGTTGGATCTAGGTTGGTTGAAGCTTGCTAGACTAAAGAGTACACTAATTCAACTGCACACAAGGGCATGGACATGCTTGGATACCCTGTCCCCTCCATCCTGTCTGATGGGGAAGGAAGTATGCATGGATCGGTGAAGTAAGTTGTGCGAAAAGATGAAAGTTGGAAAATCTAAACCTTATGGTGGTCAGATATGAACTTGACATCACCTTGAGGGGGCGGGTAATTGAAGGTACCCATCAAAGATGGGCACAAACCAACCCCTATGTTGACTACGCCTGGTTGAGGATTATCAATCATCGGAACCGCGGACACCCCCAATGAAGGGTTAGATCTGGAGAAAGACAATTGATCAATGGTCACAATTTGATCCTCATGTGGAAACAATAAGACCCAAAAAACTGTAGCAACCACTGCTTGCATGGCATAATTCCAATTCCTTCCTAACAAAAGATTGTAGTTGAGGGACATGTCGACTACCTCTACCTCAACGTACACGGTCTTCCCTCCCAATTTCATGGGAAAAGAGGGAATGATACAATGTGGTTGGAACGAATGACCATCGAAAGAAGTGAGAAGACTAGGAGACGGAGAAAAAATGGGCTGGCCAATGGCCTTCCAACATGCCAATGACATAACGCATGTCAAGGCACCCTCATCAACCACCGTGCAGAAAATATTTCGAGTAAAATTTTTCATGGGGTGAGACACTACTATATGAAATGATACATGGTAAGGCAAACGAGGTTTTAATTCGGTTGTATCTAGCATGATGGTACTCGGATTACAAGTCTCGGTAGACCCTAGAGCGGTTAACAAAGCTTTCCTCTGGGAAGGGAAGCTTTGGAGGACCTCCAAAGTGGACATCACACAAGGGGTTTGAGACAAATATTCCACCACATAATAGTTCTGGGCGACCCTTGTGTTTGGGTTGTGAGAATATTTTTTGAACGTGCCTTTTGGGATGTGTGTCATTGTTTCGCCCAAATTCTTCTCAATCTGTAGAGGAAGAGATGGGAGTTCGGCTTCTTTTCCATTCTCAGAAGTTCTTGGTTTACTGTAGTCATGCACTCTAGTGGATATGAAAGCATCACCCTTCATCAAATATACATTCGTGGATGCGATATTGTTCGAAGACGGAGAGGGTCCTTGACTTCCCCCTTTCGCACTTGTAGAGGCTTGGGTTAGGTTTTGTCCATGTTGAAATGGATTTGTTAACACAACAGGTTGTTTCCGTGTCACAAACTTTTGGGCCTCTGCAAGCTGGGGACATTGGTGGGTTGGGTGCTCTTTTGTGCACAAGTTACATGGATAACTTACCTTTTGTTTCTCAGTGTTTCCCCCGCTAACATTATCAGTGGGTTTCTTATCCCCCTTACCTTTCTTTCATTTTTTTTTCTTTCCTTTAGGCTGTTGGGTGGCCTTTGGATTTTTTGATTGCACTGTGAGTACATCCAACGTTTTAGTAGGGGGAGCAACCAAAACAGTATTTTGGATGGCCGTTGTGTGTTGTATAGACAATTGTTGCAACTGCTTCATCAATTTTTCAGCAGGCTTTGTTTGTATTGAACCAACAATACCATCGGCATGTGGTCTAGCTCTTTGTATAATTTTATCAAGTATTGAGCGTGGCACATCTAGCAAGATCTCATATAATAAACTGGACTGAAAATAAATGAGCTCAAGCTGTTGAGCTCTCATGATGGCATCTTCTTCGGAGAATACTCATGAAGTCACGATGTCTTTGGATAATTGTAGGACCAAAGACTTAAGGAACCACTCGAGCAGGAATGATGGTGGGACTAGTACCTTAATTAAAATCTTTCGGCGTCTCCATTCTTGGATGTGATTAGAGATATGGTCTGCTTTTGTCTGTGTGAAATTGGCCAACAATTCTATGCCAACGTCGTATCTCACAGGTAATTGGAAATGGTTTAAGAAGGCCATTACCAATTCGTCGAAGGAAGAGTATCTTGAGTGTTCGAGCTCAATGTACCATTTCATGGCACTCCCAATAAGAGTACGTTGAAACAATCACAATTGTACGGAGTCATCTTTCAATGAGTTAGATGAGCACCAAAGGTGGAAGGTCATGATCACCTGGATCTTCATTAGGCTTGGCTTCAAACTTTGGTATGTCTGAAGGAAAATTCGTCGGCATAGGAGGCCAACGCAGATCGTGATATATAGGGTCATTCAACAACCTTGTCAAGTCTGGAAAATGCAAGGTTGCCAAGAAAGGTAGTTTGGGTTATTGATGATAACCTGGGAAAAAGGGGCTTGGAGTTTCACTGGCACTAGGTTGCCAGGAAAGGTAGTTTGGGTTGTTGGTGATAACCTGGGAAAAAGGGGCCTGGATTTTGACTGGCACCAAGTTGCCAGGAAAAGTTCAGCTGCTAGCCTGGGTTCTAGTGAAAACCATGGCCATGGCCAGCGTATGGATTCTGCGTGTGGGGAGACATCACCGTTTGATTCCCAAAATAGTATGTATATGGATGGGCATGCATTACATTCAGAGGACTTTGGGAAGGGTTGCCCCATGCCGATCTTGTGGGGATAGGCATAGTACCTTGTCTGGGGTTCCATTGACTGTGGAAAGAATTTCCCCAGATCAACATTCCTGACAAAGGAATGTATCCCTGCCAAGAATTCCAAGGCCCTAATGAAAAAGAAGTTCCTGGGTTTGCCCCCTGTGTAGGAATAGTGCCCCGCATAGGAAAATGTTGTTCAAATTTGGGGTTGCCCCTAGTCAGGAAAGTAGCTGACGAGAAGGCATTGTTACCAAATGCACCGAACAAAGAAAATGGTGTCAAACCTACTGACATATTATGTGAAGGTGGTCCTTGACTCCCTTCTCCAAATAAACTATGGTGTGCAAGTGGCCCGGCGGATGGTTGGTGCGGACCACCAAGTGAAGGGGATGAAGGAGGTATATGACCTCCCCTGTAAGGGAAAGCATTAAAAGGAGCAGAAGTGCCCCCCATGTGAACTTGCAAAGGAACATTAGAGATCCCTGCCCCCAGACCTAAAGCCTATGAAGTGGAGTAGGAAAGTACAGGACTTGTACCTGAGCTAAGCATCCTGTATAAGAATGGAGGGCCTATCACACTTGGTGATAAAGGGGTTGTGGTCGCCGCCAAATATGGGATCAGACCATTGTGCGAGGTAGAGGCAGTCAATACCATGGTGGATCAGATCGGTGACGGTGGGTTAGGAGGTGGAAACTCTCTTATGGTGACAACCATAGTGGAAATTGAAGAATTCCCAGAAGGATTAACAACATTTGTTTCCATTGCTGCATGTGACACTGTCTAGCACTCGTAAGGATGAATCGGTACGATGATGGGTGTCGAAAGATCAGTGGTTGAGGTTTCAACGAGACCAAAATCTTTCTCTCCAAGGTCTAAAATGGTTGATTCCTCTGGATGTTGGTCGAGCACAATTTCTTGTGACCCAATTTCTTCAAAAGACCCTTCTTGGTCTAGCTTTCGCCTTAGTGGTGGCAAGGGTGGCTCCAGTGTAACCGATGATAGGCCAAGAAGCCTTCGTGACTGGTGGATCTCGTGATCCTCCACTGTGTGAGAAGATCAAAGACACTCTAGGGCTATCTACTCGTTCAAAAAACAACACACACTAAAAAGTCCCTACAAGATAAAACAAGCAAATACTAAACTAATTGGAAGAATAGTTACAACAACCAACACTAGAGAAACTTATCGGTTCAAGTGCAACTCGAACACGGAAGCACCCTCTGGGTATAATATACAAAGCATGGCCCGATGTCTGTCCTAGGTACTGTGGTATACCCCCGCAGTCACGTGTGTATGTCCCTAAAAAGATAGGCAACTAGGTTGCCAGCGCGCGAACAGTCACCAGGCGGGTACAGTCGAAAGTCAGGTAGACCACAATGAGTAGGGTATCGATCCTGAAACCTGTCAAGGGTATCGAAAGCAAGTGGTCTGGAAGAAAAATGAGGACCTCGAACAGATTCGAGACCCATGAAGCTCCGTGGAAAATGCAATCGATGGAATCCCAAGACAAGCCCTTTATATGTGTTCTCCACTATGATTGGTCCATATTTGGAGGGGTTATCTCCTCTACCTTCCGGCACACAACCTCGTGTTTATCCCCTGTGTTAGAGGGGGGTCCCGGATAACTTTCACAATACTAGACTTTGACACTCCTTAACTTAGACTCCGATGTTTTATCTTAATGGCCTTGAAGAGTTTCCTCTCCAACCTAATTCAAGGCCCTAACCCTAAACTAGTTGGTTGACCCTACAAACATAAAAAGTATAATAAATTTTAGATTTAGCGTTAATTTTTATGACTTGTCTTAAGTCAAAGGTTATGAAAGTGAAACTAGTGATGTTTGAAAGATGAAAGTAAAATAAACAGAAAGCTAGAAACAAAAACCTTTACCTTACTTCACTCTTAAACAACTTTTCAAACTTAAAAAAAATTCTAAGATCTTTGAACAACACACTCAAAGAAGGATTTCACTCGACTACGAGCTACTTATGATCTAAGTAAATTGTCAAGAACATATGAAAGCAAAGACTTTTCCCTGGTTACTAATGCAAAACAACACTTTTCAATCAATCAAAGAAATAAAAGATATTTTTTTTTATTTGAATGCTGACAAAGAAAAAAGGAAAAATATCAACAAGTCAAAACCAAGAAAAATTTTTGGCCTAAGCACAAATCGCAAAGAGTCACTTTAAAAATCACACACAAACAACTTAAAATCAGACTCTCACACTTGTCTAAAAACCCTATTAAATAAAATTTTCAGGAAAACTTCTAACTGAAAAAGAAAGATATTGTTGTGAACAAACCTAAGTCACTGACTGCTATGAAAGAGATCTAAAAACCCGAGAGGTATAACTCTTATCAAAGGAAAGGATTACTGCCCTACCTTCAACAAAAATTTCCTCCACAAGCACACCACTGATAGTTTAACAAAAAGCGTGTGCACGCGAGTTGTGTAACGTCAGAAAGAATGTACATGCATGCTGGCCTTATACAGGCCACGTGTATCTCTAAAACTCTTAAGTAAAAAGACAAACAATCTAGTCCAGGTAGAGACCACTGATACTGAGAACTAGGATCTCTTGAAGACTCAGACACCTACTTTAACAAAAAAAATAAACCAACTCAAGGAAGACTTCATAGAACAAACCAATCCGAGGTGAAACCTAAGCTATCGAATGCAAACAACAAAGACTAGAAAGAGTTCCAGAAAACCCTTGAGAAGGAAAAATTCTAATAGGGGAGAGGATGACTACCTCTTTAAAAAAAAAAATTTGGAATCTTACATGCGATTGTCACTTCTTCAACTAGAGTGTACACATGAATTGTGAGAATGTAGGGTGTGGGTACACACATGCATACCTTATACAGACTACGTGTACCTCTGTGGGTCTTAAAAAAAAATTTACAGTCAAGCAAAGAAACAAAGATAACTGGTATGGAAGACCAAAATCTCTGTTAGCTCAGACTTTTGCAGAAACTTTAAAAACAGGGAAATGAAACCAGTTCTTAAAAATACCCAAAAATATCCCTGGGAACCCTAGAGATCTCCACAGTATGGTCTTGAATTCTGTTGTGAGTGGGAAATCCCTCTACAGACTAGCATCTCGGGTTAAATTATGCATGAAGAAAAGACTTAAAGAATCCTATTTTCTACCATCGTCCCAAACCTAATCCCCATTATTATTAAGCAAATACATAGTTAAGTGAGCGTACCTTATTCTAGACATTTGATATTGATCCTTCTTCACACTTGATTGCTTCTTGACTGCAGCTCTCCTCTACGACTGACCTACATTCACACAAGATACACAACAAACTATACATGCATTTGATCTAAATATTAATGGGTTAGAGATTCAAACATGTATGCAATAAACTATGAACACCTCATATGGCAGTATGGGAAAAATACTTCTTTATTACCAACTTTAATAAATCAAATTACAATGTCGACGCTGGCTACTACTCCATGAACCTGGTCCCGGGCTCCTCTTCAACTGTCCTCCAACTTCTTTGCTCTATATCTCTTCTTGCACAAGGATGGCTAAAGGGTTGGCACAAAGGGAATGTGAAAATGGGTATAGTTTCTTTACTATGATTCTCCTCTTCCAAATGGGACCCCTAACCCTTCTTTTATASGCTAKAAGAAGCTAGGTATTTGGAYGAACCCTCAGTCGTGCATGGYTGGAAGGTTTAGTTAACTTACCCAAAGATGTGTGTTYCRTCAACAACTTTCCTTTTTTCRTTCTTTTGTAGGTACACGCGGGMAGTTTTGGGTYAGCTAGCATGTACATGTGTGCAGTAATGGAGTAGGGTGTGTGGRCCTTTATAAAAGAGGKTTTTAAGAAGATTTGTTCAACARTGTTTTGTCAAAGAAGGAATYTGAGATGGMCTGATGCTAGGTAAGCATGTCTGGTGCAAATTAGGGTTATAACAATAAGTATCTATTGCAATATTTCCTAATGCTATGTCTCGGGAGGTAGGGGCCCACCTTMAATGATAGGTGTTGTATGGTGTTTACCTACCATAAGTGTTGTATGGTGTTTCAATGATAGGTGTTCAGAGGATCCCTTCCATAATAGGATCCATTGTATGGTGTTTCCCTACCATAATATTTTTGGTAATAATAAAATATATTTTTAATATTGTTCTTGGTATCTCTTGTGGTGATTATATTTGCATATATTTGGTACTTAACAATTGGTATCAGATCACTTTCCTTGGTAGGAATTGTGAGTAATTTTATTTTATTTTGCATATTTTTCAAAGTAGAAAATCAAGGTCATAACACTCTAGAGGAATCATGTAGTTTTTTTTGTGGAATTTGCAGAATTGGTTGTAGATATGAGTTTCTCTCTGGAAAAAAAAATTAAACTAAAATCATCTGAATTGAAGTCCGAGAAGTGAAGATATCATCATTTTGAAATATGCTAATTTTGGGGGGGGTTTCGCAAATGACCGCACGATGTTTCTGATTTTTGTAGCAACTGGGGCTGAATTTCCCCCAAAAATATTATAGATATAAATTTGTCTCACAATTTCACCCAATTTAAAAAAACAAAGCATCTGAATCATAGCTCTATAAGTGAAGATATCATTGATTTAAAATCAACCATTTTTCATTTTTTTTCATGATGGTGGACAGACTGCAAAGATCATAACTTTTCATAGGGTGCTTAGATTTCCATCATATCAATGCCATTGGATAGAGAATTTTAAGATATTTATTTTGGTTATATTCTACGTGGTGCTTTCAATGGTTATTTGGGTAATCTAAATTATTCTGAGAACGAAAAGAGACAAAATCAACAATATAGCAGAGAAATGTTATATAACCCCGACTTCTATTAATTTGTTATATATTAATCTTGATATTCCAAAGAAATTAGTGCACAAATTAGTGCTTCCAAACTTTCTGACTCGATTTCATTTTGGGAAATGTTAAGTCTTTATTTATTTTCATAACTCTAATCATCTATTAAGGTTGCTTTGAACTTATGAAACCCCATGACTAAAAGGCCTAACACCTGAATTAAGAATCGAAATCCAAACACTACACCTAACGCGCTCAGTTTCAACGTCGGAAAGAATTCAAGTAAGGGAAACACTCAGAAAACAACAGTCACTAAGCGTAGATCTTCATCAACATTGGCATAAGGAAGTTTTGGTTTTCATAAGTTTTTTGAATAAAGGTTCGAGAGATAGCCGATCCTTTTTGGCATCGGTAAAATACAAGGAGAATAGATGTTAATAAAGGATGAAAATAAATCTCTGATAGTCGATGCCCATTGCATTTTATCGGGATCGAGGAAAATCTAGAAGGATCACAAAAAAAAAATTGACCATGATAAAGTTATCCCTTATCGCCAATCCCCAATGCGTTTTCGACATCGAGAATTTTTCAAGAGATCCAATATGAGAGAACTTGGGTATATTTATCACCGATCGTCGATCCTTGACACTTTTCGACATCAACAAGATAGGATTTGGTTTTAGAACGAATATCTTAAGGAAAGTCTGGACTCCCATTAATATGAGTGAATTAAGTCATTGGTCTCAAACGCCACATGTCTTTACCAGGTAAGAGGGTCATATGGTCTAGTTCTCTCCTAAGTCATTCTTGGTTCCCTAGGTCTTAGTCACACCTGTGAGTCATCTTTTTCATGTCAGCACTGTATGGGAAGATCGATCAGCATCAGAGCTTTTGTAAGAGGATATAAATGAAATTTTTCACAACACAACCCCGACCCCTGATCCACCAGCTAAAAGAGAGGAACGATGGTATGTTTGAAGCATTAGATACGATAGGATTTTGGACATTGAAGGAACTAGTTAATGTCCGATCTCACATTAGTTTCTACCCCAAGCACTGATTAGACAACAACATTTTGAAATCACCAATAGACCATAGTACCACTCGTACCTCCTTCATCAACCCATGATGAATTCAAGTTCAAACTCCTCTAAAGATTTGGTGATAGATTTGTTGAAATTTCACTCATAACTTGAATTGAATGGTTGATGTGACACAATAAGATCTTCCCTATTTAAATATCTTGAACCATTTTTTACAAATTAATTTTGCGCATAAGAGAATTCTAGAAAGTCCGGAGGAGAAAAAATAGAAACTTGAAGACTGTACTAACCCTCGTGGTTATCAAAACCATTTTTAACAAGATTCAGAGGTATGTATCCAAGTCTGTCAATTCATTGCTATAATTTATATGTGTTCATCCGGTTTCCTACACAATCTCTAAACTCTGCTCAAATTGAAGGAACAATGCCTTCAACAAATCTAACAACCAAATGCTCATCGAGAGAACCAAAGTTGAAAGAACCAGAGATAGACAAAGTCTCCTCTCTAGGGACCACGAGGCAATTGGAGTATACCCCTATGGTGGAGCCTATAATCAAAACATCTACAAAGAAATTTTTTGTCCAACCTCTGGCCTTTGGTGATATAGAGGCAAGTACCTGATCCAAGTTAGCACTCCCATAGTGGGGTGGTCTCTTCAACATGATTAGTAGAGAATAATACCGAGAGTATATCCCACACAACAACCCGGACATAAGGGTTCTCAATGACTAGGTGTTCCCCAACATCTGACGGTCATATTTACACATCGTGGTGAGAAGAACCCCCATTTTCCCCTACATAAAGGTCTTGAAGTGGCTCATTGACCACACATATGGGAAAAAATGTTTTATCAACGATGTGAATGGGGGGTGCATCATATTTTTCCTCCCAAGAGAGGTCCATAAATACTACTAGATTAGGGACCCAGAGGAGTGGCTCAACACAAAGTTCATGGTGAAGTTCTATGAATTCCAAGACACCAGTCAGTTGATGGCTTCTTGGTGGAGGGAAGACAAGAAATTCACCGATCGGAGCAACGGATGGTACGGGACAATCAGCCTAAGGGAGTCATACATCTATTTGATGGCTCTCATCTTCCAGCTATACATAGAAAAGGATTGTTCCAAGTTTTTGGAAGCATGGATGCCTTTGTCATACACAGTTGCAATCATCAGGAGTATCTTCGACTGGGAGAAATAATATTCAAACAACTAAGCATCTATGTGCAGGAAGATCAGACGTCGAAGAAAGGAGAGGCACCAAATTTCTGTATGGCCTCATACCTACTCGATGTCATGTGCGCCAAGAACTTCTTCACTGTCAAGTAAGTACCGATACTTCCCCTGGTTCATCAATTTTTTCTAGTACTTTACCTCCCAACATGCAACAACCAGAGGCTAAGATTTTGGGACATACATAATAGGTTCAAGAACCCAGTCTTGAGAAGATATACATCATCGGGATCCTGGGAAACACTCTTACCTGGGGAGAGAAACAAATCCCCAAACCTATGGATGAGGTCGTCGATATACAAGACATATCCTATGACCGAAAGAGGAAAGACATCACGAGGAGAACCACTAAGAACTAAAGACTTGCTCTGGAAAGTTTCATTCTCATCACTATAGAGGAGAAATTGATTAGCACGAAGCATGCCAAGACGTCTGGGCTTATTGGCGCAGGGATGGAAATCACAAATGCCACCCTGGATAGAGCAAGGAAAGATGAAGAGGAGTTGGATTTTGTTCTAAAGGATTTGGAGCATACGTGCCATTTGGAGAAATACTATAAATACTCCACACAAGACACGGTATTCTTGAGAATCGAATTCCAAGATGCCTACAACAAATTCATGAGTGAGAGACACATTTTCACAACAGGGATAGCTGACTTCTAGGAAGACACTTGAATGGTGCTAGCAATGTGAAAACACATGGAAAGATGGTATGACAAGACCCACCAAGCGTTGGAAAGAATTGATTACATCAATGTGGTTCAAAAGGGTCGAGACGCTGAAGAGAATGATATTCAGGTGCTAAGGGAAAACAACATCAACTGTATAAAGAAGTCAGTCAAATATTGGGTGAATATGGCACAATAACATCATCAGGATATCTAATAGAAATGGGTTGATTGTGAAAGGAGTTGGACCAAGATCAATCGAACGATGAGACACATCGGTCTCCCATAATTCGGCACACCCGAGGACTTTGTCGACTTGCATGAAATAGTAAAACTACATGCAGAAAAAGACTCGTCATAGAATATGGAGGAATAAAAGGTGGTGAACATGGCGTCGGGTCAAGTACAACAATTCATGGAGCACCCAATAAAGGTTCAGACAGTGTTACAACAGTTAAGTGTTAAAGTAGTCAAGTATCGGGCATAGGTAGTGGAAGTAAAGGAGATCCTTTCGGCCCCGATGGACCAAAACAAATTCAAGTATGCCAACACATGCAAGGAACTCTTCATCAAATGGTCAGAGTATGAGAAGAGTCATCCACTCAAGTGAAACCATTTGATGACTCTTATAAGACTGAGATATGAAAGTGCCATGTGGTGATGTTTTGTTTTACTTAGCTTCCACTTTTGATAGTTATTTTTAGTTAATAATTTGTTATAAATAAGAGGATTGACCTATTAGAAAGGGTCGATGGTTTTGGAAAAGACCCTATTTTTTGGAATTGTAAAGAACTATTTCTAAACTACCTTAAATGAGAAGTCTTGTTTAGGACCAGATATAAACCTTCGTTTTCATCAAAAGCGTCTGTGATTGTATCTAAGGAGGAATTACTTTCGACTTTGTCTCATGAATGGATGTTGTAACGAGTAAGGGTTTCTGAATCTATTGATAAGTTATCTGATTCAATATTTCTATAATTCTTGTCTCTAATGATGTAAAACAATTCGTTGTGTTAATGTGTGATTAGTGATTAGATCTAAGGAAACTATTTTTATTGCCATCATTTTATTGCATGTATGTTCTCTTCTGATAATTGTATCTCAGTCAATAATTGAAATACCAGCAAGTTGATGTATTCGTACTAGGATTTTTCGTAGGTGTAAGAATCATTGTTTGCATGCTTGAGCATGAAGGTTATCTTGAGATCAACCTTCTTCACTAGTTAATATTTTCCCCTTTGTTACCCAGTTGGTTTATACCAGCACTTATCTTGTATCAGACCCACCTATAAGAGAAAATAGAAAAAGAGAAAGTTCAAAATGAAGGAGGATTGTTTTGTGAGAATATATCCTGTAAACCACTACATAAAGCCCATCGATTAATTGGCTGGATCACAAGATCTAGAGAAATATTATGCTATCAAATGTTGTAGAGTATAATTGGGCCTTGGTAGCAGGTTTGGTTCCTACTGTTGAGTTAAAGGTACTTAGGACCCCTCAACACCTCCCAGAGTAACAATGACATTGCGGGGCCAAGAATCATAGATATCATGACCTTTCCACATATATGGCTGTCTTGAAATAATATCATAGACTTCAAGTGGGTAAAAATAATACACTACCTCATCCTTGAAGGTATTTATGCCATAGGACATACGACACTGTTGGCTGAAACAAATCTCTCATCCTCAAATCAACCATCCAATGGTGTATGGTTGGGGGTGTGGAATTGTCTGAAGCTTCAATCTCTTGAAAAACTTGGTTGATATCAGGTTCTTCTGATTCCCTGTCAGTTACTTCACTCTTGCTACCATTCTTGGGATGACCCAGGTTCAGATCTACTATGGTTTCCAACAAAACCCCCTAAAACTATCGGACCTCCTAGTAAACCAGAAGGAAACATAGCGCACAAAATTCATTGTGCAGTCTCACCTGAGATAGTCCTTTTGGATGGCTACAAGGCTTAGGTGCTTGCATCCTAGGAATGAGTGGGGATCTGGGATTAAACTCTATGATATTTATTTTTTACTTTAACATTCAACTTGTATTGAATATCATGTCATTCTTATTCATGCATGTAAAATAGCGTATCTAACTAGTCATTCACGCATTTGTCTAACATATAATCATTGGTATTAAAGGAAATACACAATATTCAATCACTTAACATATGATCTACCATGGTTCACCCCTCTTGGGCTACGCCCACATAGATTTGGATGATCTTCTTTTTTATTATGGTGTTTCCAAAAATACAGCACTACACACATTACAACTCTCCATCAAATAGGTTGAGACCTACAATGAGGTGGACTAGATCAGACTAGGCTCCTCAGCCTGTGATCTAACCCTCAAGATCTACCTTATTTTCTCTCCTCAACTAAATATCTTACAAAAAAGATCATACTTACAGTCATTCTATCTTCGAACAACATAGTAACAATGGCCAACCTCGATGTAGACCTCCTAGGTACCTACTTATACATGTTTTTGGCTTACCAACAATTACATCTTCTTACCAAAACCATAACCCTATCATGGATAGGTATTCTTGCATGCATGCTTCACATGTTTTTCTTTTCTACATGGGCATATGTCTTGCACGTGTTGCTTTTACTGCCAGTTGTCTTTTCCTTCTTTGTGCTTTATTATCCAAAATTAGTCTTTACCCCAAAAATGGTCCTGCACCCAATAGGCCCCCAACACTAACATGTGGCTCATCCCGAGCCACCCAGGCAATGCGCACTCCCTTGAAATCCTCTGCTAAACTATGAAACTTGTCTTCAAGTCCCCTTCTTATTGTTTGGACCTGTGCGACCTTTTCTATAAGTGCTTCTAAGTTTTGTGATGTGACTTCCTCCTAAACTAGTGTTGTGGATTCCTCCTCTGTCTAGACCATATTCTTCTTCTCTTCCTCCTCTTTTTGCACCATATTCTTCTTCTCTTCCTCCAACTACATGATTAGTTCTACTGCTTGCTCTTGGAGGGGTTCCATATGTACCTGTCTCTCGTGTTTGTGCACCTACATAGTCTTTAGCTCTGCATGCAATATCTTCATATCATGTGTTCCTTTTAAATGATCAATGATGCTCATTGCATTTTTTCTCTACTTGAGGTCCTGTATTTCTGCACTTATTCTCTCTTCCTCCTAGTACTACCGTTGGACCTGCTCATCTTCCTCCAGTGTTTTCCAAAGATGCAATGTTTTGTCAACAAATTCTACTATTGTGTTGACTTGTTTCTCCAAATCAACTAGTTGGAGTGCATATTCTGCTTTCCTCTGCTCTCTAACCTCAGGTGGAGTCATTGGAGTCAATTTTTCCTTTAGTTCCTCAATATGTTTCCTATAGTGGTCGATGGTTTGGGAAATTTTATTGAGTTTCTCCTCTGTACTTGAAATATCGGCCTGCATGCTGTCTGAAAGGTGGCCATAGATTGTTGTCACTCCTTGTTCGATTTTATTTGTATGCTCTTTTTCTACTCTGGTCTCAAACTTTACTTATTCGACCACGAGCTCCAATACTTCCTTGTCACTTTTCATTTCCCATAGTTCTACTATGTTTGTCCTTGGGCATGACTACACCTCCTACGACGCTGACATGGAGTCTGTACAATGCCTTTGTGGGTATCTTATCTAATACCATGTCAACCTATGCAAAATATTTTAGTGGCTTCTGTGTTGTGGTTTCATCCATATGCAACATGTCATTTGTTACCATCAATATTGGACTCTCCTAGGAAATTGTGTGAACTGTGTGTTCCGTTTGTGGCATAGTCCTTGTTGTCTCTATTGTTTCTCCTTTAGTGAGGGATTATGTTCCCCTTTCATACCTCTGCATAGTTTTGATTTGATCGAGGACCTGCTTTATGTGATCTAGGTCATCTTGTATTTTCCCTCTTTGGTGCTTGGCTTCTTTGAAGTATTCTACTATGCAGTCTTTCACCTTCTTGGCCACGAGGTTAGTGTCATCCTTTGTGATGATGTACTCAGGAGAATATTTATGCACTTTTTCCTTCTCATGCATTCCTCATATCTGTGAAATTGGCCACTTAGGTGGCCTTGGTTCCTATGGAGTACATGTTGAGGGGGTTCCCTACATTTTCGTAGACCCTGCTCCTTGTTCCTTTTGTTGTGGGGTAGTGTCCTTCTTTCCTGCCTACGCATCCTTCTTTGTTGCACCCCCCTTATTTTGTTTCTCTAAATTTAGCATTGGTTTCAACCTTTTGGGCACAACTTTGTCTCATGCAGGTATCTTGGTTTGCCCTACTTCCACCCCCATACCCTTAGGTACTTCTTGATTTAAGAATGGAATATTCCAATCATTGGGCCAGTCTCTTATAGCCATTTCTATGTCTTCCTCCATGACACAGTATCTTAATTGAATCAAATCCTTTCCTGGATCCCTGAGCACTTGGATCCACATGTTGTGCTTGGACTCATTGAAGTTGGCTATGTCCTTAAACTACATGACCACATCTGGGGTAATTCACCAAGTGTTGGTTATGATTTCCTATATTTCTATAAAATACCTGGAAACGGTTCCCTTATTTGTGATTTTGTGCTTGGGGTCATAGTTTCTCCCCAATGACATCGATCGTGTTGCACGACACTGACCGACCCAGTTGCAGAAGTATAAATATGGTGGTTCCCTCCACCCCATAAACATGATTAGCATGAGTAGCCACCAGTAGTGGAACTTTGTGCCAAGGTACTTCGCATATTTGCAGTCCTCAAGGAATAGGATTAGTAGGTAAGGGGCCCAGTTGAGCGATGTGTCATTCTCGCACTGTGTTGTAGCTTTGATGACCCCAACATTGACTTCCTCCTTGCAACACTTTCACACCATTTTACAGGCCATGAGATTGGTGTTCATCTGTGTAGCGACATCATTGATCCTTTTCATGATAATATCGTGTGAGCCCCTCTCTATACCATATGCCCTCTTCATTTATTTAACCAACACCTTCTCT
>JZKD02S0241625.1:0-21276 GCA_000966675.3 Picea glauca | reverse complement strand
AAAAAAACTTCATTTAGGCCCTCAAAATGGCCCCGAAAGTGAAAACCTGCTAAAAATAGTAAATTGCCAAAATGGCCAGAAAATTGTTTTGAGCCATTTGGAAAAGGTGGGTGGCTCCCGATATCCACCTGGATCATTTAATGAGACCAAATGTGTTGGTTAGGGTACATTCTGTAGTATGTTTTTTAATAGTTTCATATCAATTCAATGAAAATTTTTTACGGGGCATGTTCTACAAGGTCGCTCTCTAGAATAATCTAGAATTCAACAAGGTATGTCATTTTTGCTATAACTCCTTTTCTGAGAGGTTCCAAGTAGTTACACCTGGAGGAATTGTATAAAACACATTGAAGAACATTGTGTATTAGTTTCAAATCTTTATTCATTACAGGTACAAAGTTATGATTATTTCAAGTTGGGGTTGTTGACTAATCCAAAACTAGTCATTGTTGAGACAAGCAGTTGATGAGTTGGCACATACATGAGGTGTATAATTGATGATGTTGGTAAATATTGATGAGTCATTATTGATGAGTAGTTGAGACATGATTGGTATATACTTGGTACATGGTTGGATGCACTTTTTCATGGTACATGTTGATTACAAGTTGTTTTACACAGGTTGGTGCATGGTTGATGCACTTGTTTATGTTGACATATTGATATATGTTTAGGATTGTTGCCTCATCTCAGTTGGTGATGAGAATGTAAACTAAGTCTGTCATAGAGAGTTTGTGCTCTTGTAGAGTTGTACTCTATTCAATTGTTTATGAAAAACCCCCGGATTGAAGTCCATAATAAAAAGAAAAATTGTACATACATCTTGTGTTCTTTGTGTTCCTTGCGGAGATGATTTGTTGATGATATGTTGCTGATATGTATTCACATATAACTGATTATAAATGACAACAATGAGTAATGAGCAAATGTTGAATGTTAACTAAGGAGTTTTTGTGTAAGAGGGAAGTTTTGGGAAAAATATCCCCACACTCATTCACCCCCCTCCCCCTCCTCTAAGTGTAGTAGGTGTGTCCAACACAAACTGGTAGGTTCCTCTCCATGTTCCAACCTGGATACGTGATCATGTCCTTTGTTCATTTTTTCTGGCTTGGCCATAATCTCAAAGTCATATTCTTGGAATAGTAGTAGCCATTTGCATATTCTTCCCCCCAATACTGTCTTGTTGACTAAGTAATTCAATGCAGAGTGATCAATGAACATCTTAAAATGTCTTCCCAACAAATATTGTCTAAATTTATGTAGCGCATATACCATAGCCAAGACTTCTCTTTCAGTGGTAGTATAATTCCTTTCAGCTGTAGAAAGCTTCCTGCTAGCAAAGGCTATACGGTGGTCAATGTCTCCTGCACCCGGCTGTGCTAAAACTTCTCCTAATGCAATGAACAAAGCATCAACATGAACATTGAATTCCTTACTCCAATTTGGAAAAACCAAGATAGGCGCAATAACCATTTTCTGCTTCAGTGTGTCTAAACTCTACTGTCATTCTTCTATCCATTGGAACTTGCTATCTTTCTTTAAGAGCTTCTCCATGGGTGTTGTTATTTGTGCATACCCCTTAATAAACTTCCTATAGTATCCAGTGTTCCCCAATGCAGTGCAAAACTGTCTAATCAAAGTGGGAGGAGGTAGATCAACAATGATGACAATCTTGGAAGGATCCACCAACAACCCCTGCTTACACACAATATTCCCCGGAAGCATTCCAAAGAGTGAAAAGAAAATACTTTTTTTTTTAAATTCAGGGAAATCTGACATTTCCTGCACTTATCTAACATCAATCTCAAACATTCAATGTGGTCTTTTAGTAGGCTAAATACAATCCAATCATCAAAATAAGCTTCCAAGAACTTGTGTAGAAAGTCCTTAAATGCTTCAACCACCACCCTAGAAAAGATGGTTGGTGCATTCTTCAATTAAAAAGGCATCATAGTATACTGAAAAGAACCCCATTCAGTTGCAAATGTGGTATTATGTCGATCTTCCTTAGCAATTCTGATCTGATGATAACCTGAAAATCCATCTGTGAATGAGTAGACCTCCTGTCCTCCTACATTATCTAAAACTTCATCAGTAAAGGGTGTAGGAAATGGGTCATGTAGGCATGCATCACTCAGTTTCCTTAGATCTACACAAATTCTGATTTCTCCTGTCTTCTTATCTTGGACCACCATAGGGCTAATCCATTCAGATTCTTCAACAGGTTCTATGATTCCTGCTTCCATCACTCTATTCAGTTCAATCTTAACTTTCTGCTTATATTTTGGATTCAGTCCGTAGGGTCTCTGCTTGATGGGTCTTTCATCTGGTCTCATAGCGATCTTCATTTCCCCCATGGGTCCTTTAATGCCCTTCATGTCTGTGAACTTGGTTGGAAACAAGTCCTGATATTCATGTAATAACTCTGTCATCTTATCAATGGTAGCGCCATCCCAATAGTCACCAACGTTTTCTAATTTAGGTGTTTTCTATGTTCCAATATTAACCTTCTTAATCTTAATGGGCTACCCAACAAAAGGTAATTCCATCCCATGCCCTTCTATGTCTTTGTGACCTTCAGTTTCTGCTATGTTTACATCCCTAGGATCATCATCCTTATCAGAATTAATATTATAACAACCCTGTAATAGTTGAAGAGGTGTAGTCCATTCATCCTCTTATTGCTCAAAAGGGAGGTTAGGTGCCTCCTCAAAGACCTTCTGTCTTATAACTTGTAAATCCTAATCTACTGTATGGTACTGAATTTAAAATAAAAATGTAGCTATAAAGTTCCAAGTACCAGTCTGTAATGATGAGGCACAATTATTCTTGAAGATACCAGTTGATAGGCGTAGTATCCAAGGTGTTAATGAACTTATGCACCCACTCTTCTTTAGGAATGTTGCTCCAGGTCTCCTTATAAATTCACACATGGTCCTTAGGGCAACTCCAACCTGTGTATTGAGCTTTGCATCATTCTGCTTGGTCTGAAAAGTGCACTGTCATCAAGGTGTGACATTGTGCCCACTTTGTGATGTTCTTCTTATGTGCTCCCCGCCATCTAGCTGGTGTGGCTTTCAAGGCTTCATCCAGTGCCAACATCCTCTATTGTACTGGTACAATTTTATCGAATTCAACTAGAAATGTATCTAAATGATTTAGAACATCAAATGTTGGAATATTACTTACTTCTGTGCCAATCTAGTGAACTTCTCTGGTCAATCTGGCACATCTCCGTGTACAGACTTCGTACATTCTATTCTGTCAATTTTCCAATGCTTCCTCTAAATGTGATGAACATGCACTTTCACTTAGCTTCGCTGAGATTTCCATTTGTTGTAGGATTAATGTAATCCTATTGTCTTGCTATCAGTTTCTAGATGTTCTCTAGATCATATACGCGGTCTTCTTCCCTAATAGGTTATGTGTATCTATGACCTTCATCTGGGTCCAAAGGTGCAATGAATTTAAGGTCATTACCCTCAAATGCCATTTTTCTCTTCTTTAGGTCAACAACAGTCGAATTGTTGAAAGCCCAATCAATTCCTAACAGTGCAGGATAGGGACAACTATCATCAACAATTTCAATGACTTCGAAATCTACAAATGTCCTTACCCCGTCGATGTCTATAGGCACATTCTCTAGTCTTCCAAAGGGGCTTACCGCCTGCTGATTAGCCATTCTGAGCCTAATAGGAGAGTAAATCAATCTAGGCTTTCCCATCAGTGCCCAAGTCTGCTTTGTCATAACATTTACCTCTGATCCCAAGTCGAGGACCACATAGTCCACATCGTAGTCTCCAATATGAGCACTAAGGTGTAATTCCTTGTTTGTCCTTCTTTTCCTTGATACTTGATTCATAGCTCTACTCAACATAGTTTCTATTCTCCCAACTTCATACTTTATTACTAGGTGTTGTAGATCATATACAGTTTTTCCATCTTTAATCAAATTGATACATGTATATAAGAAGTCCATGAGCTTGCTTACCTCTTTTCCTTGTCTATATAAAGTAGATTGATTGAATGTTGGTGGCATTTCACATTCCCTTACTTCTGGTTGTGCCTTAGATGAAGAATTTTGTTCTCCTACAAATTTTTTCCTTGCTTCCTCAAAAGTATGCCTCTCCCTCCTTAGATCAAACAATTATGCCTTCTCTGTAGTGCTTCTGATCCTTGATCCTTCTGCAGCCTTTCCTGGAGTCACTCTATATTCTCCTGTAACATCTCCTCCTCTAGAAATAACAATGACTTTGGGGTCCTCCTCGTGAGGTTTTGCTGATATCAATTGAACTTGTTGGTTTCCTCTCTGTCTCTCCTGAAGTTTGGCTAATAATACTAGACAATCTTCAATAACATGATCAAATGAATTACAGTAGTTGCAAGTAGTACAAGGGTTCTGACAATCCCTTGCCAAGTGACCTGGCTATGTGCAGTTATAGAAAATGATATGACCTCTACCTCGACCTATACCTTCTCCTCGTCCTCTTCCTCTGAATCCACCATGAGGGTTGAAGTTTCCTCTTCCTTGGGAGTTGAACTACTTATTAATTTTTTCTTGTTGTGTTTCTCCTTGAATTCTATATGTATCCCTTGATATTTAATTCATGAGATCATAAGACCTACAATCCTTCTCATCACTCCCCACATAATTACAGAATGTGCAATAAAGATTAGTAGGTGTCTGGACATATTTTTTCATATAATAACATTCACAAGGACGATGTCTATTTCTACATACCTCGCACCAGGGTATAGTAGTTGGATTCAAAGGACTAGGTGCTCCAGAGGCCAAGTATTCATGAAATAGGGGACAATGTTCTTTGTCATGGAGCTCTAATTTACATCTGATGCACCAGATATCTTATCTTTTTTCCTTCCATTTATCTTTCTTCATATCTTCGACCTGTAAATATGAACTGGTTAACTGATTCAAAATCTGACTCATACCTGAACTAGATTCTCCTATAGGGGTTGCTTCTAGTTTCATGATGATCTCCAGTGCTTCAGCCTGTGAAGCGACCTTCTGTTGCATCAGAAGAAATTCGATGTGTGGCAGGAGAGCAATGATGAACCATTCTTTATTCAGTTCGTCTGGGATCTGAAAACTCAAATGACCTGTCAGAGTCTTAAATATCTGATCAAACTCCCAAACAGGTTCAACGACCTTCTGCTTGATTTCCTTCAACTCTGTAATACATTGACTTCTGCACTCAATGTAGTCTTGATAGAATTCAGCGGTTTAGGCTGTCCAGGTCCTGAAACAAAATTCATATACCAGTTCAAAGCGCGATCCCTCAAGGTAGTACTAAACTGAGTTCTCTTAATAGGTCGTCTGTGACTTGCTTAATGCTCCAGACAGCTTCGCATAAGAACCAGTGTTGGTCAGGATCTTCAGATCCATCTCCTCTAAATATAGGTAACCTCATCCCATCTGCCATAGATCTTCCTTGGTTTCTTGACTGAGTATATACCAAACTGCTTGTAACAATATTCTGACTGCTCTGACTACTCTAGTTTCTATGGTTACTAAATTTTTCTAAAACAACAGGGGGAGTAATAGTACTTACTTTGAAAGTAGGCGCAATACCTAAAGTTTTTGGTTCTCCTTGGTGAAGTTCCTCAATCTGTACTTCCTCTGTTCTGGCAGACTTTGAATACTCTTCTTCTGATAGATCTGCTTCTTCTCCACTATAGAATCCCTCGTTTTTGTAATTCTTCTTAAATAGGTTTGTAAGAGGAACCTCTCTGAATGATCTCCCACTGCACGTGTGTCCAACCTTTATGTCACTTTCGATATCTGAATTCTTGAACATTAGCTTCAAGATCCAGTTGATTACTGTATCTTCAAGATATTCTTCTCATGCAATAACATCTTAACCGTCAACTTTAAAAAGTGTAGGAACTTTCCTCTAGGTCCCTTAAAGAAATACCTCTCCACTTGACTATACAATTCGACTCTGTCAATAGAAAACTTGGTAATGTACCCTCCAATAGTGAAATCAAACCAGAGATCCACTGCTCTAGACACAACATTATCAACTCTCTTGACCTTCTTGATCAACGCTGCTGTCCAGATCACATGTGGTCTAGATCTGATCTCAAATTGGGTATCTGCTAATCCGGATAACCACTCGTATAACTCCTTATGGACTCCTCCAAATAAATTTTTTTGTATGTCAGTAAAGATGTACCTTCCCAACCAGTCTTCTGTACTAATACTAGGATTCTTGTTCTGAGCTTCAACGAAGTCCTTTTCTTGTTCTTCTATCCACTTTTGAATTTCCGTGTTTGATGGAAAACACCTTGACATTCCCTCAAAAAGATCTCGGTCCCAGCAATGAAACCATTTGTTGGCACAGGGGAAGACCTAGGGTTCAACTCTAACAACACACCAACAAGCCCTAACTATTGGCCCTTTCGAAAACACCTGCGAAGCAGATGCAGTCTCACCCAAAGTAGCAATAGGGGATTGCAGGACACATGTGTCTACAACCAGAGGAAATGTAAAGTGATTCCAAATACAATACAATATAGATATTCTTTACCACTCTTATGCTTGCTTCACGAAGTTATATCTCTGATCTAACACAACAATGCAATAACAGTATAACAGATAACAAATAACACAACATCAACCATAATGACAAGAAGGTATACATGGTTCACCCTCTCCCTAGGGCTACATCCACATAACTATTTTTCTTGATATATTAGATGAAAACATACAGTTCTATCTGTGCACTTAGCTCCAGATCTCTTTCTCTTTCTCTCTTCCCTCCCTGCGCACCCAGATGCAGGGATGATCTTCGCACCCAACTGAAGATCCAGAATACAGACTCAATATTGTTCTCAACAATACTCAATAATGAGCAACAACAATCATAGTATGAACGAACCCTCCCTGGTCTTCTAGACCTTTATTTATACATTATATGACTCTTAGACAGCCTTAGACCGAAGCCTAGGTGTCAAAACCCTAGATCCAAAACCCTGGGTCCACTTGACCCGCGTTTTCAGGGTTTCGCCAGCTCATCCTTCCTTATTTTCCGTGAGGTTCTCCAAAACACTCGTTGATGTCCTCTTTCGCTTGTTGAGTTGTCCATGATCCATCTTCTTTGATGCTTTATCTTATTTGATCTTCTCTTCCAACGAATAGATTTTCCTTTACTTCGCTCCTTCTTTTCTTCTTCTTTAACCACTTTGACCCCTTCTCGGTTTATGTGTCTTCCACGCAGTTCGTACTTCGCCTTTCTTCCTTAATATTCGCTTCCTTACATAACCAAGGGCCAAAAACGTTTTTCTAATAGCTCAATACACAATTTCAAATAAGATACCTTGCTACGTAGCTCAAAGACCAACTATTGAAGAGTGGAGAGAGCTCCAAGAATGTGAGCTACGTTTTTTCATCGTTGTTGTTTCTCCTCATGCCTGCTTGTGACGATGCCAGAGAGAGTTGCGCTGAATTGTGTTTGTGGTGAATTGTATGACTTGTAGTTTTCATCCTTGTATAATTATTTACTGCAAACAATTTTTTAGTAAAATAATAGAAAATATACAATGACAAATACACACATTACATAGAGATTTCTCCCCTGGAAAACCAAACTGGGAAAACCATCATTTTCTATATTCATTCACACCATACATTGTTTACAATACAACATACATATAGGAACCAATGACATCCAAAACCCTAATACAATGACCTGGATTAGTCAACAACCCTAATTCCTTAACCAAAAATAAAAAACTATCGACGAAAAACCATGTGTCGAAAAACCACCCAAAAATGGACACGAAAACCGAGGGAATTTTTTTTTGAGGGGCTCCGCCCCCTCTTACCCCCATTCACACCCGGTGCAAAGTAGACACTAGTTCTACTCATGTAAAGAATATAACACATCCAACATTCTCCCACTTATTGTTTTCTTTGCATATAGGGGGTTACAGGGATACATAGTCAACAATCCAAGGAAACAATGCTCATAGATCCTCTACACCAAGAGAACTTCTCAGTGCTCAAAATTTTTGTTAAGGAATATGAAACATTCTTCAAAGTATCCACCTTCATCAGAAACATATTTTTTTCTTCAACCATGTCTCTCACAAAGTGATATTAAACATCAATATGCTTTGTCTTTGAATGATAAGTTGGGTTCTTCACCAGAAAAATTGCACTCTGACTGTCACACTCTATCCTTACAACTTGTTGCACCAATCTAATACCCGGACACAATATTTATAACCATATTACTCCCTTGATTGCATGATTAGATTCCATGTAATCAACTTCTGTAGTTGAAAGTGCCACTACATATTGTCTTTTTCTCATCCAACTGATTCCTCCCCCAAATAGGTTAAAAACATACCCTCTTGTAGATCTTCGACTGATCTGGATTATTTTCGACACGAAATGAGAGCGGAGATATAATAAATAAATGTACAGAGATATCTCAAATATCCAATATTATAATAGAAATGTATTAGAGATGCAACCATAAACACAAATATACAGTAATACACAATTTTCTATTAATGAGCGAAAATGTACAAAGACTGTAAAATACAGAGTGTAGAAAGACTTGCTAGAATGATGGAAGCTTATCTTTGAGAAGAGATGTGATGGTTAATCACATTCGTGAGAAGATGTTTTTACAATGAGGCTCCAAAGGCCTTTTTATCATAAATAAAATCCAAAACCCTAACCCCAGAAGATGAAAAGCCAACAATTTTGTGGACCCCGTTTTGGGTAGTTTGGTGTATCAACTTCACGGGGGCGTAACTTTGGCATACGACCTCCGTTTGGGGCACACGATAGCTCGTTGGAAAGGTATAGTAAAGGAGATTAATTTTAGGGGATCAATCAAATCCTTTGGCTATTATTGAGAAAAAATATCCTGAAAAACCTTCATTTAGGCCCTCAAAATGGCCCCAGAAGTTAAAAACTACTAAAAATAGCAAATTGCCAAAATTGCCAGAAAACTGTTTTGAGAGAGTTGAAAAAGATGGGTGGCCACCGATATCCACCTGGATCAATCCTCCCTCCTTTGGAAGCAATGGTCTCCATTGCGTTGAGTGCCCGGGGGAGAGAGAAAATAGTTTGTTGAATCTGCATCTTGATGCACTGCTTGCCTTGTTGGAGAAGTTAACTTGGCAAAAAGAGAAAAAATCTCACCAAAATCAATTCCATCAACCTAGGAATAACCCTTTTCTACTAACCAAGCTTTGTATTTCTCCACTTTTCCTTCTGCATTCAACTTTTTTTTAAATACCCATTTTCTACCAATGGGATTTCTTCCAGTCGACAACTCCACTAGATCCCAAGCCTCATTCTTGTCTAAGGCTGCCATTTCTTCAACCATGAACATTTTCTAGATTTTTCCATCCTCTGAATCCACTTCCTCCCTAGCAGTTCTAGGATCATGTTTAGTGATAGACAAAACAAAATTTGAACGAAAATCAGGTGGAGTATACCTTTCCGGTAGCCTTTTTTTCTGCACCAATCTCCTCAATACTAGAGTATGAGGATCTTCTTCCTTTGATTCTTGTTCTTCTATAAAGTTTGATTCATCATCCTTTGGCTCAAACTCTATTTTCTCAAGTTGTTCCTTACTGATCGGTAGGACTTCGTGTTTGAAAACATTCTTCATTTCTCTAAATACCACATCTCGGCTATACACAACCTTCTTAGTTTTTTGGTTCCAGAGCTTATAACCTTTGAGACCATATTTATACCCAATAAAGATACACTTTTCAGCCTTCTTATATATATTATTCTTGTTTTCCTTTGGAACATGAACATAGACCTCGCAACCAAATACCTTGAGTGTGATAGAGGGTTTCTTACCAGTCCATACCTCATATGGAGTATGGTCATTCAATGATGATGAGGGTGATTGATTGACTAGGTAACATGCAATACCCACTACCTCTGCCCATAATTCTTTCCCTAACCCGACACCACTAAGCATGCACCTTGATTTTTCCATCAACATCATGTTCATCATTTCTGCAACTCCATTCTGCTGAGGTGTATATGGAGTAGTCTTCTGCCTTGCTATAACACACTTTTTATAAAATTCTTCAAATTCATTCCCCATAGAACTTTGCACCATTATCCGTCCTCAACACCTTAATTATTTTCTCTATTTGATTCTCAACAAGAGCCTTAAACTCTTTAAACTTGTCAAAGACTTTAGATTTCTTCCTGAGGAGATATATCTAAGTATTCCTCCAAAATTCACCTATAAAAGAGACATAGCACATAGATTTTCCCAACGATGGAGCCAACACAGGTCCAAACACATCACTGTGCACTAGCTATAAAATTCCTTCTGCCCTCGTTGCACCATAGGGGAATATTACCCAATTATGATTCCCATATACACAATGTTCATAGAAATGAAAATCCAAGGAGGAGTTAGATATACCTTCAACCATACCTTTACTGTGTTGAAGTATAAATCTCTTCTCTCTGATATGCCCGAGTCTTTGGTGCCACAACATAACAATGGAACTATTACACCCATTATTAATAGTATTTCCTTGCATATTATACAGAGTTCCAATCCGAAATTCCTTCAACAACACCATTTCTCCTCGAACCATCCTTCAGGCTTCCTTTTCAAATACTATTTTTACCCCTACATCATCCATTTTTCTTGCATAAATCAAATTTCTGGCCAATCCTGGGATGTGCATAACATGAGGTAGTGTTCTAATCCTTCCATCTATGAGCCTCAACTTGAATTTTCCTCTTCCTATGATTCTGGATGTCGAGTGATCACCTAGGAAAACGTTACCTCCATCATACCTTTCATATTCACAAAACCACCCAATACAGGGAGTCATATGAAAATATGCACCTGAGTCAACCAGTCATGCCTCATGATCTTCATGTGTTCGTGAAGAATCCAAGTACACATCTCCTCCTTCCTTCGAGGTATTTTCTTCTTTAGAGGGAGCATCTTTAGATCCCTTCACTTTCTCAACTCTTTTGGATCTACATTGCTTCTTGAAGTGCCCTTCTTTTCCACATCTCTAGCATACCTTTAAAAACTTTCCGAGAGATTCAGATCTACCCTTAGACTTAGATCTCCCACTTGAGGACTTAGATCTATTTCTTTCCTAGGAGCGTCCTCTTGCAAATAATGCATTTGTTCTATGTCCTTCCATGCTCTTCCGTCTCATCTCCTTTGACAACAAGGATGAGATCACATCATCAAAACTCAAGGTAGTTGCATTATTACCTATAGCCACAACCAGACTATCCCAGGAGTCTAGTAAAGAGCACATTAAACTGATACACTTATATTCATCTGAAATTTTAATCTCAACAGATAACAATTGACTTACCATAGTATTGAAGGAATTCAGATGCTCTGTCATTGAGTCTCAATCTCTCATCCTTAGGTTATACAACTTTTTCCACAGGAACAATTTATTTACTAGGGACTTAGACCGAAACAATTTCCACAACTTATCCCATAACTCCTTGGTTGTAGCTTCCCCTAACACATTTAGTAATATTGAATCTAAGAGACACAATCAGATTGTGTTATTTTCCTTTCGATCCAACTTTTTCCAGTCATCTATTGATGTTCCTATAGGTGCAGTACCTAGATCCACCATGACCCATTGATCTCTATCTACCAACAAATCTTCCATCTTGAGATTCCATAGCTCAAAACTTTGCCCATTAAATTTGTTGATCTCTATTTTTGAATTGCTCGCCATTTCTCCTCACTTGAAGAATCAATACCGCAAATCTCCCATTGTAACAAGGCTTATCGCAGTCTCGAGCCAAACCCCTGACCACAAAGGCATCCCCCTGAAGCCAATAATTTCTCTGATACCAAATGTAGATTTGAACCTTGTACAATTATTTACTGCAAATTTTTTTCAATAAAAGAACAAAAAAGATACAATGGAAAATAAACACATTACACAAAGATTTTTCCCTTGGAAACCCAAACTGGGAAAACCAACATCTTCTATATTCATTCACACCATACATTGTTTACAATAAAATACACATATAAGAGCCAACGACATCCAAAACCCTAATCCAATGACCTGGATTATTCAACAACCCTAATTCCTTAACTGGAAATAGAAAACCATCGGCGAAAAACCATGTGCCAAAAAACCACCCAAAAATGGACATGAAAAGCGAGGAAAAAATGCGGCCCCCCGTCTTACCCCCCTTCATGCCCAGTGAAAAGTAGGCACTAGTTCTAATCGTGCAAAGAATATAACACATATCCAACATTATTTCCACTTGTAGGATTGTTGTGAGTGATAGGTGGAAGGCTCTCAGATGAAGTCCAACCCAGAAGAGTCTTCGGGGCATAGCCAAGTGAACGGACTTTTCTATAAAACCACTCAATTTTTTAGCCCCAACCTCCTGGGGTGTGGCCACTTTACTGTTGTTGATCCTTTCTTGAAGTTCTTGCGAGTGACCTGGACCTCTTTCTTTGCGAGTGTCTCTTGTCCATGTATTCCACCATGGAGATGGGTCAACCCATAGGGATGTGGGTACCCCTTCCTCGCTTCGGGTGTCCCATATGCCTTGGAATTTTACACCTAGAAGTTGTGCTCACTTTGAGATGAGAAAACTAGACTCACTCCTGGAGATGGAAGACCCATAATTCTTGTTCCTGTCCACTGTAACTGCGCTCCAGGGAGAGACCAAAGACAAAATGCCATTGTGTCCCAACTCTATTACGGATTAACTGCATTCTCTAGGCTTGCGTCATGGCCATTATGAGGTCATTGAAGGCCCTGTACCATGTATTAAGGTTTCCGTCCTCCTCCGTGTGAGTCTGCATCCGTCCCTTATTCCCCAAATCCTTCATCCACTCTGAATTCTTCCTAAAATGACCTCGCCATCCTCCAACACTACCACCTAAGTCGTTGGCACTGTAATCGGGGAGCCATGTGTCCATCGTTGTCAATGCAAGGTGTTGGCTCATGCTCAATGTGGGTTGTGTAGCACCACATCCAGGGATGGTTGTATCTAAATTTAGTTTGCAATTTTGAAATGCTTAAAAAATTGTAAGTTTAACATTGGTAAATGTAAATTAAGATTACATTTATAAATTAAATTGGAAATGTAACTAAGTTACATTGTAATTTTTCAATTAGATTTAGCTTGGATAGTTGTGAGGAATAATATTTATCCTTCTTATCCTAATTGCATTTACAAAAAATCATAAATCTAAATAATGTTTTATTATTTCTTTTTAAAAATCCTTAAAAATATTTTATTATTTTATTTATTTTTATTATGTTGATAATATAATTTATTTGAAATTGTTGATCCTACACATTTAAAAACGATCAACCTGGGGATATAACTTCGAGATTTCCTGCTCGATGTTTATAAATCTAAATCACTTAAACTGATGTATGAAGCTATGTTTTTATTAATTTATATTTATAATTATTATTTCATTAAATAATTATAAATATTCAAGTTTCCTTAATTTAGAATGGAGTAGGATAATCGTTCTACAAAATGGCCTTCCGACACTGGGAGATGGGATGTATCTGACACCGAAAGGCCATCTTGTAGTCTCTGTCACCATCGCCATTACCGTCGAGATGTCCATCTGTCGTCGTTCCCCTCTCGCACATCGCCTTGTTCTGTTCCAACTTCAATGTAGGTCCTCGTATCTCGATGTCCCATCTCGTCTTCAATGCAGGGTCAAGAGTGTAGGTTCAAACTCCCCACTCCCATGCCTCCCCTCCAGACCTCTCCTGTGGCTAGATCCAGGAATAGAACCTCTCTCCCGCAGGAACAAAAATGTCCCACATCCCAATTCGAAGCCCAACGATTCGTTGAGGTTAGTTTACATACACACTTGGAGGAGGTATGGTGGCCATCTTTTCATGGATTTTCTGAAGTTATCTTATATTATTAGTAGACTCCATTCTTTAAATCACTCTGCAGATTTCTCTGCAGTTTCAGTTTGAAAATGTGAGTATATCATCTTTTGCAGGCCTGCCATTGTGTTTTTGCATATAGTGCATGTCTTTAAGAACTTTTGGGTGTTCTTGAAATTTAGTATTTTTGTGTGGATTTCCATGCCTACACATTGATTTCACTAAAATGAACATTCAGATCTTATATTGTGGACTAACTCATGTATAATTTAACTCAAGAAAAAAAATTCCCTAATACTATAGCAAACTATGGGATTGAATCAAATCCCATGTCCAGACACTCCCTATGAGGAAATGAAGTGGGCTATGTTAGATATGGGATTTTATTGGTGGGTAGAGGAAATAAAAAAATATTGTTTAGTATTGAGTCTATATATTCTCTTTCATACATAGGTTCATTCAAAACATCAAAACCAAAGTAGAAAATACGAGTGCTTGATTTTATGAGACTTTGGTCACAACTCAAAGTTATAATGATGGTAAATTATTGCATTTGGTGTGATTGTTTAGGGAGTGTTTCTGAACAATTAGTCATAGCTATAGGGGAGGACAACCAACTTCAATAGTTGTAGTTAGGATGAGGTGCCAGTATTGGGTGAACTTGGTGGAACAATTATCCGTTTTATGGAATCTTAGTTGAAAGAGTCCGACCCTTCTGGGAAGTTTACCTTTCATGGCTGGTTGAGTCTATGAAAGTGGACAATTGGAAATTCTCCTTATGCAACAATGGAGCATCATTTACAAAGAAAAGGAAAAAAAAACAGTCAGATCTATGATTTTCTACGTGATGGAGTAAAATGTTGCATAACACCTTGTACATGTGCTCCAGAGCTAGTTGATCTTGTATTTGACAGGCTCTATCAAATTATATCTTTTACAAATTTTTGTTATTCACTTTTCCAATACATACTAGTTTTGATTTTTCTTTTAAATTGTTGAAGAAAAAGGCTCCCACACAACTCCATGCTTATTAAGCACCCACATTTTCTCTCTAACTAGTGATTTTTACATTGGGTGCTTATAAATTTTTTATCATCATAATCTACCGACTTACAATTTTTCTCAAAGCAGTCCTCATGACTGGAGCACACTCTAAATCATCCTCCACAAAAGTATCCAATGAAGTTGCTTGAAATAGGGTGGTATCTATACAGGCTTGTTAGTTGAGCTATGGGACCATTTTTTCATTAATATTGTAAATTAACTGAGCCAATGCACTCGAGCTATTCTCCTATAGAAAAGAAAAAACTTACACGATACTATCTAGGTATCAATTGCATTCTTAGACCGCACAACATGACAGGGAAGCAGGGTCTGTAGTGTGTTATAGCACCAATTTTTGCAATTTGTACACTGTGTTTTGCACTTTCATGGGTGTTGCAGTTCTTATCAATGTTATCTTCAAACATGTAAGGTTTTTTAATAGTACCATTGATTTCCAACCCACTGTAGATGCTGACACAAATCAGAGTTAGAAGAATTTGAGAGAGGTGGAAGAGACCAATATTTCTTATATAAACTGCAGAAAAGTAAATGGCTGAAATGAAGTTCATGGTTTATCAAAATCAAAACTCACATACAACTCAACACAAGTTCATGGTTTATCAAAATCAAAACTCACATACAACTCAACACAAGAACAAAATATTTATAGCTGAATTGAGAGGGATGGATGTTCCCGAAGATGGTTATGGATATATTTTCATAAAAGATGCTACTATTGAAATTGAAACTTGAATGATGCTCCATTCTACCATCATTTCATACCATCCATTAATTTGTAATAGGCACATAACTTTGTGTCCTGATGTAAAATTTAGTTACAAATTAAATTCAAAGAACCTCAAGAAATTAATTGAAATATTGACAAAAATATAAATAAAATATTAAGTCCAGTTTATCATTAGTTAAACCTAGCTTAGAATATTCCATGCCCAAATATAAGATAGAGACAAATAAGTCTTGTACACAGGTAGCTAGTATTGCCACCTAATGATTGATTGCTCCTATAATTGGTAGTGGATGGTATTTCATAGAAGCATTAATTGGTACCAAAAGCAAAGACATGGATGGTATTTCATGGAAGCATTAATTGGTACCAAAAGCAAAGACATGTATTTTGGAAGAAGAAGGATCTGCAAAGATATACTTCCACTAATGCTCTTGGTCAAAAATATTATTTGTTGCCGGCTATGAAATTTTTTAAAATAATATAGACATATACATTTTAGGGACAGGAATTGTCAGCATCAAACTCAAAATTATGTTCCCAGCTGAGGAAAAGCAGGAAAAAAAACTATCAAACTCAAATATATAATATATATGAATGCTATGAACCTTTAATGAGGTGTGGCTGTAGTGATTGTGCCTGAAGGATTTTTAGTGCTATACATGGCCTAGTGGTAAGCTGACCTTGTGATTCAGGTGCAAGAGACAACAAGGATTCTTGTGCAAAATTGATTTATTGGAATTGAGGGTTCTTGTCCCTTGCATGTGTGGAGCTAAAGGTGCTAGTACCTATACAAGTACAACAATAAATCGAGATAACAAATAATCAAGGTGCTGCATATTACTTTTGTTACAACAATGCAAATTTATACATGGATGGTATGATAGATTGGAAATTTGAGTTATTCCTTCATGTTGTATGGAAGATTCGATCAACCTAATTACTGCCTACAATGGATTTAAGGACACCCATTGTATATAGATTATATTTCATGTACAAAATTGCAATAATGGCTTGGACAAAGAAATTAGGTTTCCTTGTATTCACCTAATTTTTTTTTGCTAATGTCATTTCAGCTACCTTCTCACCAAGTTGCATTATAGGTGTTGTTGCCTTTGTGTTGTTGTGGTCAGATTGTTGAGATGAATGCTTCTACTAATTTTTAAAGAAAGTCACTTGTTTTGTTGTTGTATTATATTTTCATTTATTTTGTGTATTGTAGCTTATTCAATGTTATGACTTTATTTCTAAATGGCTGTTTTCCAATCAAAATTTGTTGTTTTCTTTTTCTCCAGCGTATTCGAATCATAAAGAATGGTGCAAAAGTGGATGTTGTCCATCAAAGTGTCTTGTTACATGAACCTTGGTCAAGAAGTTATTACATATGTCTTTCACAATAAAACACTAAATCATGTCGTGCAAAGTCAGAGAGAAGTTTATGGAAGGACTACCAATAATGAAGCCTACTATATTTCCCTTGTTGAAGGGATGAAAACAATAAACAAATATGGTGCCAATTATATTTTGGTATTAACCAAGTCATAATTGATATGCAACCAAATGAAATGAATTTATCAAATTCAAAAAGATAATCTAAAACTTCTTCATAGAGAAACAAGAATTGTTGTTGCTCAATTCCACACTATTACAATAAATTACCATGTGGATATTAAAAGGATGTCCAGTGGTCTAGTATATGGAGCAATGTCAACTATAGGTGGGGGTGTCAAAAATGACTTGGTTTTGACATCTACTCCAACAAAAGTCATTCATGGACATCGATATAGATCTCCAATGTGTGGATTTTTTCTTGTTGTGATTGTTGTTGTGCCTTTCATGGAATAGTTGGTTCACTAATGGAGAATGGAGAAATTTACCACTACTTATTGTCGAGAAGATGCTTAAACGAAGTTAACTTCAATATATTCACATGCTTTGGCTGGAGTTAATCTCTATTTTTAAAAATTATTATTTATTGATGAAAGTAATCTATGAATTTTAATATATTGTGCTTATGATATTTAGGGTAGTTAGAAGACAGTTGCACCTTTATTAAGAGAATCATTCATAACCTATGAGTGAATATAATTGGTTTGGTTTGCTGAATTCTAACATAGACATTACAAGGGAAGAGGCTATCTCATGGCATGGGTGAGGATCTATAAGGAAAAGGATGATATTATGAAGACTCCTTCCACTTAAGATGATATCCACAGGATTTCACCTTAAGTTACACTATTTCTTGTATAGTCATACCAACATGTCAACCACTCTAAATGGATCTTATTCATTATCAACAATCTATGTACAGTCCACTGGATATAGTGTGGGTGGTTGGGAAGAATGATTGTTATCCTCCCCACCTACGTTCAAATCCTTGGAGCGACATGTTTGTGCCTGTAATGGGTCTATAAAATGATCTTTTTTTTGAGCACCCACTGTTATGAAAAATAACCGGCTTCCCATGCTCCTTCGTGGATTTAGGGGGGTTTTCTTTGGATGTAGCTAGCACTGATATCTCGTGTGGCGAAGCACGTGAAAAAAACAACATATGTACATCCTGCTTAAATATACTCTGCCCAACAATTAGCTGCAACAAATTTTTCAACTTCTTCTCTTTACATTCATAGAGACCACACAAACCCTAGATAGAAATAATACTGGATGGTTAGAAGTCTTGCAATTCTACTGGAAAAAGTTTCAATTTAAGGTTGCAAGGTAACCTTCCATATTAAATATTAGATCAAACCCTAAAATTTATAGTAACTGAAATCCACCAACACTGTTTGTATGCCATTAATTTCATTTACTTGCATATTATCCTATTATTTTTAATAATTATACATAAAACTAAAGTAACAATATGAGTTTTTGACAGTCAGTTTCTGCACATCTTTGAGTTAATTTGTGGATCTATTTGTGAGTTATCCCCACCGTAGATTGGATACACCAGAAGCATGAATAAGCTTTCATTATTAAGGGCCATGTATTTTCTACAGTTCCCACCTCACTTTTTTAACATCTCAATTTCTAAATGCAGTTTTGGAAACATAAGGTTTTACCTATCACAAAAAGGACATTGATGATTTATTTTTTGCTTGTTCCTATTGGAAGAACCCTCATGTAGAAGGTATTTTTGGCATGCCAAATTAGCCATTCCTTACTTGGAATCAGGTTACGCTTGGATGTTGGGCCCCTGGATCTTGTTTCGTTTTCCCGTCTGACAACCAAATGACCTCTTCGATTAGTTTACACTATGCTCTGTTTCTGTCGCTTTTAATCTTTATTTCACCATTCTTGGCATTGTTGTAATATTCTTCTTTTGTATATGGCACTAAACGCTTTTCTACATTTTGATATTTGAATTTGAAGGAAGGCACCCTCTTTGAACAACAACATATGTCAGGCTATCAAATTGAAGGGAATCATTATATATTTTGTAACAAGTACAACTAAGATAAAGGTTTATTTATCTACCAATGAAATTTGAAGTACTAAGCTTAATGGAGTTCAACCAAAACTAACTTTTGACATAATTATGTGTAAAATAAATCAAAATTGAAAATGATGTAATTTTAATTTAGCCGCCAATGCCAAACAAGCCTAATAAAGTTAAATTTCTAAAATTTGTTAAGTAATATATTAATGGCTATACCATCCATTTTTGACAACACAAATAATATTTTGTTCAAAATATTTGTATAGGACAAGTAATTTGTTCAGGGTATGTCTCATCATGCCAACCTCAAATCAAAATGAAAATCCTTTGAGTGCATGCATGTAGTGGCCCTTGAGTGCATGCGTGTAATGTTCCTTGAGTCGGAAATACTATCAACACAACACATGAAACCAAGTAAGAAAGTGATTAAGTTGTTACAATATCTTCAATATTCTAGAGAAGTTTCGAACTAAACTAATTCAATTGATTAGTAAAATGAGGCTTTCTCTGGCCTTCATGGAATAAAAATCTCAAATTTTCTAGATCCAAGGCCACCCTCCTTTGCAATGTTAAATGAAACAGATAATTTGGACATATAATTATCCAATCAATATTAGGTGTCCAATTCATATTGGTTAATCGTTGAAGATAATTTTAGTTTTTGAGTTTTGTGCAAGAGATCAATGCTTTTGAATTAGTTTCATGACCTATCCTCTGAGTAAATAGTGAAGTAAGGTGTGATCCATGTTGACTGTTATTTGTGCAAGGTTCTATGTGTGTGTTATGAATAATCCCACATGTATAACAATTATGAGACAAAAATGGTTAATGAGGCATTCTTGTATCAAAATATTTTCTAATATAGATGTTTCCTTGGGTTGCAAGTCATTAAGTTGATGTCATAGCATCCTCTATTGTCAAAGGTAGCCATGTCGTGCCTTATGGAACCTTTGTGGTTGGGGGTATCGATGTCATGCCTTTTGGCCCCCTATGGTTTGTAGTTGTGATACTTGTGATATAGCTATGGCTTGTGGTTGTATACTGTATAATACTCGATCCATTAACAATTTTGTTGAAAAAGTATTAATTTAAGGATACAAGGTAACCTTCCATACTAAATATTAGACTATCCCTTGAACTTTATAGTAACTAACATCCACCAACATTGTTTGTATACCATTGATTTCATTTACTTGCATATTAGCCTATTTTTTTTAATAAATATCTAGAAAAATGGAGTAACAATATGAATTGTTGATAGTCAATTTATGCACATCTTTGAGTTAATTTGTGGATATATTTGTGAGTTCTCTCTGCCATAGATTGGATACATTGGAAGCACGAATAAGCTTGCATGTATGGAAAAATAATGTCATCAAAGCTGACTAAGAGGTCCACAGTTCACCCATCAAAACAAATTCATCATCACCATTTAGGAATTTCTATACTTACAAAGTTAAAGAGTTTTGTCACCTTACTCTCGAGCTTCTCCTAGCAATGTCTCAACTTTCAAACTCCTGTAACTGAAAAGTGAAATATGTTTTAAAACGTAACATGGGCACCATGAATAATGCTTATTTGTTAGTTAAACATGAATATGTCTTAAGAAAGACTTCTATTTCCCGAGGTACAAGCACCCCATGTACACAAAAACAATAAAAAAATATTCAGAAAAAACAAGACCTGACTAAGTTATCAATATGTTACAATCTCTAGCAACAAGAAATCGACATAAAGTAGTACAATGAATCTTAAAATAAGAAGAAATAGGTTATATGTCCCCATGTGTGTAAGAGAAAGTAATCAAGCCAAGCATATGTAAATAACCAGGTCCTGCAAGTAAAATATGCAGACTTACAATTAGATGCAATATATGAAGCTCAAAATATGATTGAAAGACAATAAATTGGTAGCATTTTTTAATACACCTATGTGTAGTTCCATGGGTCATAGTTCATAGGGACACAGTTCTAGAGGTCATAGTTCCACACTTCATAGTTCCCGGGGTCGCAGTTCTAGAGGTCATAGTTCCATAGGTCATTTCATAGGTCATCATTCTAGAGTTCATAGTTCCAGAGGTCAAAGTTTTAGAGGGCATAGTTCTAGAGGTCATAATTCCATAGGTCATAGTTCTAGAGTTCAACATTTCAAAGGGCAT
>JZKD02S0241614.1:10505-21276 GCA_000966675.3 Picea glauca | reverse complement strand
ATGTGTTTGAAAAAACAAACTAAGAGGAGTCCCAAGAAGGGCTTTTGTCCTCTCCTAAAGGTTTTAATGTTCTTAAGGGAGATGAAATTGTTTCACAATCTTTTTCTGATTCTCAAGATCGCTTGGATGCATGAGAGAAGAGCATACTAAGTGATTGTTACCCAACTACTAGTCCCAATGCAAGTTAAATGTGATTAAAAATGATTTCCAACTTGTATTGTGAGTCAAAACAAGCCATCCATGTGGCGAAAATGAAAGCAATAGAGGAAATTGATTTTAACCCCCTAAGTGACTATGTGTTTTGACTAACCCCTTTATATGATGAGGGGACTAAGTGTGATGTAGCTTTAAAACATGCTTGAAATCATTTTTAAGAAGGAAAATGGCCTTCCCCACATCTCAACAACTTTACAATATGAATTTTTGCACAGATGCACGGGTCTCAGTGGAGACAGAGGCGCACAGAGCACATGTGCACAGACAGAGAAGAGTCAACAAGCACACGTGTGCATAACAAAACTATGGTTTAAGCACATGTGTGCATGATGCGCGTTTGTGGGCCTAAAAACCCATGCACAGGTGACACACGGCCGAGAATGAAAATTCTGGATGGAATTCTCCCAATTCAACTTGGAATTGGCTGATTGTCATGTCGACTTAGGCCGGTTAGCGCACCTGCAAGTTAAAAAAACTAAAAGAAGAGATAGAAAAACCTAAATGGGGTAGGAAATTGATACCTTTCCCCAGTGGAGTCGCCAATCTGTTGCGCCTCTTTTGTCACCTTAGTGAGAAAAATAGAGGTGCTTGCAATCTCAGTTGGGTTTACTGAGTAGGACAACTGCAAGGAAAAGGGTTGGAAAAATAAATATAAAACAAAAACTAAGAATTAAACTAAGAAATAAAACAACAACTAAATTTATAAACATAGGGACATAAGGAAAAAATAAACAATGAGACCCATGTCACCAATGATAAGGATGATATTAGTGAAAGAAAACACCGAGAAGCAAGAGGACTATGACTCCCTTTTTCCTCCAAGGGAGGGCTCTTGGACCCCCACAAGTAAGCTCTTCTTACAACTTTGTGAAGAAAAATGAAAATGGTGAAAGAATTCTTTGCTAATCCACTCAAGGGGTGAGATGGATTGCCCAAAGCAATGATGCAAGTATACTCTTGGCAAGGATAGAATAGTCCTCAAGAGAATAGTGGCAGCATAACTTTGCTATGAAATTCCTTGAAAAATGAAGTGTATCCATGGCCTTTTTATAGTATTCCTTTGAGCTATTGTTCAACTAGTTTGTAATGTGTAAAGAGGCTAATTAGGGCATTTCTAGGTCTTTGACCAGCCATCCAGTCGAATCCAGTCCAGATTTGAGTGTCAAATCAGCTTGGAAGTTGAACCATAAGTGGGTGGGAGGCCGACCACTCTCATAAATGCATCATTTCTCAGGTGCGCGGTTTTTTGCAACAACAGTCGCACATCATGCGCATGTGAGTGAATCGTGCATTTTTGTTGCGCGCATGTGCACGCGCGCCCAATGTCTTCATAGCACCCTTCAATTTTTCACTATTTTGTATAGTTTTTTGACCCTTTATGAATGCTTTTGTGTTAATTCAGGTCCATGGATGACTTCATAACTATTTGACGATGTTGAATTCTTGTAACCATTTGCGGACGAAATTTCACTGATAACAATTTTGCATTTCTTGGATTTTTTATCTTTTGAGTCTTTTTCATTAGCTTAATGAATATAAAGAAAGATTGCATATTTACTTCGGATTGTAGAGTTAAAATTGAAAATTGCATTTGTTTTAAGAAGCATATCATTCATTGAAAATTGAAGTTAGGACTTTGCATTGTATTCATATTTACTTTTCTTGTCGAGTCATAACATCACGAGTTTCACTACCATACATTTTTGAGTAAGCACGACCATCACAAATTAATGCTATAATTTAAAATTGATTAGTCACGATTTTATTTTCTAAGGTGCACAAACTAACTTAGGATTCAGTGCCTTGGAATAGGATTTTGTGAGTAACAAAGGGAGTGGAGAAATCCACTGTATAATTGGTAATATCAGGAGGCTCCGCTCACACCAGAGTTAATCACAAGGTTGCGGGACGTTCGTTGAAGGGATATCCCCCCGATACCTTCTTAGCGTCAGAGATATTTCTAAGGATCTATTTGTATATGGGGATCTTGATAGTGCCTTTACCTTCGTGAGAGGTGGTACTTTCAAGGTTTTAGGCTTTGCTACCCTGCCCATACGGTGGACCTGACTTATGACTTCTCACATGTGCATCGATTATACATTGGTTTCTTAGTTTCTTGACTTAGGTGCCACATAGGTTACTTGCAGGGGTTATTCTAAAGGTACCCTGGGTAAGATAAGGATCGGATAACACACAACCTTTATGGAGGATTACCTCTCTAGGGGGATCTGACCGACTGGTTGTTAAGCCCACGAGGGCCCTTATAATTGATTTTTTTATCTCTGATCTTTAGCAAGGAGTATCAGGCCCCTCTTGGGTGAGACATACCTTATTTCGGGAGGGATGCCCCTTTCAGCCACTTTACCCCATTTTTGTGCATTTTGGTCATTTGATTTTTGGTGTGCTCTTTGATTGCTAGTTGGCCCTAGGATTTATATTTTGTATATTGAGTCTTAAATCATTGTGGAGTCGGACTAACGTCCCTTCCGGTCCCATATCTTGTTACATTTACCACCAGATTTCGAGTCTTTTCATTCAAAAATGCGTAGAGTTATTAGATGTGGTACACACACCTCCACTATTCAGACTTGTGATTCTACAAGGATGAGTACTGAACTGAGTCATCAGAACATTGGGAGCCCTTCGAATCCCACACCTACTATAGTTATTGGCACCCCTTTGACTCCTGCAACCACAATGGTTGTAGTGTCAGAGGCACCTATCATTACTACTGCACGTCCTATAGTGAATGCTCAATCTCTTGCCTAAAACCCATTTGGGTCTCTTGTTCACTCATCGGGCTATAATGTTCAGTCCATACCTATGGCCTCTAGTCCTTTTTCCTATGGTATGTCGAATTTTACTTCACATCTTTCAAACTCCATCCCATTTGTTGGCCCTAATGCTAGCATTGGACTTGGGGGCACTACACCTCCTTATACTCCATTTTAGTTTGGTGGTTCTAAAATCCCTCAAACAACTCCTAATATGGGAGGCATTCCTTCTCATAACCCCAGGTCTAACCGCCTTGCTTCTGGGTGGAGCAACCAACCTGGCAGACAAGCTTCTGCTCAAGTTCCTTCCTATACCCTTACCTCCTCAGTGTCGATTCTGACCAACACGTTTGGCATGATGAATCCACCTCTATCCTTCGGATTCACACCCGAAGGAGGTCAGTTTCACGCCTTGGGAAACCCCCAACCCAGATCTAATGCAGCTGGGGGAAATTTTTATAACACCCATAAGAAAATTCCTACTGGAATGATGCCCAACTAACCTCTTATGAATCCACCTGGAGGAGGGTATTACAATCCTGGATAGGGGCATGGTGCTTACCAAAACCCTGGATGGGTTGCAATTCCTCAAGCACAATATTTCCAGGGAGCTTGGGGCTAGATGTTGCAACCCCGTCTCCCTTTTCTAGCCATGCTTAATCTACCAGAATTGTCTAAGTTGATGAACAACCTTGTGTGTCATGATCCTACATGGCCCCATGTCCCCACCAAGATTCCTTCAGACATTCTGAAATTCGAAGGTAAGAATGGAGAGGATCTTGGTGATCACGTTACTACCTTTCACCTATTGTTCTCGTCGAATTCCCTTAATGACAATTCTATTTGATTAATATTATTTCAACGCACCCTCATTGGGGTCATTGTGAAATAGTATATCGAGCTACCTAGGGGGGCATATGGTACCTTTAGTCAGATGGTGTTGGTCTTCCTTAACCACTTCCAATTATCGGTTCGTTACGATGTTGGCCTAGAACTTCTTGTCGGCTTTACGCCATGACACAACCACCCATATATCAGATCATATCTAGGATTGGTGTAGAAGGAAGAGGTTGATTAAGACCTCTATACCCCCATCCTTTATTTTAGAATGGTTCTTTAAGTCTTTGCAGCCTCCTATCTCGAAGGATGTTGCTACATTCGAGGTTACCACTGAAGAAGAAGCGATCTTCAAAGCCCAACATTTAGATCTTATATATGCTCAATTTGGGATGTTATACCACATTCTTTTGTATGCATCGAGGTCAAACTATGACCCTAGAGAAAAGCCCAGACCTCATGTTGATGGAATTATAGGCTCCACCAATGTAAAATCCACAGACTCCCTGAAAATCCATTTGAAAGAGTTATCTCTAAACCAGTCTTCAGGAGGGCCAACTTCGTCTGTGTCTTCCAATCCCACTCAGTCGACAGATGTACATTCCATGTAATCGTTGATCGACCCGAATGGTAACCAACAACCAAGAAGGAATAAGAATAAAAGACGTAATAATAATCATAAGGGTGAGAAAAATAATAAATCCAAGGACAATGTTAATAATGAGAAGACAAATAATAATGTTGGAGAGGGCAAGAAAGAAAGGCGTAACGTGAAATTTCCCTTGTAATATTTGTATATATGATCACCTTACTCATTTATTCCCCAAACTTGCAGAATCTGTGAGGATATTATCTCTACCATCCATCGTGCTGAAAAATCCTTTCCCACATAACCAACACATGGCCTTGAGCTCCTCAAATGCCAGAAATGTGGTCAGTGGGAGTCAAAACCCATCATTGTAATACAATGACCGTTTTTTTATCAATATGGTTGATGCTAAAGTTCATGTACCCACTCGATATTGATATTATAGTTCTTCAAAGGCTATACCTAGTCTAGAATCTCCTCTTCCTCCTCCAGAGATGACTTTACAGATCGAAAAACTAGAGCCACTACCTCATATTCTGAAAGGAGTACTCAAGCACTCTACCCACAATACAAATGCTAGATCCTCTCAAAACTACTCTATTGTTGAGGACTTGGTTCAAACCCCTTGTGCAACGCCAGCTTTGGAGGTACTCCAGATGTGTCCTTCATAGAGGAATGCATTGCTATCTATGTTAGGAGATCTAGAACCCAATGGCTCAAAATTTATCAAGTTTGACGTCGCAGATGTGAAGCCTAACTTGCCTTACGATGTGGCATTCCAAATCCATGTGGGGTACTCAAAGTATACCATCAAACGTGCAGTTGTTGATGAAGGCACCACTACATGTGTGATGTCCCTAATTTTTTGGACAACTCTTGGTTCTCCGACTCTTTATAAATCATCGAACAAGTTGATCACTTTTGACAGTTATTTCTTCCGCCCTCATGGTATTCTTCTTGCCTTTCTGATCCATTTGGGTGGGAAGATGGTAGAGGTGGAAGTTAAGTTAGTTGATGTGCCTCTTGATTATAACTTGTTACTAGGACGCAATTGGACCTATGTTATTATTGTCATCGTGTCGTCTGTCTTCTATACTGTTTGTTTTCCTCATGATGGGAAGATTGTGACAATTGACCAATTATCCTTTGCATACGCTGGTCCCAATGCATCTGTTGGAATGTCGATCCCTGTGATCGACAATTCTCAGCCGACAACTGAGAATATCAGTGTTGGAATGTATTCTTTCCTTATGGGTACTTTTGACTTCATGGCACCGATTCACCATGTTTACGCCAAGTCCAGTAGGCCTGTTTCGACAGTGAGCTCCATTCCTTTCCGCACTTCTTATTTTAGCGATCCTTGGACCCCACCTTCCTCGAATTCATATTCTGAAGGTCATTCGCATGATGGAATGGCCATGCCACTATCAACAATGGATATTGTGTATCAATTTGTTCTTGACTCTTCCGACGATCCCGATCCTGTTACCTCACCGAAGGACGAGGCAGATCTTGTTCTTAGGCCCGTGTATGCCACCTCATTGTCTTGTTCACATGATTTCCTCGATGAGACTTTATCCTCAGATGAATCTCTCATCGAAGGCATGAATGGTTTTGACAGACCCTGGGATGATATGCATCATCTCTCTTATTTTCTCCCAGAGCTTGAAAGGATCGAACAAGATGACTTTTGATCTACTTTAAGTGAGACAGTCGGCCATGCCGTAGTTCCACTTGATAGACATGACATTTATGTTGAAGTAAATATGGTGAGTATCTCTCCTACTATCATGATCGATATCTCTCATACCCCTGGCAAGATTGAAAACATACATTTCAGTGCAGATTTTTCACGAGAAGAAATCCTAATCTACACCGAACTCTTCAAGGAATTCTGAGGTGTTTTTTCTTGGTCATATAAAGAGATGCTAGGAATCGACCCTCATATTTTCGAGCATGATATTAGAACATATCTGGATGCTAAACCTGTTCGAAAAATTCTTAGAGTTGTTAATCCCCAGAAGGCCCCTACTATTAAGGCAGAGGTGGAAAAGCTACTTAATGTTGGCTTCATCTACTTGATTCCCTTGACTGAATGGGTATCCAATCCCATTCTGGTGAATAAGAAGCAAGGAACTATTCATGTATGCATGGAATTTCGTGACCTGAACAAAGCTTGTCCAAAAGACAACTTCCCCACACCTTTCATCGATCAGATTCTCAACAAGTGTGCCGGAAGCAAAGTGTTTTCTTTCACGGACATATTTTTAGGATATAACCAAATTCAAATTAAACCTGACGATCAACACAAGATGAAATTTATTTGTCCTTGCGATAATTTCGTATACTGGAAGATTCCTTTCAGCCATAAAAACGTCGGAGAAACCTTCCAACATGCTATGAACTTCGCATTCAATGATATTAAGCATATAGTTGAAGCTTAGCTTGATCATCTTGCTTCTCACTCTCATAAGAGAGAAAATCACTCTACTCCCTTCGGCTTGTTTTTGAAATATGTTGTTACTATAGAATCCGGTTGAACCCTCATAAGTGCATATTTTGCATTAGGTCTCGTCGTCTTTTGGGATTTCTAGTTTCTAAGACCGGGATCATGGTAGATCCATTAAAGGTTGAGGCAATACTTCGATTGCCTCCCCCGTGCATTATTCGAAAAATTCAAGGTTTACATGGGAAAGCTAACCTTTTACATCGGTTTATAGTAAACTATGCCAATATCACTAAGGGTTTTGTGTGTCTTTTGAACAAGGACACCCCTTTTATCTAGGATGAGCGAGCCCATGAGTCCTTTGATGCTTTGAAGAAACCCTTGGTATCAACGCCTCTGCTGAAGTCTCCTAACTACATTAGGGATTACTTGCTTTATATCACCACGTATGAGGAGATGATYGGTATGGTTTTGGTTTAGGAGGATGATGAGCTCTACGAGAACGCCATCTAATATCTTAGTCGAAACTTAGTCAGTCCTGAGCTTAATTATTCTCACGTTGAAAAGMTAGCTTTGGTTGTCATTCACGTAGTCCAACATTTATGCCATTATATATTTCTTTGCAATACTAATTTGGTGGCCAATGTCAATCCATTTCAATACGTCCTTACTAGGTGTATCATAGAGGGAAAACATAATAAATGGATTGTCATTTTACAAGAATTTGATCTCGATTTCGCTTCTGTGAAATCCAAGAAATCACTAGTATTCGCAGAGTTCATGTTTGAATTTCCACGATTAAATGAGGATGTTATCCATGTTGATTTGTTTGTGGATGAACACATTTTCCTTGTCTTGGTGTTCAACCCCTGGTATGGAGACATTGCTCTCTATCTTCAAACTTTGAAGTTCCCTCAGCATCTCTCGCGAGATGACTGATGGTGTGTACGATACCAAGCTAAGAATTATAATATCATTGGTGACACTTTGTATCGCCAAGGAATAGACAATATCCTGCATCGTTTCTTAACTCATGGGGAAGTCAAGTCACTCCTAAATGATTTCCACAGTGGGGCTTGTGGTGGTCATCTATTCCGGCTTGCGAAAACCTAGAAACTTTTGCGAGATGGTTATTTTTGGCCATCTACCTTCAAATATTGTATTGCAGCGTTTAATAAGTGTCACCCCTGCCAGGAGTTGGGTTTGAACATAATGAGACTTCGTTTGATTACCGGTCATTAAGTTATATCATTAAGAAATGCGAGACAACCTATTGATAATGAAAGTAGGTATCAAGGCACCAAGTATATTCTTACAAGTGTGAATAAAGGTGTTGAGGTCGAACACTTGAATATTCCATTGTTTAGGAGACATTGCTGTATTCCCAAATGTTGATGGTAAGAGAACCTACCACTTATGACTGCAAGCCTATAGTACTCATAGGATTCTAGGCCTAGGAAGGAGACCCACAGAAAGGAGAGCATTAAGGAATCTCTCATTATTTAGCATGAGGTACAAGGAAATAGCTTGATGATTTGGAGGAATTTGGACAAAGAACATGTTCACAAATGAACGACCCTGTGTGTATTTTGCATGCACCAAATGCAAGAAGTGCATGAAAAAATCCTCTAAATAGAAGAAAATAATGAAGACTCCCAAAAAAGGCAAGGAAAACACCAATAGGGATAATGGAATCCAAAACAATGCATGAATCCCATTGTGTGAATAGATTTCTTGATGTCAAACACAAGGGAAACCCCCTAGTCAGTGACCAATGATGAGATGTCAACTGTTGGGTTCAAGGTTACCTACCCATAATGAAATTAAGACCAGGGTGCATGATAGGACTACAACTTCATGTGACTCTCAGATACACTAAGGGTATGGCCGACATGCAAAGTCAGGAATTCTGAGAAATGGTCGAAACATGCTTATAGACATCCTTTGAACAAGAGAATGACACATATGGAGAACTCCAGAAGCATAGACTTGATAATGAAATTTTGTGATGTAGGAGGCACCAATCAAAATCTCCATAGGGACTAGAAGAGTAACCAGTCAGAGGAGTAAACTCTAAGTAATGGGATGATGCAGGAGCATGAGCTCAAAGAACAAAATCATCATTGGATTTGAAGTCAAATTCAACTTTACCAAAGAGAGTTGGTTCTCTTAATTGTTTTTTCTGTTTTAATTAAATTTAGAAGTCAAATCGAATAATACCACAAGGATTAAGAATCCTTATTTTTAACAGAGATATAAATTGTTTTGATTTTTAGGCTAGATTGTAGGATCTAGGGTTGAATAAGGTGATCAATCCAATTTTAGTGGATCTGAGAAACCGAATTTGTTTGTACTTAAGCCCATCGAGGATATTTCATTTAGTTGGTATCAGTTGGGATTGGAATAAGGATGAAATTGGAAAATTTGTGATTGTCAAATAAAGATATTAAAAGGTTAGATCGAAATTCTTCATCCCCAAAGTTCATTTTTTGTATATGATCAATTGATTGCTTCGTGAATCATATATAACTCTACAAAATTTCCATCAAATTCATCGAGAACGAAACTGGAAGTGCATTCTGAGATTTCAATATGAAATAAAAGCTCTGTTTCAATTAGAATTTCTATGTTTAGTATAGTAAAACCATGAGTAATTATATGTTTGAAATCGTGTGGTTTAAGAATTGATCTAGGGCTAAGATCTATGATCATAATCCATTTTTGTGAGAGTATATGCACACAAGTTATTGTCGAGACCTGTACCGGTAATTCAAATCCAATATAGTTTTGAGTTGTGTTTAAAATCCAATCTGGAATCAGACAACCTATATTCATTGCAGAGGTTATAAAGCGCAATGGTGGACCTGACCTTTGGCGGAGCTAAAATCCTAAACAAATATAGTTTGTTTTTATTTGAAATCTGTTGGGTTTGGAACTATAACATTATATTGTAAAGTTTAAGTTAATCTCCACTGTAGATCTATAGATCTAAGAGTTATTGTAGGTATATGGGTTGATTTTATAAGTTTTATTGACATTCTCTTCATTAAGTGGTATCAAAGCAGGAAATTTTGATTAATGTAAGTGTATGAAAGGGAGAATTTATTTCTCACCTACTCCATTGATAGAGGAAGGAGAAATTTGGGATTGTAATAATTATCAAAAGAATCTATTACATTCTGAAATGGCATTTCAGTTTCGAAGAGGACATGGCATAGGAGGTCGTGGATGCATACCAGTTGCAAATGAAGAGGAGATGGATGAAATGATAACTCTTCGTGAAGATGTTGAATCCATAAGAAATGTTGCGAGAAGAGATCCTGAAGTAGGTGATGTCAGTGAAGCTGAGAAAGAGGACAATAGAGAAGAATAAGAAGTGACAGAAGAAAACCTTGGATTCAAATTATTAAAAGTAGTTATGGGAGCTAGTTCAAATTACAGAACAAAGATAGTTTCATATTGTGGAGGTTTAAACCCAAAATCATTGGTTGATTGGATCAATGTCCTAGACAAACACTTTGATTATGATGAGGTTCCTGATGAAAATAAGGTGAAATTTGTAGTCACAAAGATGAAGGGCCATGCTTTGTTATGGTGGGATGGTGTTCAAATAGAGAGAAAAAGGAATAAAAAACAACCAATCAAAATTTTTCATAGAATGGTTGCAAATTTAAAAGGTAAATTTTTACCTAAAGACTATCAACTTTCCTTGTACAAACATATGCAAAATCGGAGACAAAGATTGCTCACTGTTAGAGAGTACACTAAAGAGTTTTACAAGGTGAATATTAGAATTGGTTATACTAAGGATAGATCAGAGAAGGTAACAAGGTATATGAATGGTCTTAGATTAGAAATACAAGATGAATTGAGTCTCTTATCACCAAATACAGTGGAGGGAGCATACCA
>JZKD02S0241603.1:0-21276 GCA_000966675.3 Picea glauca | reverse complement strand
CCACATATGATTACTTGTAGTCTCTTGCTGCTGTAGCTTCAATCCTCCATACAGTCTTGCACCAGTTCTCCAATCAATCTCTAGCTAGCTTGTTGCTTCTGCTTCAACTTAACTTCTTTTTCCATAAGTAATCTCCTCAATATATAGGAGAAGATTGATTAGTTACTTGGATAGGGAATGATCCCAAGATATCTAGAAAGTCAGTATTTTGCCAACCATTCGAACTCCAACTCATTCTTCTAGAAGATTCCTTCTAGAAGGATCAAGAACTTATTCATTTTTCTCCTTTAGAAACATGTCCGCACCCTAACCATTAAAACAGTGCAGATAGTCCGCAGTCAAGATGAATGCAGCATGTGGAAATTTAGGATTCCCGCAGGAGAGTATAATGCAGCCTGCGAACTATTTTCAAAATATGATTTTGAGAAAATGACAAGTGTAACCTTCTTTAGGAAAATTTTCTTAATGAAGAGTTTGATATTCCATCATCATGACATAATCATATTATCATCTCAATAACCAAAAATGTGGATAACAGAATGCCCCCCAAAGTCGGAGAGTGGAACCAGTGACAGTCGATCGACTTTGTAAACTGCATGTGTGTGTCAAGAACCAAGAGCGCATCTAATCAGAGACCTGGAAACATCCAAGCATCAGCAGAGTATCATATATATCAATTCTGAGGTAGGCATTCCCATACTCAGATCATAGACTGACGACATCATAAACAAAGTTCATGGCCACCAATCATACACTGTGGATCCATGCAGTCATAATATAACACAGCCACTAGAATACACTGTGGATTTGTGCGACAAATCTTCAGTCAAGACGAAATAGCCACGAAACATACACAGTGGATCTATGTGTCGCAAAACATACATACTCCATCACAACCTGGATTGTAAAGATAATATCCATGGTCTTCAATCTCATCACCCAAAGTACGAATTTGACCATGTGATTACATGTGTCGAAGTCGAACATGGTAGAAACCACTTGATTACCGGTCATTGATATATACCGTTAACAAGTGCGAGGGAAATCACCATTGATGTCAATGACTCCNTTTTTTTTTTTTTGTTAAATTTTATTATTAGCACCTGCATTGTTAATGCTAGCTAGTAGGAAATGAAATTCAAATGTTATTTGAATGACAGAGCTATTGTGAGCTAGAATATAATGGCATTGTTATTAGGAGATGGTCAAGTCTTGATTATTATGTTAGGGCGAAGTAGTAGTACCTTCATTAAAAAGGTAAATTATTAAGCTTATTACTGGGAATGAGGAAAGGCCTTATGTATGCGATTTAGGAAGGAATTACTTTATGAATTCAATTAAAGGAGGAATTGTTTTATGTATTAAATTAAGGAAGGAAACTCCTTGGATTAGGCAGAGGTTTTAAATCATAGGGGTAATGAATATTTAATGTATAGTCTTAAATTATGTTTTTTTTTTTTGACATAGGGCTCAAATTCTGAATTGGCAACGCCTAGATAGGGGAATTGTTTAAGGATTTATTCAGGTGTTGATGTCTTAGGGTCATTTAGGCTGACTCCTTCATCCAACATTATTGCGACGTGCCCTTCAAGACGCACCACGTGCTCCAAGGGTGCCACTCGCCTTTCAAATTTCTTTTGTGCGACGTGCCCTTCAGGATGCACCACATGCTCCAAGGGTGCCACTGACCAACTGAGTTTTTTTTGTTCGACGTGCCCTTCAGGATGCGCCACATGCTCCAAGGGTGCCACTCGCCAACTAGACTGATTGGTAGACATCTATAACCCTCGGAGTCAACACTCCGCCATGTGAACTTGTGGGAGACTAAGGGTTCTAAGGAATAAGACCCCCACCTTATTGCGTGCTCCTTAGAATCATCGTGAGCGACTGTCGCAGTCTTCCCTCACGGCATCGTGGATCCTCTCGAACTAGGTAATCGTTAACCTACAGTTCGAGCCACGCCGGGAGTGCTAGTAGGTGGTGGAAGGGATGTTGTCCACCCCTCTCCCTCAACCTCTCTGCAAATCGTGTGTGGCCCCTTTACTCCATATGTGAGTCTAGTCGGCAAGCTATCGTCAGCCTACATCATCAACAATCATGTCATAAATGTCAACATCAAATCATCATATCAAATGAAACATCACAGTAAATATATCAACCCAAAATCACACTCCCTGACTTAGTTCAGAGTCCAAGGGGGTTCTACTAATGCCTCTGCATCCTCAAGGTCAAAAACCCTGCACACTCAATAAAACTGAGTCAATAGCACCTGTATACATCAAATAGTAACACATCATGTCATCTGTCAATCGCATCATAATCAAGTAATAATGGTCTAACATCATAAAAGTCCAGACCACTTGCGAGCAAGTGTCCTCAAATAATAAGTTTTATCCATGCACCAGAGCGGGATGTTACATACACCCCCTCTTGGTCTAAACTTTGTCCCGAAGTTTCTTAGTATAAATGCAGAAATAAAAGTATCACAGTATCATAAGTCTATCCATCAAACAAAAATGGAAACTGCCGACACATATCATATGCGTCCTCCCAGGTCGCCGAGTGCGGACTAAAACTGTCCCGCTGGACCTTGACCTGATCTATCATCCGATGTCGTAATTGTCGAACGCAATGATCTAAGATGCGGACTGGCTCAGCCGTGAGCACTCCGTTGTCCAATACCTGCAAGGAAATCATGTCAATCACGTGTGTAGGATCACTAACATAATGTCTCAAAATAGATACATGAAAAACATCGTGCATATGCCTCAAAGAATCAGGCAAGGCTAGTCGATAGGCCACAGGCCCCTTTCTCTCCACAATCTCGAAAGGTCCCACAAACCTAGGAGAGAGTTTAGCTCCCTTTCCAAACTTGATCGAACTCTTATGCGGTTTAACCCGCAAGAAGACTCGATCACCGACCTCGTAACTACGGTCTACTCGGTGTGCATCGACATAACTCTTCTGTCGATCCTGCGCTTCTTTAATCCTTTGTCTTATGGTTTTCATTTTCTCTTCCATTTCTTGGATCGCTTCTGGTCCCAACAGGACCCTATCCTTGAGTCGATCCTCAACTCAAGGGCATCCGACACGGTCGCCCATAAAGAAACTCAAAGGCGCCATTTTAATGGTGCTCTGGTAATTGTTGTTGTAAGCAAACTCTACTAGAGGCAAGAACTCCTCCTAACACTTTTGATGGTCCATCAGGTACATGCGCAACATGTCTTCCAAGGTTTGTCTCATTCGGTCTGTCTATCTGTCATTCTCTGGGTGATACGGAGTACTAAAATTAAGTTGGGTTCCCAAGGACTCTTGGAAACTCGTCCAAAATCGTCCAGTAAACACCGATCCTCAATCGGATATAATCTTTTTAGGCACGCCATGCAGCCTCACAATCTCAGTGATGAAAAATCTCGCTATGTCAGGTGCCTGATACGTCGTACGCATCGGAATAAAGTGAGAACTCTTCGTCAGAGTATCTACTACTACAAAAATCGAGTCATGTCTCCTTGCCGTCAGTGGCAATCCAACAATAAAATCCATCGATATAACTTCCCATTTCGATTTCGGAATGGCATGTGGTTGAAGTAATCNATCCTGCGCTTCTTTAATCCTTTGTCTTATGGTTTTCATTTGCTCTTCCATTTCTTGGATCGCTTCTGGTCCCACAAGGACCCTATCCTTGAGTCAATCCTCAACTCAAGGGCATCCGACATGGTCGCCCATAAAGAAACTCAAAGGTGCCATTTTAATGGTGCTCTGGTAACTGTTGTTGTAAGCTAACTCTACTAGAGGCAAGAACTCCTCCCAACACTTTTGTTGGTCCATCACGTACATGCGGAACATGTATTCCAAGGTTTGGCTCATTCGGTCTATCTGTCCGTCATTCTCTGGGTGATACGGAGTACTAAAATTAAGCTGGGTTCCCAAGGACTCTTGGAAACTCGTCCAAAATCGTCAAGTAAACACCGATCCTCGATCGGATATAATATTTTTAGGCACGCCATGTAGCCTCACAATCTCACTGATGAAAACTCTCGCTATGTCAGGTGCCTGATACGTCATACGCATCAGAATAAAGTGAGAACTCTTCGTCAGAGTATCTACTACTACAAAAATCAATTTGTGTCTCCTTGCCATCAGTGGCAATCCAACAATAAAATCCATCGATATAACTTTCCATTTCAATTTTGGAATGGTATGTGGTTGAAGTAATCCTGTCGGGTTTCTATGTTCATCCTTTACCTGCTGACACTCGAGACATCTAGCCACAAAGTTGACTATGTCGGCCTTCATTCCCTTCCAGAAGAATAAGGGCTTAAGGTATTCCCTCATCTTCATGACTCCTGGGTGAGCCATGTAAACTGCTCTATGAGCCTCGCTCAGGATCAACATCCTCAACTTGGCGTTAGGCAGTACGTAAATCCAACCTCTAAACCTCAATAATCGATCATTATCCAATGAATATCCCTCATATCGTGGTACCATCATCGTGTTTTGTCCGATAAAATCCTCGACTTCTTTGTACCGGTCATCATCATGCTGTAAAGTGAGAATCTTCTCACGTATATTTGTCTGAAGAGGTAACACCGAAAAGATGCGTGGCCTCTGACTCAAGGAATCAGCCACTCTGTTCACAGTTCCCTTTATGTAAGTAATCTCGAAGTCGTACTCGCTAATCAATTCCGACCATCGTCGTTGTCGTGCGTTAAGGTCGCTTTGCGTAAAAATGTGTTGTAGTCCACAATGATCAGTCTTTAATTCAAATTTTTGTCCAACAAGGTAGTGTCTCCAAACCTTCAAAGCATAAACAATGGCTAATAACTCCAAGTCGTGCGTCACGTAGTTCTCCTCATGCCTTCTCAGCTTACTCGAAATGTACACAATCACTCATCCGTCCTACATCAAGACTCCGACCAAACCTTCCTTGAATGCGTCAGTGCATACCAAGAAGTCTGCATCCATGTCAGGGACCTTTAGTATCGGCGTGGTGGTCAACAACTCCTTAAGCCTCCAAAATTCTTCCGCGCATTTCTCTATCCAAACGAACTTCTTGTTTTTCTTCTGCAATTCCGTGATCGGATTTTCTATCTTCGAAAAACCCTCGACAAGCCATCGATAGTATCTTGCTAATCCCATAAAGCTACACACTTCTGTGACATTCGTCGGCACAGGACATTCCATAATAGCCTGAACCTTGGCTAGATCCACGACGATACCTTCGTCGGAGATGACATGCCCTAAGTAGTGAATCCTCGATTGATAAAAAGAGCATTTGGACAACTTCCCATACAATTTGTGTTCTCGTAAACATTGTAGTACCAAGTGCAAGTGCTCATCATGCTCCTCCGTCGTTCGAGAGTAGATCAAAATATCGTCAATGAATACTTGGACGAACTTGTCCAAGTACTCATGGAACACACCGTTCATCAACTCATGAATACACCTGGGTCATTTGTCAGTCCAAAAGAAAAAATAGTAAACTCGTAATGTCCAATATCATCTTAAAGGCGGTCTTAGGGATGTCATCCTCCTTGATCAGTAACTGGTGATACCCGGATCACAAATCGATATTGGAGAACACCGTCGCACCCTTCATTTGATCAAACAGATCATCAATTCTTGGTAAGGGATACTGATTCTTGATCGTATCCTTGTTTAGTTGATGGTAGTCAATGCAAAGCCTCCATGATCCGTCCTTTCGTATGAAAATAACTAGTGCACCCCATGGTGACACACTAGGATGTATCAGTCCTAGGTCCAACAACTCCTTCAGTTGCATTTTCAACTCTTGCAACTCCGGGGTCGACATCCGATAAGGAATTCTTGCTATCAGTTCAGTTCCCGGTTTCAGGTCTATGGTAAACTCCAGTTCCCTCTCCGGTGGCATCCCAGGCAACTCCTCTGGAAATACGTCCACAAACTCCTTCACCACCGGAAGGTGTTCTAGACCTTCCTCTACTCCCTTCTCGTTTAGCGTGAGGATAGCATAAAGTTTTCACCCCTTACGCCTACTCTTCCGTAACTATAAGGAAGAGAAGAACCGTAGGAAAACTCCCTGGTTTCTCCCTACAATCACACGTTTCTGTCCTTCGTCATCAACCAAGCTCAACCGTTTCATCTTACAAATGAGTATCATCTCATTCGTTTCCAACCAATCCATACAGATCACGACGTCCTAAGATCCTAAGATCGTGACGTACAATTTGACCCTCGTGACAAACTCTCCCAGGTTAAGGGCACAGCCCGTAACCTTTCCTCCAACCTTCTATTTGGCTTCTGAAGCCATCTCCACAAAGCTAAACTCATCTTGANCACAACGTTGACTATGTCGGCCTTCATTCCCTTCCAGAAAAATAAGGGCTTAAGGTCTTCCCTCATCTTCATGACTCCTGGGTGAGCCATGTAAACTTCTCTATGAGCCTCGCTCAGGATCAACATCCTCAACTCGGCGTTAGGCAGTACGTAAATCCAACTTCTAAACCTCAATAAACCATCGTTATCCAATGAATATCCCTCATATCGTGGTACCATCATCGTGTTTTGTCCGATAAAATCCTCGACTTCTTTGTACTAGTCATCATCATGCTGTAAAGTGAGAATCTTCTCACGTAGATTTGTCTGAAGAGGTAACACCAAAAAGATGCGTGGCCTCCAACTCAAGGCATCAACCACTCTGTTCACAGTTCCCTTTATGTAAGTAATCTCGAAGTCGTACTTGCTAATCAATTCCGACCATCGTCGTTGTCGTGCGTTCAGGTCGCTTTGCGTAAAAATGTGTTGTAGTCCACAATGATCAGTCTTTAATTCAAATTTTTGTCCAACAACGTAGTGTCTCCAAACCTTCAAAGCATAAACGATGGCTAATAACTCCAAGTCGTGCGTCGCGTAGTTCTCCTCATGCCTTCTCAGCTTCCTAGAAATGTACACAATCACTCGTCCATCCTGCATCAAGACTCCGCCCAAACCTTCCTTGGATGCGTCAGTGCATACCAAGAAGTCTGCGTCCATGTCAGGGACCTTTAGTATCGGCGTGGTGGTCAACAACTTTTTAAGCCTCCAAAATGCTTCCGTGCATTTCTCTGTCCAAACAAACTTCTTGTTTTTCTTCTGCAATTCCGTGATTGGATTTTCTATCTTTGGAAAACCCTCGACAAACTGTCGATAGTATCTTGCTAATCCCATAAAACTACACACTTCTGTGACATTCATCGGCACAGGACATTCCATAATAGCCTCAACCTTGGCTGGATCCACAACGATACCTTCGTCGGAGATGACATGCCCTAAGTAGTGAATCCTCGATTGATAAAAAGATCATTTGGACAACTTCCCATACAATTTGTGTTCTCGTAAACATTGTAGTACCAAGTGCAAGTGCGCATCATGCTCCTCCATCATCCGAGAGTAGATCAAAATATCATCAATGAATACTTGGACGAACTTGTCCAAGTACTCGCGGAACACACTGTTCATCAACTCATGAATACACCTGGGTCATTTGTCAGTCCAAAAGGAAAAACAGTAAACTCGTAATGTCCAATCTCGTCTTAAAGGCGGTCTTAGGGATGTCGTCCTCCTTGATCTGTAACTGGTGATACCCGGATCGCAAATCGATCTTGGAGAACACCGTCGCACCCTTCATTTGATCAAACAGATCATCAATTCTTGGTAAGGGATACTGATTCTTGATCGTAGCCTTTTTCAGTTGATGGTAGTCAATGCAAAGCCTCCATGATCCATCTTTCTTTCGTATGAAAATAACTAGTGCACCCCACGATGACACACTAGGACATATCAGTCCCAGGTCCAACAACTCCTTCAGTTGCATTTTCAACTCTTGCAACTCCGGGGTTGACATCCGATAAGGCATTCTTGCTATCGGTTCAGTTCCCGATTTCAGGTCTATGGTAAACTCCAGTTCCCTCTCCGGTGGCATCCCAGGCAACTCCTCTGGAAATACGTCCGCAAACTCCTTCACCACCGGAAGGTGTTCTAGACCTTCGGCTACTCCCTTCTCATTTAGCGTGATGATAGCATAAAGTTTTCACCCCTTCCGCCTACTCTTCCGTAACTATAAGGAAGAGAAGAACCACAGGGAAACTCCCTGGTTTCGCCCTACAATCACACGTCTCTGTCCTTCGTCATCAACCAAGCTCAATCGTTTCGTCTTACAGTTGAGTATCACCTCATTCATTTCCAACCAATCCATACAGATCACGACGTCCTAATATCCTAAGATCGTGACGTACAATTTGACCCTCGTGACAAACTCTCCCAGGTTAAGGGCACAACCCGTAACCTTTCCTCCAACCTTCTGTTTGGCTTCTGAAGCCATCTCCACGAAGCTAAACTCATCCTGAACGATTGCCTTCTGGACGACATCGTGCAAGGTTTGAGGCATCATAACATTTAAACCTTTCGACGCAGGCTGCCGTTAAGGCCCAACACAAACCTGATGACCTTGAACTTCTCAAATTTAAGGTGCAGAGCATACCAGAGAAGCTCCATAAAACGTGCCTTGTACTCGGGCACCGTACGACCTCCCTGTCGTAATGCATTGATCTCATTGATCTGACACTCAATTATTTTGAAATATACCTCTCTCAGAACCGTTCCTCGAATAGGTTCCCATGACACGTCTTTAACGGCCATGTTCAGCTACAGTAGGGGTGTCTTCAGCTATAGAAGAGCGCTCCCCTTTAGTTGAAAGACCGCCATGCAGACCTTCATGTTGGAGGTATAATCGCGAAGTGCGAAGCACATCGCCATATTCTCCAACAATTCCTCGACAGCGATGCCATACGGGGCACCAAAGAACTCAAGAAATTTTACTTTCTCGAGTTCACAGTGAATGCTACCCATAATGGTCGGTATGCGAGGTGGAACCTCAGTGGGTGTCGGAGCCTTGGCCCCGTCTCTGTCCAATCGACTGATCAGTGCCTCATACATGTGTTGAAAAGACCTCATTAACCCCACGAAATAACCAACTGCGATCTACTCCTATCCGAGAACCTTCTCACCTTCCTGGGGGTTAGACCCCTCAGGCGTGGATGCTACTGGAGGCATCGCGCCTCCTCCCCTAGCACCCCATTGTCTGCCTTTGTGGTGTCCTCTAACCATGATTACCGCTCACGCACACCATCAACTCGATCAGCAAAATTATAAAAAAAATCAACTCATGTCAACGAAAGGCGTAGCGAAACCCAAGTCGCAGGTCAAACTGGTTCTGATACCATATGTAACAACCCTCCTCTCTACGACAAGAACTCTGATAATGGGTGAAATTTTTTTATTTTTTATTTTTAAGGTGTNAAAAAAGATAATTGAAACTGTAAACAAAGAAATATAGTTTAGCAGAGAATCATTCTTAGGATTAGGGTTAGGGTTAGCGTTCAAGAAATGGGAATGGTGATAGACTTAGGCTTCTCACCCTCAGAGGGTTGGCGCTTGGACACGATGACAGTCAAGACATCATCCTATTAACTAGCCTTTATGTCCTCTAAATTGGACTTGTCGGCTAGGCTAAATTTCCTCATGTACCTTGCCCTTCGCCTCTCCACTCTTATCACCTTCACTTCTGGATACATCCTCTTGTTCTTCTTTTTATCCACAATGTGAAGGATGTTTTACTCCACATTATACTGCGCAAAATCCATCCAAATGACATGAATAAAAGCAAGCAAGAAAGGAAAAAAAATGGCATGGAATGACATTCAAGGAAAATATTCAAGAATCCATACATAACAAACCTTTATATTATTGGCCTCGAGGTTGGTCATGCCGAGAAATAAGATATAGCAATCGGGGGCCTCCAAAATATCATCTTTGGCTCTAAATATTGCCTTTGTTTCTCTAAAGTATCTGGACGTGGGATGCTAGAACTCTTCCTCCCCTTTGTCAGAAATTCCAATGTCGAGTAGCTCCTCCATCTATGTCACCAGATCGTCCATCCTTCGTTCCAAGGGTCTATGGTAACACAAAATCTGTGTTTCTTTGGTAGGGAAAAATGCACAGTAAATCAAATCAAATTGAGTAGCTTGCTAGTGTCTAGAGAAGGTCAAAGTAGTATCATTTAAATAAGGAGGAGGTGAGTCCATGTGTAAGACTCTGTATGAATTGTGTGGATTCATCAACGCGTTTAACAACATCATATCTCTAGAAAACTATATGTTTTGTTTGATATAAATCTACAAAACTATTAAGACGTGGGATTAGGATATCTACTTTCGTTGACACCTCTACATAAATTTAGTTTCGGTTCAACATTTCCTTTCCTGGAAAACAAGACCTATAGGTGTAGACAGACAAAATAGAAGAAAATCATGAAAATACTAGTCTTCATTCAAAGTTTCATGCTCTTTTGATGAAAAAACGATATTTGAGATTCTAGTGCTCCAAGTCTGAGGTTTTAGCTTAGAATTGGGAACATGGAATAAAATTTTGCATGAATGAAAAGATACACGATATTAGGTGTGTTTAATGGACATATAATGTTTTTCAAATTACATACTCATGTAATTCGAGTTTAACATAGGTAGAATAAAATTTTNAGCCATAAATAACAAACCTTTATATTATTGGCCTCGAGGTCGGGCATGCCGAGAAATAAGATATAGAAATCAGGGGACTCCAAAATATCATCTTTGGCTCTAAACATTGCCTTTGTTTCTCTAAAGTATTTGGACGCGGGATTCTAGAACTCTTCCTTCCCTTTGTCAGAAATTCCAATGTCGAGTAGCTCCTTCATCTCTGTCATCATATCGTCCATACTTCATTCCAAGGGTCTATGGTAACATAAAATATTTGTTTCTTTGGTAGGGAAAAACTCACAGTAAATCAAATCAAATCGAGTAGCTTGCTAGTGTCTAGAGAAGGTCAAAGTATTAGCATTTAAATAAGGAGGAGGTGAGTCCATGTGTAAGACTCTGCATGAATTGTGTGGATGCATCAACGTGTTTAACAACATCATATCTCCAGAAAACTATATGTTTTGTTTGATAGAAATCTACAAAACTGTTAAGATGTGGGATTAGGATATCTACTTTCGTTGACACCTCTACATAAATTTAGTTTCGGTTCAACATTTCTTTTCCTGGAAAACAAGACCTACAGGCGTAGACAGACAAAATAGAAGAAAATCATGAAAATACTAGTCTTCATTCAAAGTTTCATGCTCTTTTGATGAAAAATCAATATCTGAGATTCTAGTGCTCCAAGTCTGAGGTTTTATCTTAGAATTGGGAACATGGAAGAAAATTTTGCATGAATGAAAAGATACACGATATTAGGTGTGTTTAATGGACATATAATGTTTTTCAAATTACATACTCATGTAATTCGAGTTTAACATAGGTAGAATAAAATTTTGTGTGTAACTTAATATCTTACTGTAATAACCATATAATTCTAAACATCATTAAGATTCATAAACATTTTATTTAATAAACTGAAACAATAACTTCTTAGCATACTAGCGATTCTCATAAAAGAAACTTCAGTAACTTAGATTTATCAATAACTATTGAATTCATGACAGAAAGAAATAAATACATAACTTAACAAGTACATGGTTCTGATGCTAATTTATGTTGTCTCTATGCCTTTCTGCTGCCTGCTGCTACCTGCTCCTCAGATCAATCCTGCCACAAACAGGAAAATAACTGCCCAAAACTACTGTCCTTCCTTCCAACTAGGAAAACTACCTAGCTCCAAGATATCTACAGATATCCTGGCCCTCTGTGCCCAAAACCTCCAGCAACTCAGTGCCTCCCGAATAAAATATCAACCAGGAACTCTGCTCCTTTCTTACAGCAAGCCAACAAACCACAAATACAACAGTGCACAGAAAATCACTACTCACTGCAAAAACACAGTCCATAGCATCCATTCCCCCTCTCGTTGAATGGTGCATACATCCCCCTCTTCCCGTCCCTTATTCCTCCCTACCGACTCATGCATTTACTTCAAAACCACACTTGTCCTACGTCCTTCGTCCCTTCATTAATATTTTATCATCTCGGGATTTCTGGGCTCCTCGCCCTACATACGCCACCATTTTTATATCATTTTTCATTGATCTTTTAATTTTATTTCACAGGTCATTAAATGTGATCTGTAGTTTGAATTATTACTCAATTAACCATAATTAATTTCTTTTAATTAATTTTACTTTGTAATCTTTAAGCATGTATCCAATTAGGGTCGTTACATACACCCACCCTTCAAGAAACTTCGTCCCGAAGTTTAAGGTGTCTCATGGTACCAAGGAAAAGAACATGGTTCACACATTCACAACAAGTAACTGACATTATCAGTAAGTAAGTCAAGAAATCTCATACATACTAGTGTATATGTACAAGAAATGCATGTGTAGCTAGTACATGCAAGCCTTGTGCATGTACTAATAATCAAACTATCATCCTTTAGTAATTTATGTATACATTCAATCCAGTCAGCAAGACTAGTCTTTTATAAAAGACTACAATCAATTAATTGTGTGAGAATTCNAGAAATAAGATATAGCAATCGGGGGCCTCCAAAATATCATCTTTGGCTCTAAACATTGCCTTTGTTTCTCTAAAGTATCTGGACGCGGGATTCTAGAACTCTTCCTCCCCTTTGTTAGAAATTCCAATGTCGAGCAACTCCTCCATCTCTGTCACCATATCGTCCATACTTCATTCCAAGGGTCTATGGTAACATGAAATCTTTGTTTCTTTGGTAGGGAAAAACACAAAGTAAATCAAATCAAATCGAGTAGCTTGCTAGTGTCTAGAGAAGGTCAAAGTAGTAGCATTTAAATAAGGAGGAGGTGAGTCCATGTGTAAGACTCTGAATGAATTGTGTGGATGCATCAACGTGTTTAACAACATCATATCTCCAGAAAACTATATGTTTTGTTTGATAGAAATCTACAAAATTGTTAAGATGTGGGATTAGGATATCTACTTTCGTTGACACCTCTACATAAATTTAGTTTCGGTTCAACATTTCCTTTCCTGGAAAACAAGACCTACAGGTGTAGACAGACAAAATAGAAGAAAATCATGAAAATACTAGTCTTCATTCAAAGTTTCATGCTCTTTTGATGAAAAATMRWTATYYGAGWTTCTAGTGCTCCAAGTCTGAGGWTYTAKCTTAGAATTGGGAACMTGGAAGAAAAWKTTGCATGAATGAAAAGATACACGATATTAGGTGTGTTTAATGGACATATAATGTTTTTCAAATTACATACTCATGTAATTCGAGTTTAACATAGGTAGAATAAAATTTTGTGTGCAACTTAATATCTTACTGTAACAACCATATAATTCTAAACATCATTGAGATTCATAAACATTTTATTTCCTAAACTGAAACAATAACTTCTTAGCATACTAGTGATTCTCATAAAAGAAACTTCAATAACTTAGATTTATCAATAACTATTGAATTCATGACAGAAAGAAATAAATACATAACTTAACAAGTACATGGTTCTGATGCTAATTTCTGTTGTCTCTATGCCTTTCTGATGCTTGCTGCTACCTGCTCCTCAGATCAATCCTGCCACAAACAGGAAAATAACTGCCCAAAACTATTGTCCTTCCTGCCAACTAGGAAAACTACCTAGCTCAAGGATATCTACGGATATCCTGGCCCTCTGTGCCCAAAACCTCCAGCAACTCAGTGCCTCCCGAATAAAATCTCAACCAGGAACTCTGCTCCTTTCTTACAGCAAGCCAACAATCCNAAATCAAATCAAATCGAGTAGCTTGCTAGTGTCTAGAGAAGGTCAAAGTAGTAGCATTTAAATAAGGAGGAGGTGAGTCCATGTGTAAGACTCTGTATGAATTGTGTGGATGCATAAACGCGTTTAACAACATCATATCTCCATAAAACTATATGTTTTGTTTGATAGAAATCTACAAAACTATTAAGATGTGGGATTAGGATATCTACTTTCGTTGACACCTCTACATAAATTTAGTTTCGGTTCAACATTTCCTTTCCTGGAAAACAAGACCTACAGGTGTAGACAGACAAAATAGAATAAAATCATGAAAATACTAGTCTTCATTCAAAGTTTCATGCTCTTTTGATGAAAAATCGATATTTGAGATTCTAGTGCTCCAAGTCTGAGGTTTTAGCTTAGAATTGGGAACATGGAAGAAAATTTTGCATGAATGAAAAKATACATGATATTAGGTGTGTTTAATGGACATATAATGTTTTTCAAATTACATACTCATGTAATTCGAGTTTACCATAGGTAGAATAAAATTTTGTGTGCAACTTAATATCTTACTGTAACAACCATATAATTCTAAACATCATTAAGATTCATAAACATTTTATTTCGTAAACTGAAACAATAACTTCTTAGCATAACAGTGATTCTCATAACAACAACTTCAGTAACTTAGATTTATCAATAACTACTGAATTCATGACAGAAATAAATAAATACATAACTTAACAAGTACCTAGTTCTGATGCTAATTTCTGTTGTCTCTATGCCTTCCTGTTGCCTGCTACTACCTGCTCCTCAGATCAATCCTTCCACAAACAAGAAAATAACTGCCCAAAACTACTGTCCTCCCTGCCAACTAGGAAAACTACCTAGCTCCAGGATATCTACGGATATCCTGGCCCTCCGTGCCCAAAACTTCTAGCAACTCAGTGCCTCCCGTATAAAATCTCAACCAGGAACTCTGCTCCTTTCTTACAGCAAGCCAACAATCCACAAATACAATAGTGCACAAAAAATCGCTACTCACAGCAAAAACACAGTCCACAACATCCATTCCCCCTCCCGTCGAATGGTGCGTACATCCCCCTCTTCCCGTCCCTTATTCCTCCCTACCGACTCACGCATTTACTTCAAAACCACACCCGTCCTTCGTCCTTCATCCCTTCATTAATATTTTATCATCTCGGGATTTCTGGGCTCCTCACCCTGCATACGCCACCATTTTTATATCATTTTTCATTGATGTTTTAATTTTATTTCACAGGTCATTAAATGTGATTTGTAGTTTGAATTATTACTCAGTTAACCATATTTAATTTCTTTTAATTAATTTTACTTTGTAATCTTTAAGCATGTATCCAATTAGGGTCGTTACATACACCCACCCTTCAAGAAACTTCGTCCCGAAGTTTAAGGTGTCTGATGGTACCAAGGAAAAGAACATGGTTCACACATTCACAACAAGTAACTGACATTATCAGTAATTAAGTCAAGAAATCTCATACATACTAGTGTATATGTAAAAGAAATGCATGTGTAGCTAGTACATGCAAGCCTCGTGCATGTACTAATAATCAAACTGTCATCCTTTAGTAATTTTTGTATACATTCAANTAGTGTCTAGAGAAGGTCAAAGTAGTAGCATTTAAATAAGGAGGAGGTGAGTCCATGTGTAAGACTCTGTATGAATTGTGTGGATGCATCAACGCGTTTAACAACATCATATCTCTAGAAAACTATATGTTTTTTTTGATAGAAATCTACAAAACTATTAATATGTGGGATTAGGATATCTACTTTCGTTGACACCTCTACATAAATTTAGTTTCGGTTCAACATTTCCATTCCTGGAAAACAAGACCTACAGGTGTAGACAGACAAAATAGAAGAAAATCATGAAAATACTAGTCTTCATTCAAAGTTTCATGCTCTTTTGATGAAAAATCGATATTTGAGATTCTAGTGCTCCAAGTCTGAGGTTTTAGCTTAGAATTGGGAACATGGAAGAAAATTTTGCATGAATGAAAAGATACACGATATTAGGTGTGTTTAATGGACATATAATGTTTTTCAAATTACATACTCATGTATTTCGAGTTTAACATAGGTAGAATAAAATTTTGTGTGCAACTTAATATCTTACTGTAACAACCATATAATTCTAAACATCATTAAGATTCATAAACATTTTATTTTGTAAACTGAAACAATAACTTCTTAGCATAATAGTGATTCTCATAACAACAACTTAAGTAACTTAGATTTATCAATAACTACTGAATTCATGACAGAAAGAAATAAATACATAACTTAACAAGTACCTGGTTCTGATGCTAATTTCTGTTGTCTCTATGCCTTGTTGTTTCCTGCTACTACCTGCTCCTCAGATCAATCCTTCCACAAACAAGAAAATAACTGCCCAAAACTATTGTCCTCCCTGCCAACTAGGAAAACTACCTAGCTCCAGGATATCTACGGATATCCTGGCCCTCCGTGCCCAAAAAATCTAGCAACTCAGTGCCTCCCGTATAAAATCTCAACCAGGAACTTTTCTCCTTTCTTACAGCAAGCCAACAATCCACAAATACAACAGTGCACAAAAAATCGCTACTCACAACAAAAACACAATCCACAGCATCCATTCCCCCTCCCGTCGAATGGTGCGTACATCCCCCTCTTCTTGTCCCTTATTCTTCCCTACCGACTCACCCATTTACTTCAAAACCACACCCGTCCTCCATCCTTCATCCCTTCATTAATATTTTATCATCTCAGGATTTCTGGGCTCCTCACCCTGCATACGCCACCATTTTTATATCATTTTTCATTGATCTTTTAATTTTATTTCACAGGTCATTAAATGTGATTTGTAGTTTGAATTATTACTCAGTTAACCATATTTAATTTCTTTTAATTAATTTTACTTTGTAATCTTTAATCATGTATCCAATTAGGGTCGTTACATACACCCACCCTTCAAGAAACTTCGTCCCGAAGTTTAAGGTGTCTGATGGTACCAAGGAAAAGAACATGGTTCACACATTCACAACAAGTAACTGACATTATCAGTAAGTAAGTCAAGAAAGCTCATACATACTAGTGTATATGTAAAATAAATGCATGTGTATCTAGTACATGCAAGCCTCATGCATGTACTAATAATCAAACTGTCATCCTTTAGTAATTTTTGTATACATTCAATCTAGTCAGCAAGACTAGTCTTTTATAANTAGTGTCTAGAGAAGGTCAAAGTAGTAGCATTTAAATAAGGAGGAGGTGAGTCCATGTGTAAGACTCTGTATGAATTGTGTGGATGCATCAACGCGTTTAACAACATCATATCTCCAGAAAACTATATTGTTTGTTTGATAGAAATCTACAAAACTATTAAGATGTGGGATTAGGATATCTACTTTCGTTGACCCCTCTACATAAATTTAGTTTCGGTTCAACATTTCCTTTCCTGGAAAACAAGACCTACAGGTGTAGACAGACAAAATAGAAGAAAATCATGAAAATACTAGTCTTCATTCAAAGTTTCATGCTCTTTTGATGAAAAATCGATATTTGAGATTCTAGTGCTCCAAGTCTGAGGTTTTAGCTTAGAATTGGGAACATGGAAGAAAAATTTGCATGAATGAAAAGATACACGATATTAGGTGTGTTTAATGGACATATAATGTTTTTCAAATTACATACTCATGTAATTCGAGTTTAACATAGGTAGAATAAAATTTTGTGTGAAACTTAATATCTTACTGTAACAACCATATAATTCTAAACATCATTAATATTCATAAACATTTTATTCATATCTTACTGTAACTACTGTCCTCCCTGCCAACTAGGAAAACTACCTAGCTCCAGGATATCTACGGATATCCTGGCCCTCCGTGCCCAAAAACTCTAGCAACTCAGTGCCTCCCATATAAAATCTCAACCAGGAACTCTGCTCCTTTCTTACAGCAAGCCAACAATCCACAAATACAACAGTGCACAAAAAATTTCTACTCACAACAAAAACACAGTCCACAACATCCATTCCCCCTCCCGTCGAATGGTGCGTACATCCCCCTCTTCCCGTCCCTTATTCCTCCCTACCGACTCACGCATTTACTTCAAAACCACACCCGTCCTCCATCCTTCATCCCTTCATTAATATTTTATCATCTCGGGATTTCTGGGCTCCTCACCCTGCATACGCCACCATTTTTATATCATTTTTCATTGATCTTTTAATTTTATTTCACAGGTCATTAAATATGATTTGTAGTTTGAATTATTACTCAGTTAACCATATTTAATTTCTTTTAATTAATTTTACTTTGTAATCTTTAAGCATGTATCCAATTAGGGTCGTTACATACACCCACCCTTCAAGAAACTTCATCCCGAAGTTTAAGGTGTCTGATGGTACCAAGGAAAAGAACATGGTTCACACATTCACAACAAGTAACTGACATTATCAGTAAGTAATTCAAGAAATCTCATACATACTAGTGTATATGTAAAAGAAATGCACGTGTAGCTAGTACATGCAAGCCTCATGCATGTACTAATAATCAAACTGTCATCCTTTAGTAATTTTTGTATACATTCAATCTAGTCAGCAAGACTAGTCTTTTATAAAAGACTACAATCAATTAATTGTGTGAGAATTCGTTTAATTACAATTGTCCGGTTCAATAATTTATTTTAAACAATAGTGGTTTAGTTACATAACAATGAATATTCATATATACACATTTTTCTTCATCAAATCCCACCACAAGACAGATCTTCATATAGTCTCAATTATTCTACTCATCCTTCCTCCCTAACCTACTTCCAAATCCATTCCTATCCCTCCTCTGCTACACTATCTTGGAGCGTCAGCTATACTGACCTAACTCCAAATAGAACTCGTAAGTGGAAGTGTCGCTATCTCAACCAAGCTTCCCTAGCAGGCAACTGACAGTCCTCATCACACATCTTGGGGAGCTTGAACCAGCACCGTCCTCCCAGGACTTCAGGTTTCAGAGAATACAGGGTGGGAAATGCCTCCACCCCTCCTAACAGAACCAGGGTCAACACCTTATAATGGAACATACAGGGGTACTATGTTGTTGGAGTTTTTTTCATCGTTTATTTGGTTTTGGGCAGTGTTAGCACCAAAAATCATAGCGTAATCATGCACTAGTCCACATATCAGAACAATGCATCCAAATCAATATAATTTCACAAACATTATTCATACCATAATGTTTTCCAATTAGTGGTCCTGATATCCACTTTCATCATCATTATCACTTGGTTATTTCATAGCCCATAACTTGCAAGTTAGTCTACAACACAAACTCATATATTTCTATGCATTATCATCATATAATTGCATACTTTCCTATTTCAATTTGGTATCCCCGTACCAATACATTAACATCAAATTTTTCCAATTTGAATTAGATTTCACAATATCCCATAATTCATACTCTTTACACATTCACAAGATTATCATTTANAAAACCGGCTTGGCAATTTGGCAGAGTTTCTTTGCTATGATTTTCCTCCTTTGAATAGTACCCCTACCCCTCCTTTTATAGGCTAGAAAGGGCTAGGGTTTTTGGCGAACTCTCGTCCATGCATGGCTCGGAGTTCCAGTTAACCGACAAAAAGCCTCGTGTCCCGACGGAAACTTTCCTGATTTTTTGCTTTGTTAGGTACCCGCGAGCTATAGTGGGTTAGCCCACGGATACCCGCGTGCAGTAGAAGGACAACAAGTGGTCACCCGCGCCCAGTGAGAGGTTAGGGCGCAGGTCTCTTGATTTAAGTGGTTTTTTGAGGAATTGTTCAACATGGCTTTTGCTAGGAAGAGGCATGAGTAGGCCTGATGCCAGGTAAGCAGGGATGGTGAAATTTAGGGTTATAATAGATGCCCCCTAATGTGTGAGGTCAGAAGAGCATCTGATGGCCGAAATACATTACCAATTCTTTACCAATATGTAATGATATGCTGAATAAGTGAGCCCAGGAATCAGGAATCGGGAAGTGCCGTCTGCAACAATATCAAATGTCTCACCGAGGCAGGCATACCCATGCTCGGGATAAATCAGAACCATGAATACCAATTAAATACACTGTAGATCCATGTCAAATAACTATAACGAGTAGCCGCGAACAATACACAACGGAGCTACATCTCGAAATCAGAAAGATACACATAGGAAGTATCCATCTCTCCGAAGCTGTCCTGGCCTAATGGCTGTACTTCAGAGCTCGAGCAAAAACTTCAAAATCTTCACGACTCGGGTAGGAGTGTAATATGAGCGTACGACTGCACTACCCAGAGGTCTTCAACGACTCGTCGGTTACGAACTTGATAATCTTGATGATCGGTCTGAAGGCTTCATTGATTTCGAACAAAGACTTGATTGGATGTTCAGGATGGCCGGGTATGCGAACAAGAGACATATTGCAGAGTGGCCGACTCAGGCTAAGTAACAAACTTCCCTTGGACAATAGCACGACAAATGATAAGACTCAGGGAGCATATCTGTTAATCATAAGTCTACGAAGCAGGAGGCAACGCAAACTCTCCAAATGTTCGGAAGAGTAACCAAACAGTGGAGGACACAACTCTGTAGTGAGCAAAGCTTCCTAAGGTCATACTACATCCCATAGTCTGATGAATCAAACAGACAGATGTGCTTTATCTAAGGGCGACTCATAATGCTGCCAACGAAGAAAATACTTTTCCCATCCTCTTTTTGGGGTATATTTGNATGTCAAATAACTATAACGAGTAGCCGCGAACAATACACAGCGGAGCTACATCTCGAAATCAGAAAGATATACATAGGAAGTATCCATCTCTCCGAAGCTGTCTTGGCCTGATGGCTGTACTTCAGAGCTCGAGAAACAACTTCAAAATTTCACGACTCGGGTAGGAGTGTAATATGAGCATACGAATGCACTACCCAAAGGTCTTCGACGGCTCATCGGTTACGGACTTGATAATCTTGATGATCGGTCTGAAGGCTTCATTGATTTCGAACAAAGGCTTGATTGGATGTTCAGGATGGCCGGGTATGCGAACAAGAGACATATTGCAGAGTGGTCGACTCAGGCTAAGTAACAAACTTCCCTTAGAAAATAGCACGACAAATGATAAGACTCAGGCAACATATCTGTTAATCATAAGTCTACGAAGCAGGAGGCAACGCAAACTCTCCAAATGTTCGGAAGAGTAACCAAACGGTGGAGGACACAACTCTGTAACGAGCAAAGCTTCCTAAGGTCGTACTACATCCCATAGTCTGATGCATCAAACGGACAGATGTTCTTTATCCAAGGGCGACTCATAATGCTGCCAACAAAGAAAATACTTTTCCCATCCTCTTTTTTGGGGTATATTTGATTTTTTTGTTCTTTTTGTTGATTTGGAAAAAAAAAAAGAATATTACGTTACAAGGGAGGAACGAGGATCGCAAACATACAAGTTCAAGGCACAAGGACAAGATTGATGTTCTAGGGAATGATACTCGGAAAAATCCTCCAGTGGCCAA
>JZKD02S0241592.1:6163-21276 GCA_000966675.3 Picea glauca | reverse complement strand
CGGATATGCCCTCATGAAGTTAAAATCCTCGAAGAATGGTCAAGAGGCCACTAATTGATTACAAGTCATTAATGAAAGGGTAAAGTGGTTGCAACAACAAATTTCAAAAAGCCCTAAAATTAAGGAGATAAGTTACTTGGAAAAAGTATAAATACACCTCAAGGAGTCTCTCATAAGTACACACACATTCATTGAATCTCTATCTTATGAAATTGTTTTGGTATGTTGGAAAATCTGAGGTCAAGTTTGAGGTAGCAGAGAAAATGAAAAGGAAGAGAGAAAGTTTCAGAGCTGCAGAGAGCTAGGGTTTTTCTGTAACCCTAATTAAGCAGGTGCTATGGGGAAAATCCCCCTAATCTAGGTCTAGCGACTAGGCAGAGCCTTGACAACTTAAAAGACATAAAAGCTTCTATTCTACCCCAAACCAAACAAAACCTTATGATAATTAAGGGAAGAGAAAGAAGATTGAAATGTGTACCTTAAGTCCCTACGACTGTTGTCGATCCCTTCTGGTTGTTGTCCATTCCAAGATTGTAGGCCTCCTCCCAAAGCTAGCCTGAAACAATGTTACAGAACAAATGATCCAAAATGGATCCTGGAAGTCCTAAAAATGAAAGTTACCGGAATCAGACGAAACTAGTGCCATTGCGTCCATATTGTCGTGCTGATTCTGACCATATAATGTTTTTCACAAATGGATGCCATATGCAAAAGTTATTGTGTTCTGACCGGTTTCCCATATGGGCAAAAAAGTCAACTAGTCAAAGTCAACAGGTCATACTACCGATGTCAGCAGTATGACAGGTGACATTAGCATGATGTCGTCATTATGACATGGCATCACCAGGAAGTGATACATGTCACTCAAAATCAACATTTTCGGGCTGATTTGGCACCTGTATGGATTTGACACGTGGCAATGTACAAATGACACGTGGTAGTCTGTACATGGCATGGCCCAATAATAGGATGACATATGGCAGTATGGATGATAGCTGGGATGTACGGATGCTAATTTGGTAGGGTGACTGTGTATTATGGATGATGACATGGCACGACACATGGTTGTATGGCATGTGACCTAGCAGATGACTGGGCAGGTGACTGGGTTGTATGGAAGATGACGTGGCAACTAACTAGGATGTACGATGATGACGTGGCAAGCTGATTTATGCTGATTGTGATGGTGACTATGTGGTATGGTCCAATCACAGGGTGACATGTGGCCCAATTAGAGGGTGCGATGTGGCACCCTAGATTTAGCCAATGTGGACTAGTTTAAAAATTTGTTATGGCTTCTGGAGGATTCGAACCCCTAACTTCCATGGGTGACAACAATTTTGTGGAAAGGGGCAAACTGATCGGGCTATGTGGTGGGACTTAACTGAACATGACCAAATTTGATTTTAAGTTGATAGGTGGTGGAGGTTTGGGCTAAGCCCTGGTCGGAGGGGGCCAACCCCGACTGACCAAGGGCTACTAATCCGAGAGAAAACCATATGTGGAGCGCGTGGAGGTAAGGGTTTGGCCACATGGGCCAAAACTATAAGACCAGGAGCCAAGACTAGAGGGACACCATGTAGTTACTAGCCCAAGGAGACATGGCCTATCCCATATGACCAGGGGCCTGGAGAAAAGGGGTTGTTCCCTATAGTTGTTCTATTTTTGGGTTTTTTGTATAGTTTTTGGATTTTGTTACACTTATAAGCCTACTTTTAATGGATTTTACCCAATATTAGGAGATCTGGAGCCCGATTTGAGGCCATATATTGGGAGGAAGTTGGGAGGTTGATGCCTACCTCAAATGTATATTAACCAGGGGTTCTTGGTAGCATTAAGGAGGTTCATAATAGGAGAAATGCTGAGGAATTTGACAGCCAAATCCATTTTTATGCAGTTTTGGCCCTTGACCAATTTTTGGAGAACCTTGGTCGTGTTTGAAAATTTTTAGGACTTCGACAGGCTGGTCGAAGATGAAGCGCCCAGGTGCAGTGGAGATCGCGGGGTCTCGCCCCCTTTTGCGGGATTTTTGGGTTTTAGGGTTTATGTAACGGGTATGGTATGTCATCCCATGGTTTAAACCATGTTTAGGCCCCTTTTGTAATTTATAAATAAGTAGCTAGGTGATAAAGAGTTAGAATTCAGTTGTTGGATCTATGTGATCAGGTTGGCTTAGTGCATGACTAGTTGGCTTTGTGCTAGATTGTGTTGAGACTTGCAAAGCTAAGTGTAAGTGATTGTAAGAAGGATTTGTGTTATGCCAAGCTCGGGGAAGGAGGATTTGGCGAGGTGCACACAGATCTCCTGTCCTATGCGGAGTTGGCTTTGTGTCTCTATGCATGTAAGAAGATTGGAAGAAGATAATAAAGAAGAAGAAGAGTTGGTGGACGTAGCCCCAGGCTGGGGGTGAACCACGTATATCCCGTGTTATGTGCTTTTTGTTGTATTATTCTTGTATTTTCTTAGTGCTATAACCTTTATGTATGTTAGATGTATCTGATGTAGTATCATAGTGATTAATAATGTGAATGAATGCTAGATCTGTTGGATGCTATGTGCTGAATGGTTGGATGTGATTAGGACTTGATGAATACTGCGTTGTTCTGTAATTAGCGTTTTAACCTACGATGTGAATAGGAGTATAGACTAATGGATGTTGATTGATAAGTGCTTTGTTAAGTGTTGTGATCATAGATCTGTGTCCTAGCTAGGTTGTAGAAACTTGAGTCCTACAACCCACCCTATCTCTACCTCGAGTGAGACTTCATATTCTTCACAGGTGTTGCCGAAAGGGCCGATCGTTAGGGTTTTGTTGGTTCTTTGTTGAAGCATTGAAATATGGGTCTGCCCCTATGCCAAGAAATGGTTCCATTGCAGGGACCTGAAACTATGATTGTTGGGAATTGAAGAAAAGAGAAAGCTCTGTGCGTAGATCTACTGCTTTGGTGTGCAATATTCTACTTGATTTGCAAAGCTCTATGCTAAGAAGGGAATCATATCTGAAGAAAAGAGGTAAGATATTAAAACTTTGTGCACTGATAAAGGTAAGATAAGTGGAATTTTTTTTTTCGAAGGAATGGATCTAGGTATGATTGATAGATTTTGTCCTAGTCTGAAAACTAGGGCACAGTTAGAAGAAAGAGGACTTGATATGAATAGATCTAATAGAAATAATGAAAGATATGTTATTCCTATGCATAGAAAGTATTTTTGTAATAACAAGTGGATGCAGTATCCTAGAAATAATTTTTTGCAGGTTCATCATTGTGATCCTAGTGTGTAGTACAGGAAGGGTTGGGGATCATTTAAGATAAAGAGAGGATTGACTCTTTGTTATAGTTGCAGAAGACCGAGACATCTTGCTAAGAAATGCCCTAGTAGAGGTCCTACTTGTATTTGTTGTAAATCTATTCATCACAAAGTTTTTGATTTCCCTATAATGATTGCTAAAGTTGAAAAGATGAATACAAGACAAGAAAACCATGTGGAAGGTCAAGAGACTAAGGATATACTAGATCACTAGAAAGAATCAGAGACTATATTATTGCAAATGAAAGAAACCAATGATCACATAGACATGAATTTATCAGAGATCTTAAAAGAGAAGGACTGCATAGAAACAAGAATAGGAGACTTCGACATAGACTATGTATTGGATGCAGAAACACAGGTTAATATCATGACAAAAAGTACTTGGGAAATTTTAGGAAATCCTGCCATGGTTCTTTAATTGGGAGGAGTAGGATTGTTTAAAGAAAATATGATAACCCTATGCGGAAGACTTACCCATGTACCTATTGTTCTCATGGAGCATCGAATGAAGAAGAATTTGAGGTCATTAAGTTTGTTGAGAACAACACCCCCTTTGCACTTTTTTTAGGAAGGACCTGGATTGAGAAAGATCAGATCGAAAGGAAAGAAGAAGAGGAATATTTAGAATAGAGAAAACAATAATCAAGGGATTTCATGGCTAGGAGAATAAAGCGCTTAATAGAATAAAAAGAGGACAAGTCAAAGCAATTGAGGACCAGAGACCTAACCTTCGAAGTTGAAAGATAGCAAAAAAACTTGAGAACCCTAGCCATGTAGGAGAGAAGAGCACCTACCCCAGAAATAGTAAGAGAATAAGTATTACACTCGAATCCTTTGAAAGACCCTCAACAGTGTGAAGTTACTATGCTAAGAGAAGAAAAAAACAAGAATGGAAAGAGGAATATAGTGACTTAGATCACAGGAAAGAAGACCAGAAAGTTCAGCAAGAAGAAAGCAAAGTTATAAACTTTCGGGAAGTTCCATAGAAGACTTTGTAGAAAGAAGTCTTGCAGAACTTGAACCTCACCAGAATAGCAGAACAACGCAGACTGGAACTTATCCATGATGAAGAAATGGTAGTCAAATGCGGTGTTCGACACCTATTACTTGCAGCTGAAAAGGGCCATTAAATATTTCCCTTGCATGACACCCAATACAGTCCATATGTTCAGGCCACTTGTGAAGTTCCACATAGACAGGCACTTCATTTACATCACTACGTGTGGGGACGAACACAAGGAAGAGCTCCAGTCCTATTAAAATATCACCAAGGAAGATATGGAGGAAATAACCAAGGAATTGCCTACATAATTCCTTGTACCAATCGAACAGACTGAACTCTCTGAACCTGACCTCATTGGAAGTCCTGTAGTCACTCAATAAGAGTATGATGGACCCAACAACAGAACGAAGAAGAAGAAGAAAGAATAACACATCAAAGTAAACTACACCAGATTCACTTGGAGGAGGAGGAGATGACAAAGTAGACCAAGAAGAGGATGAAGGGGAAGAAGACAAGAAGGAACAGGGTGAAGTGACACCTCCTAAAGACCCCCTTACGGAGACTGAAACATCCAATAATAGAAAGGTTTCCCCAAAAAAACCTTCATCACAGAAGAAGTCATGAGCCAGTAAGCCCCAGCTATAGACTATGCTTATAGTGGGTGACATTGATCTCATCATCACCACTGTAGCAGACACTTCAGAGGATATTTTACAGTGCAATGAAGCAAAGCAAGAGACAATGTATGATAGGATCAAGGTAGAGATGAAAGGGGTATAGCAAGCCCTCTACTCGAGCCACATAGTATCTACTGCGCCATCATCATTAGAAGGTATATAATTGGGAGATGAGCCTACCCAACTAAGCAGATTAGCAGATGCGACAGAGGCTCTCCTTTGTTGTGTCTAGGGAGAAAAAGAGAAGGCCATAGAGGCCTTGAAAGAAGCAAAGGAGGAATCCATAGAGCAATGTCAGATTGCACAACAAGAGAAAGACAAACTCCAGGCAAAGTTTGTAGAGGATAGAGCATAGATTCAGAAGGAAAAAGAAAACCTACTTGCGGAGAAGATGGGAGTTAAGGAGGCAGGCACTGTAGAAATTTGCTCTATGTCGGGCCTAGCACTGATGGAAGAAGAGACAACTGAGAATCAAGTGGGGAAGCTTGCTGAAGCCTTCCAGCAGCTTTAAGCAAGAGTAGCAGAACTAGAATTGCAAGCAGTGCCAAGCACTCCACAAGAAGTGCAGGATCAAAGAGAAGAAACTGCCAGGAGTGGAGTCGAAAGAATCAAGGCATTGGTGTTAGAATTCAAGCAACTCACTAATCGAAGTGCGCAAACCTATGAGAACCTTGCAGAGGACCCAAAACTAAGAACATTAGAAGCACAACTCCAGAAGGCAAAGAAACAAGCATCGACAGTGCAAGTGCAACTGAAACTCCTGTCAGCAGTTGAGAAGATGAAAAGGCCACAAGAGGTGCACACGGTTCAGCAACAGGTCCATGCCATCCAAAGTAAGGTCATGGAAGGAACCCAGAGACTCCAGTCGGTACAGGATGAAGCCTGCACACTTTTTGAGGAGATCAAGGGATAAGGTGCACATCTAGAATAAGTGGTCACCTCAGTGGAATAACACTTGGAAGGACCTGTCATCGAGAAAGTCATTCAGGAGTTCTCCAAGTAGGAGGCCCTAGCGAAGCAACAGGTCGAGGCATCTCAAGCCAATATAGAGGCCTTCAAAGCAGAATTACCGAGATCAGAGTGACTCGAGACGAGTCACAGGTGAGTGTTGGGGGCATGTTGGCCCTTGACCAAGGTTTGGAGAACCTTGGTCGTGTTTGGCCATTTTTGGGACTTCGACAGGCTGGTCGAAGACGAAGCGCTCAGGTGAAGCGAAGATTGCGGGATATCACCCCTTTTGTGGGATTTTTGGGTTTTAGGATGTATGTAACGGGTATGGGATGTCAACCTATGGGTTAACCCATGTTTAGGCCCCTTTTGTAATGTATAAATAAGTACCTAGGCAATAAAGAGTTAGAATTTAGTTGTTGGATCTATGTGATCAGGTTGGCTTAGTGCATGACTTGTTGGCTTTGTGCCAGATTGTGTTGAGACTTCCAGAGCTAAGTGAAAGTGATTGTAAGAAGGATCTATGCTTTGTCAAGCTTGGGGAAGGAGGATCTAGTGAGGTGCGCGTAGATCTCCTGTCCTATGTGGAGTTGTCTTTGTGGATCTGTGCATGTAAGAAGATTGGAAGAAGATAATAAAGAAGAAGAAGAGTTGGTGGATGTAGCCCCATGCTGGGGGTGAACTACGTATATCCTATGTTATGTGCTTATTCTTATATTCACTTAGTGTTGTAACCTTTATGTATATTAGATGTATATTATGTAGTATCTTAGTGCTTAATAATGTGAATGAATGCTAGATCTGTTGGATTCTATGTGCTAAATGGTTGGATGTGATTAGGTCTTGATGAATACTGCGTTGTTATGTAATTAGGGTTTTAACCTGCGATGTGAATAAGAGTATAGAATAATGGATGTTGATTGCTAAGTGATTTGTTAAGTGTTTGATCAAATATCTGTGTCCCAGCTAGGTTGTAGACACTTGATTCCTACAACCCCCCTTGCCTCTACCTCGGGTGAGACTTCATCTACTTCGCAGGTGTTGCTGAAAGGGTCGGTAGTTAAGGTTTTGTTGGTGCGCTATTGAAGCGTTGAAACCTAGGTCTGCCCCTATGCCAACATGCAGGGAATCCATTGAGGAGAGGAACTTTGTGGGCCAATTCCGAGAGCTACGCTCAACCATTTTCAGTGCCGTTAGTTGTGTTGGATTCTTGAGGTCGAACATAACAAAACCAGACCAATTTGTAATCCATTTGGCACTTTTTTGATGTACTTTTGAAGCATTGAAGAGAAATAAGAAAGCCTCACCCACTGAGACAAAGGCCCAGATACATAGGCAATCTTTCCGAACTCCATTAACAACTTTGTTGTTATGGTTTGATGATTCTTTGTTCTTACATTCGGGTCTGCATTTCTTATTATGGCTGCTATGATATCTGATTAGTTTATGCTTCTTTCATCAATTCCTAATTGGTTAATGAACTCATTCTTTAAAGCTTAACCATAGTATTTAAAAGATAATTTTGGATAAAGTGGTATCAGAGCAGGTTGACGATTGGTTTTTGAGTTTGTATGATTACCAGGGAAAAGATGAATCATGGTGAAGGAAAGCTTATAGAAGGGGATCCAGATATTGGATCGAGAAAGGGGACTTATCAAAGTGAGGAGATGGAATTAGAAGAAGGCATGTTTTAGAATGAGATTGAGTTGCAAAAGAATTTATTCTCCTTGTCTGATATTGTAAAGGTCTTATATGAGGATTACTTGGAATGAAAGAGGCCTTTCCAAGGGGAATCTTCTAAACAAGGAAAAAGTGAAGAAGGAGAGGATCCTCCTAAACCTCCTCCTTCACCTCCTTCTTCTCCATCAATTTCTTCTTCTTCAAGTACAAGTTCCAAATCCACTACAAGAAAACATTCCCATAGACATAAACATGATATGCCTTTACTTAAGCTTGATGTGAAATTTGAATTACTCATGTATGATGGTGAAGTAAATGCTGAGAGGCTTGATAACTGGGTCACAAAGATGGAAGTTTATTGTAGTGTGAAACAAATCAAGGATGAGGCAACTCAAATCAAGTTGGCATCGCTTCGTCTTGTAGTCACAACACTCATCTGGTGGAAAAGTAAGTTGCAAAATGGCACGCAACAAGTGGGTAATGTATTTCCATCATGGAAAGATTTTTTTTTTGCACTTAGAAAGCAATTTTATCCTTTGGGTTATAAAGAGAAGGCTTTGATTGAATGACAAGGTCTTAAACTAAGAAAGGGACAAATAGTGCAAGAATACACAGATGAATTTCGTAAGATGGCATTAATGTTGGATATTCTGTTACATACCCAAGAAACTCTTATGAAGTATATAGGAGGTTTACGTTCACATATTCGCAACACTGTATTTATGTTTGGACCTACTAATATTGATGAGGTTTCTGTTCAAGCAACATACATTGAAGTAGGGGAAACATGAGTTGGTGTATCAGGGGAATCGTCTTTGAGAAAAGAGGACAAAATTAAGGGGAATGGAAAGAAAGCAAATTCAACGACAAGAAGGGAAGATAAGCTTTCTTGCAAGCATTGCAAGAAAGAAGGGCATGTTGATGACCATTTTTGGAAATTGCATCTCAAGAAGAGACCGAAGTGGTTCAAAGAGAGGAAAGGGAGGCAAACAGTTGTAGCAACAACCTGGCCAACAAACTTGGGATATGATTAAGGTGATGAGACTAAGATCAAAATAGTTGGTTTGATAGGTAAAACTGGTGATGGATATGATTCTAGATGCAAGTTGTTTCACATAAGGGTGATAATGAAACATACTAAGATCGATACATTGATAGATAGTGGATCTCAATCTAACTTGATTTCAAAGGAAGTGGTTAAACAATTGGGATTAAACACTAAGATGCATCATAAACCTTACTCACTTAAATGGATAAGAAACAATCATAAATTGCACATAACCAAGCAATGCACTTTAAATTTTGCAATTTCATCAAAATTTGCGGATGAGGTAACATGTGATGTGGTGCCACTCAATGAATGTGGAATGGTCTTAGGCAGTCCTTATTTTTATGATCAAAAAGAAATCTTCTATAGGGAACAAAATCAATATCACTTAACTAAAGAAGACAATGAATATGTTGTACATGCTCATCACTTAAAATCAAATCAATCTCTTCAAAGAATGGAAGAGTTAAGGAAGGCAACTTATGCAAGCAACACACCTATAATTGTGCCAAGTCAAGAAATTTATCTTAAGCATGAGATGGTTGTATAATGGAAGTTCAATCATACTTTTCTTCAAGATAAGATAATGTCGTGCAAGTAATACAAACATATTAGCTCATTTGCATTCATATTTTTGATGTTATCCCTGCTAATGTTTTCAACATGGATGGTAGTGGCTTCAGTTAGATGTGAAAGAGTACAAGTGGCTAACAATATGTTGTTAGTTATCATGGTTGTTTTCCAATTGATCTTGATGAGACAAGTGCATAGGATAGAGTTTAAAGAAAAAGAACAAGTGGGGTGGCCTATCCCACACTTTATGACTGGTTAGTACCCCTTTGGAGGACCAAAAGGTATTAGTGGGGAGGCATGATCCAAAATGGATCCAAGAAGGCTTAAAAATCAATGTTCTTGGAATCATACGAAACTAGCACATTGCATCCATATCGTTGTGCTGATTCCGACCATATAATGTTTTTGCAAATGGACGTCATATGTGAAAGTTATTGCGTTCTGACTGATTTCCCAAATAGGTAAAAAAGTCAACTGGTCAAAGTCAATAGGCCATACTGCTGACATCTGTAGTACGACAGGTGACGTTAGCATGACATCATGATGATGTCATCATGCTGACGTGGCATCACTAGGAGGTGACAAATGTCACTAAAAATTGACATTTTCAGGATGAGTTGGAACCTCTATGGATTTGACATGTGGGACTGTACAGATGACACATGGCAGTCCGTACATGATGTGGCCCAATAGCAGGCTGATACGTGGTAGTACAGACGAAAACTGGGCTGTATGGATGATGATGTGGCAGGGTGACTGTGTATTATGGATGATGATGTGGTAGGACACATGGTTGTATTACAGGTGACGTAGAAGGTGACTGGGATGTACAAAAGCTGACGTGGCAACTAACTGGTCTATACAGTGATGATATGGCATGTTGATTGTATGCTGATTGGATTGATAACTGTGATGGTGACTATTTGGTATGGTGCAATCACAGGGTGACACATGGCCCAATCAGAGGGTGCCACATGGCACCCCGGATTTAGCCAATGTCGGCTAGTTTAAAAATTTGTTATGGATTTCGGTGGATTTGAACCCCTGACCTCAGTGGGCACCAACAATTTCATGGAAAGTGGCGGACCAATCGGGCTACATGGTGGGACTTAACCGAACATGAACGAATTTAATTTTAATTTGATAGGTGGTGAATGTTTGGGGTAAGCCCCGGTCAGTGGGGGCCAACCCTAACTGACCAAGGGCTACGAATTTGAGTGAAAACCATATGTGGAGTGCATGGAGGTAAGGGCTTGGCCACATGGGCCAAAGCCATAAGAATAGGAGCCAAGATCGGGGGGCAAGCACACAGTTAATAGCCCAAGGACACATGGCATGTCCCATGCGACCAAGGGCCCAGAGAAAAGGGGTCGCGCCCTATATTTGTTCAATTTTTGGGTTTTTGTATAGTTTTTATATTTTTTTATGATTATAAGCCTTTTTTTAATGGATTTTATGCAATATTGGGAGATCTGGAGCTCGATTTGAGGCTAGATCTCGGGAGGAAGTTGGGAGATTGATGCCCACTTCAAATATATATAATCCAAGGGTTCTTGGAAGAATTAAGGAGGTTAAGAACAGGAGAAATGTCAAGGGATTTGACATCCAAAGACATTTTTATGCACGAAAGCCATTGAGGAGAGGAACTTTGTGGGCCAATTCTGGGAGCTACGCTCAACCATTTTTAGTGCCGTTAGTTGTGTTGGATTCTTGAGGTCGAACATAACACATCCAGACTAGTTTGTAATCTATTTGACACTTTTCTTATGTACTTTTGAAGCATTGAAGAGAAATAAGAAAGCCTCACCCACTCAGACAAATGCCCAGAGATATAGGCAATCTTGTGAAACTCTGTTAACAACTTTTCTGTTATGGTTTGCTGATTCTTTGTGCTTACATTAAAATATGCATTTCTTATTATGGATGCTATGATATCTCATCAGTTTATGCTTCTTTCATCAATTCCTAATTGGTTAATGAGCTCATGCTTTAAAACTTAACCATAGTCTTTAAAAGATCATTTCAGATCAACAAACTATGACAACATATGCTTAATTATCAAGATTATATAGCGGGTTAGTTATTCATGAAAACATTCATAAAAAAAACACATAGACATAAATATCTGGCACAATATTTTTTCTCATTTATTAATAACAAAATTGGAGGTTACAACCTGAATTTTGTTGGCACCACTCCACGAACCTTGCCTAGGTTCCTCTACTTTGTCTCCAAGTGCACTATTCCCGATATATTATCCTCGCCACCAACATGATAATATGAGGGAAAAGGATGGATGGTATAAGGAGGATGGATGGAAGGGAATGTTGAGGATGAAACTTAGAGATGAATGTAGAAGGCTTGGAATACAAGGGAGACAATTTGGCAGAGTTCTCTTGCCTCTTGTTTGATATACCCAAATGACCCCCCTAGGGCCCTTTTTATATGAGAAAATGATGGTTAATTCATTTACAGAAGGGATACAGGAGGTAATATGGTTGCAAAGCCTAAGATATCCTGTAAACTCCGTTAGAAAGCATGGATTTTATATTTTTTTGTCACTTTTTAGCGTACACGCGTTCTTTTAGTAGTGCAACTAGAGTATGTACGCATGATTTTAGGTATGCAACATGTGTATGTACACACTTTTCATATGAAATAGGGAGTGTATGCCATACAATTTTTTTTTTTTGAGAAGAAATCCATCATAAAGGGTTAGTAGATGTATGAATGAGTAGGCCAACATTCAAGGTGCATAGTAGTGGAATTTTGTGTTATAACATATGCCCCCTAATGTGTGAGGTCAGAAGAGAAACTGATGGCCAAAATACATTACAACATCTTTAATAAAGTGGGAAAGCACTGGATTTGGGTAAACCCAAGCGAATATCCATGAGAGCATCATCTACAATAAGATAATAATAATCACCGAGGCAGGAATTCCCATGCTTAGGACAAACTAAGCATGGATACCAATCAAGTACACTGCAGATCCATGTCATATATATAGTAACCATGGATACATGACCAATGTGTATGCCAATATAAATTGTAGCCATGAACAATACACAATGGATCTACATCTTAATATCATCAAAATATATAGAATGTTATAGGAATATTCAGGAGGCATTAATGCTTGTGGCTAGAGATGATAACATCATAGCTAGAGAAATAACTTCAATATATTCAACACTCAGGTAGGAGTATAATATGTGTGCAAGACTCACTACTCTGAGGTCTTCAACATGTCGTCATGGAAAGAATAGAGTACCTTGATCATTAGGCACTGAACTTCATTGATTCTGGATGTGAACTTGACAAGACTCTTGGGATGGTCATCTCATGAAGGTCAAGAGACTTATCGCAGAATGGCCAACTCAGGTTGTAATATTTCCCCTTGGACTAGAGCATGACAGATGAAAAGACTTAGGTAACATGTTATTGACACAAATCTGTGGCATAGGAGGCACCGCAAAATCTCCATATGTTTGGAAGAGTAACCAAACATAGGAGGATATAGCTCTATGTAAAGAGAACAAATTCATAAGGCCATACTAGATCCCAATGATTGTATAAAAAATGGAAGGATGTGCTCTATCCAAGGGTGACTAGATTGTTTCCAACAAAAGAGAATGTTTCCTCATCCCCTCTTTTTGGAATATTTTATTTTTTTGTCGTTTTCACGTATTTAATGATCTTGAAAAAGAATAAAAGAATGCTACGTTACAAAGGAGGAATGAGTGTTGTGGGAAAGAAAACTGGTTCCAAGTGCATGGAACATATTGATTCTCAGTGCAAGGAGACATGTGCAGGATAAGGACACTCGGGAAAAATCCTCCATGAGTTAAGGTGTCAGATCACAAAAGAAAAAAAGCTACAAGGCTTAAAGGTTCATAAATAGAAAAATGAAGCCAACATTAGGCCAAAGAAGCAAGGATGATACATGCAACATGATTACAGAATGACACAATGGGAATCCTTCAATGTAAATTTTTATGAGCCGAAAGAAGGTAAGCTCAACGGTTTTTCACTTTTAGAGAGTATGAAAAACGATCACTCTCCTAGCGAACCATAGCTCCTAGGTCATATATTTTTCATCAATTATCCATCCAGACTGGAAAAAAGGTAAACCATCACTAGACAGATGTGCCTTCAAATTTCAGTTTGATGAGTGTGAAGGGAAACAAGATCGCTCGACAATCTTTTCAATTTTAGAGATTATGAAAAGGGATTAAAGAAGACTCCAGGGTGGCTCCTTTTCTTAAGTAATCTGAATGAGGTTGAAAAGGATAAATAAATTATCGTTAGATGTCGCTTTGATAGTTTAAGTGAGTTTCAAAGACAAAAAACCATGCTCTTAGGGAGTCCCTCAGGTATAGGCCAGAAAAGGATGAAGAAGAAGGATGAAGATTCAACACAAAGTCACAGCGGGACTAAATAGGACTCATGTTCCTATGAAGTACTTCGGCATGGGAATCAAATGGAAAAAAAGGCTTTAACTAGTATGCCCATGGAAGGAAGGCTCTACCACATAAAGTATGACACACTTATTAGGAAGGAAGGTTAATGTCACAATTCAATGGGGTCGATCCTAAGGAGAAACGAACCATAAAATAGATAATGAAAAAATGCAAGTAGGGAAAAATATAACCTATATGCCAGTTTCGAGGTTAGTACCTGTCAGAATGGATCTATATGATGAAAAAATGTCAAAGAAAAGAAATGTCTCCAAGATCCTGCATATAAGGCCAATAACACTCATATAGAAGTTAATAAATCCAATATAGATAACAAATTTGGAAAATAAGAGGTGCTACTGAATAAAAAACTTGGAAACAACAAACCTACACTATATAATATGGTGCAAGGCACTGCACAACCTTAATTCTCATGCATGGTACTGGTTCAAGTAGATCCTGCTGCTAGGCTCTAACCAAGAGTCTCTTCGGTAGTCAACCTAGAAAGTCTCCCAAAAGGGAAGAAATCACAAACCACGATGTAAGTCTTCCCACAGTATAGAAACCATAGTCATGGTTTCAAGTATAGCCTCATATGAATCCAATTCAATATCCAAGAAACAACACGAATGGGAAGGATCGAAAGTCCCAAAGGACAAAGCAAACTGACCATATTTCATATGATGATGGAGGTCTTGGTTAGGGTTCACAGAGTCTATCAACGAAAAATCACAAGAAAAAAGGCTTGAGGATATACAAACAATGAGATCAGACTCAAAAGGAAATTTGATATCACTTGGACCAAGAGGGGGAAGCAAGGGCTCCCATTCCCCCATTGGATAAACTAATGGATCAATTATTGAGACCAAGTCTCAAGAAGGAAAACATGAGTGGACAATTTCCTGCTCAGGAGAAATTGAACAACGAGGATAAGACACCACATAATTTACCTGTGGTGGGGTAGAGTCTACATGAATACTAGGAACATATAAAGGGGCATCCTGAGCTAATGCCGAATTAGGATGGTGATTATCAGATGCTAACCAGTCGATAGTGACAATGCTTCCATTTTGAGGTAAATGCATCACTTGGAAAAACGTAGGCACCACAACGTTCATAACATATACATAATCATGCTCGAGAAGCATATTGAAATATAACAAGACTTGCACCACTATAACATCGACAAGGACAATATTCCCACCTAATGAGATAGGAAACTGACGAAGAATCCCCAAACAATCACTAGGACATCTATCAAAAGCCAACAAATCGTGCAAAGTAGACACAAGCTTAGGAGAACCCAAAGCTTTCCAAGCTCAGGAGGATAAAATACTTGTGGAGGCTCCTTCATCTATAATACATCGATAAATGTTTTTTGAATTAAATTCAACTCTTATTTGAAAGGGTGC
>JZKD02S0241591.1:325806-342420 GCA_000966675.3 Picea glauca | reverse complement strand
TGTATTTGAGAATCTATGTTGTCTCAATTTGACTCCATCAAACTCATAGAAATCAAGCAAAGAACAACCTCATACCTAATAAAATATAAAAAACATAGTTAGAACTATATATTCTCTTAAATTACATACTCATTTATAATTGAAAATAGAAATATATAAAAAAAAAATTATAAAGAAATAAATAATTATATTTTTAGTATTAATTTAAATAAAAATTAATTTTAATAACAAGTAAAAAAAATAAAAATTTTTTAAAATTAAAACCAAACAAGATGGAAAAATAAAATTATAAATATAAATTTTATAAAAAAAAAAAAAAAAATCTAAAAAAGACTACAAAATCCTATTCACAAGAGCTAACTACTTGTACTAGTTTTTAAACAAAGGCATGAAGACTGAATACTGAGGCTTTTCAATACCTAGTTTTGTTTCAATGGAGGGCACTATAAAGAACATGAAGAGAAATGTCTGGAGTTAGAGAGAAAGTATCTCTGCACACTAAGAATAGCTAGTTTTGAGTGGTTGGTTACATATCCAGTGAGTTTGGTTACTATAAACGAGATCAAAATTTTAATCTATCAAAGGATATTCAGCGTCTTTTATTTTTTTTTGTAAGTTTTCAAAACATAAATCTTCTTCCATTTCATAAATAATTAATAAATATTTTGCTCGTCTCGCAGAGAAGTGCAACTCGATAACAGCCCCAACGAGATGGTGAAGGTTCGTACGAACCTTGCTGGTCGAAGCACGAAGTATTTGCAATATGTTAATACAGTGAGTTGCGATTCATAACCCTCTTGTTATATATACGTCCAAAAAAATCTGAGAATTATCACTAAAAACATGCCGAACTGGAAGTATACACACTGTACGATATTAAATTTTTCACGAGATCCATGACGATGAATTGCTATAAAATGGCTTGCCAAATCCTCGTTTTAATTCTTTCAGATGATCAGTCCTTCACCTGTTAAGAATCGTTAAGATATGAGAAGAGTAAATAACGCGCGACTCCCATGACATCTAGAAACTGTACCGACCTGATTACGTCAAGTCTTATTAATATTGGATAGTTGATTTTGACCGCCGCTGTTTCTGGTGATTGATCAGCCAAGATTGTCAACATGCCAGCCATGAAAACTGAAAGATTCCTTTCATGGAGTTTTTTTCTACATTGAATTGAACTGAAAGGGTTGAAAAGTAATTGTGTGTGTCTGTAGAACATTCCCATACAAATTGACACAGTTAACTCAAGGCCCAAAACAGAAATTTGACAAAAAAAAATACATGGACGGGATCTGCTGCTCACGATCCACCAAAATTTAGAAGCTTTGTATAATTGCCAAGTGAGCTTGTTGGCGTCCCAACTATCAATGGATCTCTGAGAGTATATTGGCACAATTGCGAAAACAAATGCTCAAAAGTATGCCTATAAAATGCACTAAGCAACAAGTTTATGTTTCTCAATTTTTAATTCAATCCATCAGCAATTTGCAAAGAGTGAGCCTGAATTAGAATAGAAAGTTAGAAACTACCATGTATGTATAAACTAGCACAGTCACATGATTGTGGCATAAATGAAGCAACGGAATTTGATAATGAGGTGTTTTATACATATTAATCTTTGTTAATTAGGTAAATGTGGTAATCAGTAATAATACTAAAATATTAATCATATTAAGTAAATGTGAAAAAGTAAACAAGGAAATTTAAGCATTAAAAAATGCAAGAAAGTTATGAACATGAAATCTCATTCTTTGATTTAGGAGGACGACTAAAAATATACCAGCATCTTTAATTTCAATTTCTAGCCATAAAGATTAGTTTTTATAATTAAAAGATCATTAATTATACCCATCTTCAATCTTCAATAGATATAAACCTTTAATAAATATAAACCTTTTAAGTACCAAGTAATATATGCAAAGCCTTTTAAGTACCAAGTAATATATGCAATAATAAATGTGAAGCAATTGAAGGGCAACAGATATGAGACAGGATAATTGGGAAGCAATGAAGATGTCTTTATTTTAAATGTCTGAAGAATCGGGTTTGAAGGTCAGTTCATCGGAATAATTTCTGGGTAACATATAGGGAAAATCATGAAACGCAAATTTTCCTTCGATCTTTCGCTAGATATTCAAACGATAATTTGCTCATGAAGCTGTGAATCTTATTTGTAAGGTTTAGATTATGAAGTCTCGTTCGAATTTTAAGAATTTCTGCTGGCATTTTTTAATTACCATATGTCGAATTTTTTAATGAGAGTGAATTGTATCCGAGCTGTATCTCTGTGATGAGTTTTGTTTGTACGTGAATGCTGATGCTGACTTTGCATTTCGGAAATTTGGGTTGGTGGTGAGACTCGTAGCAAGGCCTTCTGATCGATTAAAATATGCCAAGCCAGGAAGAAACGGATCAGAACAAAATCTACGTTAGGTAGACTACTAGAGGTTTCCCCAACGTAGAGAAATCTATATTAAAATTCCATGTGGCAGTGGAATTCAATAACAATGAAATTCTAACTTCTAAGCTGCTGCAAGCTTTCAAAATATATTCAATTAGCATATCATCTTAACTATGGATCTTTAATTATTAAAAGGGATAAAAAATTCAAAGGGTTAAAAGAATTTCAGCTACGAATCGTTAGGGATTAATAGATCCTGGATCTAGAATCTAAGATTCAGATGGATATAATTTGTTTTTTTTAACTTTACAAGGAGAGGAGAATACACAGTGAAGTTTTCAAACCACCATATTTATGAAGTATCTGGTTTCTCGGTGCAATTACAACTCACCAGGCCTTTAAACCATCTAACTTCTCTAAACAATAAAGTTGAGGCAGTCTGTATAGTGACTAGTAATTAGAATATAAAGTTGAGGCAGTCTGTAGAGTGAATAGTGTAATTACAATAAAGTTGAGGCAGTCTGTAGAGTGAATAGTAATTAGAATATAAAGTTGAGGCAGTCTGTAGAGTGAATAGTGTAGAGCATCTCAGTTCTATAAATGCAATTAGAATAAAATTGAGGTAAATTCTATTTTGAGTTTCAAACAAACGCTATTATTAACATACATGTAGCTCTTCACCACAACGTAATTCCAGGTTTGTTTGACAGGAATATGAGATAGAGATATTTATATAGAAAACATTAAACTGATTCGAGTTATTGTCATGTCTATTTTTCTTCTGGAATAGAAGTTCAGTCTGTTTTGTTTATGGGATACATATGTGGAATGCATTCTAATAGTCGGTAGTCATGAAGCAAAATTATATTTCCCTTTCTGTGGAGGTTTGCAAGAAGATTACAAAATGGTGTACAATCACTGTAAATGACTGAAGCTAACCGTATAGAGTACTACATAATAGGGATTGAACTCAAGATGGAATATCACTTTTCAAAATAAAGTTTGACATTGCACCCAAATACATCATGCATTACCGAAATTTTGGCAATAACACCTTTACCATTTAGTACCACTGTTTGAAGAGAATTCGACAGCAAATCTCAGAAAAAATATCAATCTTATGCTGCTAGAAGATGAAGGAAAGGAAATGACATGCACAAACCTGGACAATACTTGCCATATTTGCAAAGCCATCCTTCCAATACATGAGTTGAATCCTATTGAAGTTTTCTTATGAACACACTAAACAGCTGACATTATATTCCAACAAGATGAGACAGTCTATTAATAGGAGATGACCAGAAAATCTGTCACTTGACTTGCTGTTATATGAAGACTCGAAATTCTGATATGATCTTTGGTGAAATCCTTTTGCAAACTGTGTCGTGGAATATACACTTAACGAGATGAGAAATGTGTTTTGCTTTAGCCAAATCCTGGGGTTAACTTCACCACAAGTCAGGTCTCTCTACATCGAATTAGGGTTTATGTTCGAGAGCCCATAAGCTGAGAGATCTGGCCAAACCCCACCGTTCCAATACCCACCTTCATACACTAATCCTTGTGGTGGGTTTTCAATAATATTATTGCTCTTGTGCTGCTGAGGGGCTCGGGAGTGCCCATCTGAGTGATCAAGTGACATATTTATGTAAGGATGGTATGCTTCTCTGTCATAAGAAACAGCACCAGCTGCTTGTTGCTGCACTAGACCTAGATCTCCTCTGTTGGCAGCCTGATTGAAACCATTGGGCGCCTGAATTAAACTTCCTTGCAGAGATTGAAGAGCAGTGGGAAGGTGGTAGGGCTGAAAACTCTGAGAGGACTGATGGTCATTCGCCTGAATCCCATAGACACCGGAGTTAATACTGCAACCCGCAAACGCGGCCTCATGATCCACCTGCCTCAATGAGTTCACGTAGTTAATGCCAATTAGTTCTTCACCATCACCATTGTAGTACTTGCAATCATTGGAGACTCCACCCAGGGAAGGAGAGAGCTGATCGCTTCCTGTCGCTGAGCTGCATGCTTCCCCGTTGGATCTCTTGCCATTGTTGTTGCTGTTATTGTTGCGCTTGCTGTTCTTTCTGCAGCCTCCGCCCACAGGAACGCTGCGCAGAGAGCCTCCTTTGGTCCAGTAGCGCCTGCAGGTCTTGCAGAAATGGCGAGGCTGAGTGAGGCTGTAGTTGTTGTAGTAGCAGAACTTGGTGTTGGTCGAATCACATCGAGGGCACTTGAGAATCTCCTGATCTCCCTGTGGTTTCAGCCGACGATCAAGCAACTGCCTTGGGGGATAAGAATCCATCATATCTCCTGTTCCCTCCAGCACCCCCATCTCTTCCTGCATCATGCCACTCTTTCAACAAAATTCACACGTTAACCACAATAATAATTCCTCTATATCATAAGTACTCAAACCTCAGTTTAACCCCACACAAACAGCAAAAATAACAAGAATACCAAAATCTCCTAGCTCCCATATGCCCGGACTCTCCACTAGCACCAGCACCTAAAAGGTGTTTGATGTAGCCCAGTCGGCACTATTACAGTTTTCTACCTTTCTTAACTAATAAGGTTAAGTAAATCAAGCGGCCTTTTGGTGCTTGTTATTCGAAGCTTTGGAAGCTTAGGCTAGATTTCTTCATGTACAGACAGAAGGGTAGATGGCTAGATCACGTGTGACAGATTCAGGATTCCAACAGAGAAGAAGACGGGAGCTTGGAGTTGGGCCCTTTGTCTGAGTTTACAGTCTGTAACTGTAATCTTGCTGTAGTTGTGGGAGAGGAGAGGAGATTTCAAACAAACATTCATATTTTTCGTCTAACTAATCAACCAGGAGAGCCACTATCTCCGTAAACACTGCTCATTAACATAAGGATCAGGATCCTGGTATGAGACTGTTAACACTGCCCACTAACATAAGGGTCATGGGATAAGAAGGTAGACACTGTTCCTTAACACAAGGACCATAGTATGTGAATTATGCCTATTCCACCCAGCTTTGGATAAAATTTTACTGTTCCTGTGATTCCAGCAAACCCTAGATATTCGGAGCCTGCTATGAATCCAAGACAGCCATTCAAATCAGACCCACAAACGCCTTGGGTGAAGAAAACTCGAGGATATTTAGGGCATTGAATGTAAGTTGGGTTAACCCAATAGATCGTCGGATATATTGCATACAGATGGCTTGTATTCATTGACAGAAATTTGAGGCACTCATTACTTGATTCCAGGCGGTTAAATCAAGGACAATATAATACCGTGTACAGTACACCTTGAACCGATCAATTCACCGAGAAAGGGAGCCAATCAATTCACCCAGAAGGGCGACTGAGATCACAGCGAAAAAAATCATTAAATCGCGGGAATTGCACGCAGGGCTAAGAGAAAACTACACCATACATTCCAATCAACCCACCAAGCTGAAGACAGGCATTCATTTGTTGGTAGAATAGAATATCAATCCCCATCTGAACATTCTAAACAAAGTTGCTTGTTCGGCATGTAGCTCTACTGTTCATTAAATGGACATGGTAGAAAGATAGAGTAGCCCACTGGCAGGGGCAGGTCTAGTTAGATTCCCAAAGCCCTAGGTCTGTAAGACTGACCAGTGAGCAATGAAGGGCTGTTTGGAATATTAATCCACACATTGAACAAAGTTGGTAGTAACCTAGCTTGGGGAAGGCCTGGATTATACCTATTCCAATTTTTGGAGGGGGGCACGGAAACCACCTTGGAGAGGCTTCTCAGAAAGAGCCCAACCAGGAATCCACTGGAATGAAACTTGCAGCTTGCAGTACCTAATTGTGGTAAACTCCCAGCACTAAACCCAAGACCAACCAACGATTTCAGCAAGATATTACTAGAGAATACCAATACCACCTACCTGATCTTTCATCATAGCAGCAGGCGACAAAACGTCTACAGGCGAAGAAGCCTTCAAACAAAACGTCCCGTCCTCCTGTGAGAGGATGGAGATAAAAGCCACCAGTAAATCCGCCCGCAATTCACTTGTTTCCGGAGCAAACAAACACCCCAAATCCAAAGGAATTCGGAGCTATAATTCATGAAATCCAATCTATGGCGGGTGCGGAGCCGAAGTTGTTCTGAGAAAGCAAAAGCAATAACAGGAGAGCGTAGAGGGAATAAATGGATGCGGTGGGAATGGGACGACGGAAGGAATTGGAATTGGAATTGAATGGTCCATCCAATGGACCCCAACACAACTGCACGCACAAACACACTCTGCACGCCCTGACACCGATAGACAGCAACCTACGTGGACTCACCCCGCTCCCACACAACCATTAACACTCTCAATAATAGGAATAAGTTGCAAAAACACTTTGTTTTTCAATTTTTTTTTCCTGACAATTTTGGTAGCAATTTTGAAATAGTTACAATTGTAATACAGAATTGGTTTAATGAAAATGGAAGCTTAAAAATTGTTCTGTAATATTAAAATCTGCGAAATCATAGGTTTTGTTTTTTCAAAATCAAATTCTGACAAATTTAAGAACAGGAAAATTGTTTGCAACAATTAAACATCACCTACAATAATACACTATACATCCCACTCAGGCTAGTTTGCGATTTTAAAGCACGAGAAAACGATACACACAGCCGCTGGTTTTCAGAATAAAAACGGGGTCCGAACCGGGGCCGGGCCGGGTCGGGTCGGGTCGGCCCGCAACGAATCAGATCAGACCCGGGAGGCTAGTATTCCCGACGGGTCCCTCATGTCATACGTGGACCTCGAGACGGGTGCTTGACGTCTGACGCAGTGGGACCCGCGGACGGCCGGTCGGGTGGGACCCGGAGCGAAGTTTTCGAAAATTCTCCCACCGAGAAACGCGTAAAGATATTCGTATTATAACACAAATGAAGGGGGGGCAAGATCCCGCGGGATATGGCGGTGTGGCGTCGTACACAACAGCCTCTTACAACGAACTAACTATAAGAATAAGACCTGACGATGCGAGATTAACGAAAAATTTTGAACAATTTTCAAAGTCTAAAGTCTCCACCTTGGTTTGCGAGTGGAATGATTAGTATCATTAGGGTGGGGGGAACATTCAAGTCGTTGGACTGCCTAGGAATGGGCACTAGATTAGAATTCTAGGCCAGAATATAACGCCAAGGCCGAGGAGAAACGAGATCTATGCATGCAGAATCCAGATTTATGTTTCCCTGGCTTCAATTTCTGTACTGTTCAGCCCCATGGAGGAGAAGCTGTTTGGAAGAGGCTGGAGTCAGTCAAGAGTTCATGGGGCTCTGCACCCCTCAGTTTAAACATCGATGGGAGTGTGGCTGTTGAATCATGATTGTTACTCGCTTTGCAGATTTCGTGCATGCACATGCTTGACAGATCTCTTATCTCCTATGCCTCTGATTGAAATTTCCACCATGCCCTAACTATGACCTAACTCTTGAGGAGGAATATAAAGAAAAAATCTTATGCTATGTCACCATTACCTTCGTCATTAGAATCATAATGAGTAGAGTCTCTAATCCTTTAAGGTTTTGCATTAATTTTCAAAGTCACAACTTCAATAGTGAGACCCAAAATTGTTGAGTAACCAATGTGGACCTCTCTTGGACCTTCAAAGTCACAACTTCAATAGTGAGACCCAAAATTGTTGAGTAACCAATGTGGACCTCTCTTGGACCACGATTAAAAAGTGAGTGCCTAATAATCATAGAATTATATTATATCTCAATCCAATGACTAATAATCATGGAATTATGTTCCATCTCTGAAACTTCACATGCTCATATCACTATCATAATAATATAGTTATTCAATATTTTATTGTTTTTTATATTATTTAAAATAATCATCAAAGTTGGATTGGTTGGTCAATCACAGTATGTAATGTTTTTTATTAGGTTTTAGTTTTTATATAGCATTTTTTAATATGAGTTGTCATGGGTAATATAGCAACCTAGACATGATGAAGAACAAAGTTCTTAGCTTCTAATAATCAACATTTCTTCAATTACAAAGTTGATTATGAAGCATTTTAAAAAAATAAAAAATGGTTTTATATAATTTATTTAAATGGTTTATTCATTATCATTAAAGATTTGATTGATTGGTTAAGTGAGATCATGATATTCTCATATCAAAATTTCATTCCTCTTAAATATAATGACATTTTTAATCTTTTGATGAAGAAATTTGTCATGACAATCATTTCAACAATATGTATCATATGATGAAGAGAAACAAAGTGCAAAAATCAACAAAAATAAATATTTACATAAGGGATTCTAATGGCTACCCTAAAATGTAGTTTGAGGAGACAATACTTAATACTGATAAAGAAAATGATAAGAATCTCATACAACTCAAGCCCCATATAAGCCAGTAAAGAGAATCCCATACAATGGAAGCCCCATGGGAGTAAAGATTCTCATAAGGAATTGGCACACCTTCAAAATTTGGAAAATCAATTTCATCTTCTACCATATGATTTTTGATTTGAATTTGGACATCCAATTTCACCTTCAACCATTACTTTGTTCCTTATTATGAACCCTTGTCAGAGGGTGTGGCATAAAGTTAAAGAAAAGAAAGGGAAAAAGGCCAAAGGATCATCTTCATAGATTTTATACATGGTTTTTGATTCAAATTTGGACATTCAATTTTACCTTAGACCATGTGATTTTTAATTTACTTTATTGTTACTTACTATGAACCCTGTGGGATAAAGTGAAAGAAAAGAAAGGAAAAAAAGAAGGCAAAAGATCATCTTCATAGATCTTATAAAATGCTTTTGTACCATTTGAAGAATCTTTTTCTTTATTACAAATAAGAAATTAATATTTTTTTTTGGAAAAAAATAAGAAAACTTTAATGATCAATTACAAAGAATGATAATATTGATCCATTACAAAGAATGATAATATTCTTGTATCAAAATTCCATTCCATTAAATATAAGAGCATTTAATCTTTTTTATTTCAAATAAATTAAACATGTAATAATGAACCATTATCCTAACATTTAATGTAACCTCATAATATTATTTCAATAACATTAATATTTAAAAATAAAAAACATTAGAGCAGAATTCTCCTTAAACTTTTCAATGGTGTCTTGAAAGAACCACACTATGTAAAATTGTGATACCTTATTATATTATCAAAATTGCACTCCCTTAAAATATAATGACAATTAATCTTCTTATTTCAAATAAATTGAATGTAAAATTGTGATACCTTACTATATTATCAAAATTTCATTCCCTTAAATATAATGACAATTAATCTTTTTATTTCAAATAAGTTGAATGTAATGATGAACAAATATCCTAACATTTAATATAACCTCAAAATATTATTTCACTAACATTAACATTTAAAAATAAAACAAAACATTTAGAAGGGAATTCTCCTTAAGGCTCATTAATTGTGTTTCAAAAGAACCACAACATGTGAACTTGTGATTCCCTTACTACATACATAATAGAGGGATGTAGAAATGTCACATAATGTCTTGAAAATGTCATTCCCTTACTATATACATAATACATGTGAGATGCAGAAATGTCACATAATGTTTTATTTGGCCATTGTTTTTCCATGTTTATGGGAAAGAGATATAATTCTATATGAAGAGGGATGCAGAAATGTCACATAATGTCTTGAAAATGTGATTCCCTTACTATATACATAATACATGTGGGATGCAGAAATGTCACATAATGTTTTATTTGACCATTGTTTTTCCATGTTTATGAGAAAGAGATATAATTCTATATGAAAGTAAATAACATTTCCCAAACAAAAGTATAGTTTTTCTATATGCTTTCTAAATGTTTGATAGTTTTTTTTTGAAACAATATTAGGTGTGTATATAAATTATACAAATTTTAAAATATTTTTAATCAAAGATAAATGACTATATTTGTCAAAGAATAATTATAAAGTTTATATTTAAGTTTTAATGTTATTGTTTGTGAAATAGGTGTTTGTTTTATTTGGAATTCCTTATTCCACAAATAATAAGGTTCAATATACCAATTTAGTGTCTAGATTAACAATGACTTTAAAATTATCTATATCTAATAAGGTTCAATATACCAATTTAGTGTCTAGATTAACAATGACTTTAAAATTATCTATATCTATATCTATATCTATATCTATATCTATATCTATATCTATCTATCTATCTATCTATCTATCTATCTATCTATCTATCTATCTATCTATAAAGTTTTAATTCTTAATGAAATACATATTTTTTTTGTTTTTAAAAAGTTTTTATTATATGATAGTATGTTATTAAGAATCATTATTTTATATTAATATTTTAAAACTTTTTTTTATGTTGATGATGATTAAATCGAATTGGTCCATTTTACCTTAAGAAAGTAATGGATTACTTGCAATTCATTAAAATTTTATTTTTGTGTTGGAAAAACATTAAAAGAAGCTTTCTAAGATCACCATAATTTTGTTGAGTTAAAAGTTAATAAGATTGATTATGTGTCAAATAATAAAAAGTTTCTCAAATTATTCATTTAAGTTATTAATTTATATTTTAAATTTTAAGAAAAATTTAAATGCAATTTATTAATTTAAAAAAAATATTATCAATAATTATAACTATTCTAAAAAGGATTATCATTAATTCAAATAATAATATTATTAATATTATTATTTATAAAAAAACAATTATTTAATATAATCAATATCAATTAACTTAATTGATATTATTTTGAATAAAAAGTGTTTTATAAACATTAATTTTATACTTATTACATTTTTTTCTTTCCCAAGAAAAAAATACATCTTAATTTTTATATCATTATAAAATGAAAATCACATTCTTCATATGCTCAAAGCATAATACACCCCCCAAAAAAAAGTAAACAAAGATGCATAAATTACATTTGTAAAAGTATAGGTACAACACTTATAAGATTAAATTTACATTGCATCCTTTATCCTTACACAATACTTTTTTTTTAACTTCTTCTCACCCTTTTAAAAAAGAATCACAACAATTAAATATTACTCATACGAAAAAGAAAACCAGTTCCTTATCTAAATTATAGAAAGAAATTAATTTCATGATACTTGTTTCTTCCACTAAACACCTTACCTTACATATGTAGTACACTTTATATTAGATTCCATTTTTAGAATTTCTTTGGATTTTTATCTTTAACCACATAGAATCTATTTTTTTTTCAATCTAATTGGGTCCCAAAAGGTAGAGGGTTCTTGGGGGAAGGGAGCACTCCTTCGATAGGAATTTTTAGTGGAGGCAGTAAGGAGGTAGTGGTTTTGGGGTCTATCCCTTAGACTGGACCCGAACCTGTTCTTCCTTTAAAATGTAAATCGATTGATTTATTATCCTCGAAGGCAGGGACAATAGCTCTTGTAGGGGGGCCCATGTACTCGGATAGCTTGCCCGCTCATGGTTTTAATCAGGCATAGAATTTTGTTGTCATTGTGGAGCAGGGACAGTCGAGTCTTGTCTTGAGTTCAGAGGTCTCTGTAGAAACAGGTGAACATAGATGTGGAAATTGGGATCTCTTAATTGATATAGACAAATCAATTCATATTTTATCTTCGAGTGCATGCATAGTAATTCTAGGAGGGGATCACGTGATCTCACAAAGATCACCTTATCATGGTTTAAATTAGGCAGGAACTTATGTTGTCACTGTGGAGCAGGGGAAGAAGAGTCTTGTCTTATGTATGGGGGTTTCTGAAGCATCGGGTGAACAGTGGTGTGGAAAAAAGGATCTCCCGATTGTGTTGTTTGAGTTTGAAGAGGCAATCACCGACCATGTGTTGTCTTATAGAGAGATCCTCAATAGAACTCCTTTGTCGATTTTAGTTGGAGGGGAAAGAATTCAAAATCATTTGGAAAAGTCGTGTAAAGATTTGTCCCCTTTGAATCCTAATTCACACTTTCCGAGGCGCAAGAAATCATTGAAAAAAGGGGTAGTCCATGGAGGTCTCAAAAATGACTTCTCACCTTTAAAGACTAGAAGTGCAAGGAGGCTAGGGATTGAGAAGCAGCTTGGAGAGTCAAATTGTTACACAATGATTGATGGTCCAAGGGAACTTAGAGCAAAAAAAGCCCTAGCACGTGTTAAAAAATGATTTTGGTCACCCTAAATGTTAGAGGAGTGGGGGGCAGCTCCAAGTACCTATCCCTAAAAAGAATTTTAGAATTAGTGAAACTTGATGTATTGCTTGTATAGGAAACTATGGTAGGGGTGGAAAAAGCAAGGGATATTTTTGGTAAACTGTTACCACACTATTTTTTTTGTGGAGTGGACTCCACAAGTCTCTCTGGTGGGATGCTCTCAGCATGGAATCCAAGGAAAGATGAATTTTCTGCTTACTCGATTCCTGCAGGGATATTGCTGGAGGAACGTGTAAAATAACTTCACATATATTTGAAGGTGATCAACTGCTATGGGTTGTATTCTGACAGAGAGGTCTTTTGGGAGGAGATTGAGAATGAAGGAATTTTAAAAGAGAAAAATGTAATCTTGGGGGGTGACCTCAACTTTACTACCTCTTTCAGAGAGGTGTGGGGTGATCATGCTAAAGTGGAGTCTTTACAGCCTTACTTTAGCAAGTTGATATAAGAGGAGGGGATGGTGGATGTGGAACCTTTAAAAATGCTGCCTACTTGGAGAAATGATAGAAGAGGACATGAGTTTATTGTCAAGAGGCTGGATTGATTTATGATTTCTGAGGACCTTGCCTCCACGAGATTTAGATACATATCTGTAGTGTGTAATGTAAAGATTTCTGACCATATGCCAGTAATTCTACACTTGGAAAAAGAAAATAGGGAGGTCAGCTTTCCATTTAAGTTCAATTCTATTTGGCTGAATGAGCCAAAATTTGTAACTTATGTTAGGTCCAATTGGGCAGGATTGTTGGGAAAAACGACCTTAAATCCTATGGAGTCAATGGTACATAAGCTAAAGATACTCAAGGATTGGTTGATTAATTGGGAAAAACAAAAAAATAAAAGAGCAAAGGAAGAATTGGTTAAGTTGGAGGTGGAACTAGATACAAGTTATTCAAATCATCCTGGTGGATTTGAGAATGATGTAGATAGAGAGTTGGTTGCTGAAAAAGAGAAAAGAAAAATGTTTCTTTTGAGACAAGAAGAGGAAACTTTGCGATAGAAGAGTCGACTGAACTGACTAGCATCAGGTGATAGAAACACAAAAAAAATTCATGCCTATGCTAACGCTAGAAAACAGATCAACACTATTTGGGAGTTGTCCAAGGAGGATGGGATAATGATTTCTTGTAATCAATAACTACAAAAATAAACAGTTGGTTTCTTCCATAAAATTTTCTTGGCCCACTCGAACCTTGCCATTACTGATCAGTTGGAAATCTTAAGGAATTATCCTAGGATGTTCACAGAAGATGATAGTCAAAGGATAACCTTACTTGTATCTTCAGCATAAGTTTTGTCAGATCTCAAGGGATTTAAAGGTTTGAAAATCCCTGGGCTTGATGGCTAGGTCGTAGAGTTTTTTCTGGCATTTCTTGACATTTTGGGTGATGAATTAGTGGAGATGATTGAAGAGTCTAGAAAGAAAGGGAGGGTTTCTGGAGCTTTGAATGCAACTTTCCTTGCTCTGATTCCAAAGAGTGAGAATCTAGAAAATTTTGGGGATTATAGGCCCATAGCTCTATGTAACCTATTGCATAATATCATAACAAAAATTATTGCCAACAGAGTTAAAACATCTTTGTCTTTTGGTATATCAAAAGTACAATTTGGCTTTCTGGAGGGCAAACAAATCACCAACGCTATTGGCATAGTTCAAGAAGTTTTGCATAGTATAAAAGTTAAAAATATCAAAGCCTTGGTTCTCAAACTAGACACGATAAAGGCTTATGACAGAGTTGACTAGGGTTTCTTAAGACTGGTGTTGCTACAGGTGGGATTGAGTTTAGAAGCTAATGATTGGATTATGGGGTGTGTAACCTCTGAAAACTTTGTTGTATTGATTAATGGCAAGCCTACAGATTTTTTTTAAAGCACAATGGGATAAAGACAAAGTTGCCCATTATCCCCTTCTCTCTTTCTTCTTGTTGTGGAAGGCTTAAGCAGAGCTACAAAGGAACATGTAAGAGATAATAACTTAGAAGGCATTCATGTGGCTAGAGGGATATACATAACTTGTTTGATGTTTGTAGATGACATAATTCTATTTGGGAATGGTAGTTTTGGTGAGTGGATTTTAAATAAGGACCTTTTAGAATTGTTCAGTAAAGCAACTGGTATGGCCTTTAGTCCACATAAATCAATCTTCCTTGAAGCTGGATGGACAACAAAGGAATTAGCTTTATTGAAGGAGATTATGCCTTATGATGTAAATACAATAGATACAGGTTTTAAGTATCTTGGTTGTTTTCTTAAACCCAATTGTTATAAGAAGACTGATTGGTATTGGTTGGTGAGAAAGTTTGAGAAAAGGATTGCAAGCTGGAGTCTGAGATGGTCAAGTTTAGGGGGAAGGGTGACACTAGCTAAAGTTGTACTTGAAAATATACCTGTTTATTGGATATCTCTGGCTAAGATCCCAAAAAGTATCCCAAAAAGTATACTCAATATTTTTAGAAGGAAAATGTTTAGTTTTGTGTGGTATGGAAAAAAGGATAAAGAAGGGATACATTTGATAAGATGGGATAAACTAAGCCAAAACTAAAAAGATGGGAGGGTGGGGTATAAAAAAATTATTTACTTTTGGGAAAGCTCTTGCAGCAAAAAGCTTGTGGAGGTGCCTCATGGTACCTGGACTTTGGAATGAGGTAATTGTTAATAAGTACCTTAGGAATAAGTCTGTGGTTGCATGGCTTAGACAACATAACAGAAAAAGTGGACAGATGGTTCTAATATTTGGAGGGCTCTTACTTCTTCTCTAAGTATTATAAATGATTGGCTAGCCTGGAAGCCAAGAGATGGAAGGGATGTCAGAATTGGTATTGATCCCTTGGTTGGGTCACATAACTTTTATCAACTATCAAAGAATCTTATATCAAAACTAAAGGAGCTAGGATTAGAATTCCTGTCACAAGTGAGATCAGTGGATCTGGAAAACACAAGACAAATAGGGTGGATAAAGGTAGAGGTTTTAGGATTGGAAGGAGACTCAAAAGATGAATGGAACATCTACGTAAAAGGTTTAGCAAGTTTGGGAATTGAACTGAATAATGAAAATATTTATTAATGTGGTCCTGGGATACCAAAAGTGGACAAGGAAGTGCAAAGAAAGCCTATGAAGTACAAATGCTGGAGGTTGAAGTAAATGAACCTGTTTTCTGGTATAGTGATCTTTGGCAATGGAAGTTTCCATTAAAAATTAAACTTTTTATGTGGCTATTGCTAGAACAAAGAATACTAACTTAGGAAAATTTAGTTAAAAGAGGCTTTCATGGCCCTAGCAGATGTATTCTCTGTGGGATTTGTGAGGAGACTATGAATCACTTATTTGTGGATTGTAAATTTACTAAAGAAATATGGAATTTAATACTTAAGGATTTAAATTTTGATGGTATTTGGGAAGGAGGACAGGTGAGTGATTATATCCTGAACTGGAAAATAATGAAGGGAGAAAGTATAGAAATCCTAGGTCTAATATGTTGGGAGATCTGGAAACATAGAAACCTTGCTATCTTTGAAGATAGACCACTAAATAGGAACAGAGTTTGTTCAAGTATTTTACAAGTTCTGGGAGAAATAAAAGTAGGTCACATTAGGAAGGAAAGGAGGATTGATAGACCACCCTTACTCTTTTGGGATCTGGCTGTGGGTTTTTTTGATGGTGCTTCACAAGAAAGGGGGCAGATTTGTGGAGCAGGAGCTATTTTAAAATGCCCAGTGTTGGGTACTTTCAGAATCAAAATGAATTGTGGTAGTGGCTCTAATACCAAGGCTGAACTTCTAGCATTGTGGTGTATTTTATACTTTTCTCATTTTAAAAAGGTAACAAGGTTGCAGTTGGTAGGTGATTCAAAAGTGATTATTAATTGGTTTACTAATGCAAACAATCTACAGGTGGTTTCATTGCAGCACTAAATGAAAAAGATTAGAGATCTCAACAGGAATTTCACACGGCTTAAAGCCCAACATATTTATAGAAAATACAACAAGGTAGTTGATCTAGTTTCAAAAGCAACATTAACTCTTGAGGAAGATG
>JZKD02S0241591.1:231406-250006 GCA_000966675.3 Picea glauca | reverse complement strand
TGAGATTACAAATAATGGAATTATAATTTTTTAATGTGTTAATCCCCATTCGACATACAATTTATTTATAAGATATTTTAAGTAATAAAAAATTATAACATAAATAATATAATAGATATAGAAACATGTATTTGGGAATTATGATATATGTTATTAAAAAAATTACAATAATATTATATATGTGTGTGTGGAATGAGTAATATTAGATAGTTTTAATAGAAATTGATATGTTTTGCAATTTAAAAATATTACCTAAATCAAATACAGAATTATGATATATTTCATTAAAAAATTTAATATATATATATATATATATATATTTGGAATCAGTAATATTAGATAGTTTTAATAGAAATTGATATATTTTGCAATTTAAAAATATCATCTAAATCAAAGACATTATCAAATATTTGAAAGAAAATGGGTAGGTTTAGTTTCTATAGTCCAAACCATGAAGTTTGTTTGGTTGAACCTAAAATTAAACCATTCACGTCTTATGGAAACTAGATTGGCATGCCCAAAATAAAAATTCAAATAATACAACCCATTATTGAACACAAGGTATATTATATATAGCATATTTGTTAACTAAAACTACAAGTAAACTATCATGTGTGATACTAGTCCTTAATGATATGTGTAGACTAAAATTGTCTACCGCATACATTCAAGTTGTTCATCTTCCTAATAACAATGTGAAGAGACGTATGTTCCCCCTGTTAATCCTACAATTCCATAAGTAAGACTTGCATTGTGGTCTAGGTTCTTGTGTATTGTCCAGAAAACATAAGAGCAATGATTTCATCAAAATCCCATGGATTTTTTCCTTTAACAAATCCTAAACCATGAGACCCATTTCTATTACCCCCAATAGATGTAATTCAATTAATATGCATCTTGTAGGCCTTATATAACACTCCTTGCCTAAATATTCCTTTTATAGGCTCTCTATTATAGTGTATGGCCTTGCGCATGGACAATTAGCCAGAGAAGTCTCCTTGTTTCCAACATTTAATCTTGTCTTCATCTAAGTGACACATCCTATGTGGCCTAAAAATCTTTTAATCTATTCTATATTACTCATGGTCCAAAAATTCCTTCCCAAGGACTTGCATCATGATCTACATCCCTATACATTGTCCTTGATCCATATAACCAACTTAATCTAGTATATATTACTCATGGTCCAAAAATTCCTTCCCAAGGACTTGCATCATGATCTACATCCCTATACATGGTCCTTGATCCATATAACCAACATCTGAGGCATAAGTCATTTTTTCTCAGACCTCCCTTGGGCCAATAAGCATATCCTTCATGTATTAAACCTTGAAAACAATATAGGATTACATTGATGAGCTAGAGGTTCATTTTGGAGGGCTTGTGGCATGGTTTAGGGCCCAAAGCATGGACCATAAGCCCTAGAGGTATTATTAGTGCCAAAACCCCTATATTTTATCCCTAAATGATGTTCTAGGCCAATAAGCCCATCTCAAAATTATGACTACATGAAATTCGTAGGGAAAATATTTGTTTCATAGGTCTTATATCATGGTTGAGGCCCCATGATTGTCCCGTAATCCCTAAATGTAGTGCATAGGACATAGGATCCTAGTTTATATCCATTAAATCATGTCCTAAATGAGGAAAACCACCCTAGTGTTCCAATCCTCAAAATTAGGCCCATATGCTACTTGTGGGATACATTCTTTTTATAGGGCCTTTTTCATGGTTAGGCCACATGTGCACATCCCTAAATCCCTAGAAGTAGTGTATAGTTGATTAGTTGATTAGTAGTGTATAGTTGATTAGTTGGCAGAGAGTTCTTAATGGTTTCTAACAGTGTTGATTAGTTGTGATATTCAAGTGGATGGTTGCTAAAGCGATGCTAATATAATGCAAATCTAATCAAAGAAAATATGTGAATAAATGAAATATATGTTCCTATAATGCAACAAATTTTTAATGTATTTCACTTTAAATCACAACATATATGTTTTGATGTAGGGGGGTGTTTTCACACAATGGTTTTGAAAAGAAAAATGCATGTGTCCTGTGAATCTAACGTCCTTCCACTCAAATGTAACTTGGCATTCCAAAATCTCTTAATGGATGTGACAGGAATCCATTGAACATGGCTAGTGAAGGTATGAAAGAGTCAATTATAGTGAGGGGCATTGGGGGCAGGTCCAGATGGAACTGGTGACATTTCTCCATAGCCAATGCTATGTGTCTCAAGTGAAAATGCATCCCAAAAATTCCACCTAGGTAGAAATCCTAATTTTAGTCACTAAGATACCTTTATCAAGTGTAGGTGAGGGACTCTTAGCCTCGAGAACTCAAGGGTCATAGTCAAACAAGAGCTAGGTGGCTCAAAGATACTAGAAGAAACAAATTGAACTTAGCATATGACTCCATAGGGTATCTCCTTGCCTTGGATTTTTCACACTTGAAATAAAGGATTTGCAAGATCTCTAGCACAACTTCTATGTTTGAAATGATAAATGACAATGGGGAATTTTTTAGATGACTATCGTCGCAATCCTTGTTAGAATTAATTCCTACATTAGAATCGGTTTGGGTTTGTTGGAGATTGTTGAGATACTCTCTCAACCTCTATCTCCAAGTTTAGAACAAGTTGGATTTGACAACACTTATATAAGTGTATTGTATCTTGAGTTTGAACATGTATTAATAATATTGTGTGAATGCATTGTGTGTGCAATTTTATCTTGGTATCAAATCTAGTAGCTATGGGTGTGACTCCCTCATGGGAGGACCCAAAATATGTAAATGTTCTGTTGTATGTATTATTGGTTCTGTGTGTTTTTTGTGGATCGTCAAGAATGTGGTGAAGCTTCCCACCATACTCCATGTGATTTGTTCGACGAGGGTTGTTTTCCAAAGAAATAAAGGAGTATAAGTCATGAGTCAAATATGACCTTTGATTATTCACAGAGTCCAATACAATGCTTAACTCAAATGATAGCTCAGTGGTATAAAGATCAGTTGCATAGGATCATGCAATCAACATGATCATTCTCGGACTTATGTTCAACTACATTTCTCGGGCCACCATATCTATTTCCTCAGGTTGTACTGCCAATGAACTCTAATCTATGAGAAGCATGAGAGTATTTTGTTAGTCGTTGTTATGTAGGATAGTTCATTGTCAAAGGTAAATGGTGCACCATATTGCCAATTGTATGTGAGGATCCTAGCATGAGGAAGGCTGCATAATAAGGGAGAAGTCACCATTGGTCTTGTTACAACACGCGTTGTCCACTCAAACAATGGATGAAATTATAGCAATGCTTTTAGTTGAAGAAAAGAGGATGACAGAAGGAGACAAAGAAGTTGTCTCACAAACTAAAATTGCACAATTTTCCAAGGGAAGAATGAATAAAAACATAAGTTCATTTGAATGCTTCTACTACTGAAGACATGGACATACAACATTGAGCTACAAATTCTGTGCCAAAGATCTTTTAAATGGAAAACTAAAAGAATCAACCAATATAGATATTTTTGAAGACTCGCTACACTCCATCTTTGAAGACTCACCATACTCTAACACTAATAATGAATTCAATACAAAGCCTCTCATAATTTTCTAGAATACAACTATTGGTTATAGTTTTGATTCTTGTGTGTTTATAAGCCTATGTGAAATAGGTCACTTTGTAAGATTGATTGTTGGATACATTCAATATCTAGACGGCTCTCCTATATAATTGTCAAATACAACACGCTATGTACTTCGATAGATGGGAGCATGTTAATAGAATGATTCTGTATCCAGAATTATTTTCTGTCAAATACAACTCACTATGGACTTTGACATATGTAAGTATGTCCAGAATCGTTGGTCATTACAAATATGTCATCGATGGTCAGAAGAAGTTGTATCTTCAATGAATCAAGTGGTAGCTCAGAACATGAATGTTATGGAGGAGTGGAGTCTACAAGAGTTCAAAAGTAGATAGAAATGTTGATGAAGACCAAATTAGACAGAGATCAAATTTTGTTTGTAATATATGATTGTAGTATTGTTCTTTCTAATGTAACCATTAAGAGAGGGTATTAGAATTAATGCTTACATTAGAATCAATTTGGGGTTGTTGGAGATTGTTGAAATATTCTCTCAACCTCTATCTCCAAGTTTAGAATAAGTTGGATATGACAACACTTGTATAAGTATATTGTATCTTGAGTTTGAACATGTAATAACAATATTGTGTGAGTACTTTGTGCGTGCAATTTTATCTATCTTAACCTAGACTATTAATTGTTTTGTGACCTCTCAAAGGAGGAATTAAGTCTATTGGTTACTTGAATTGTTTTTAAAGGGATAAACTCAAGGGAGATTTATGGTACACCTATGAGACTTTCATGGAGAAAGATATTTATAGTACAATACTTGCATGGAACATATAAAAACAGTGACACAAGTCGTCGAGCTCACTGAAAATGAAATTTTCAGAAAAACAACCATTGGGGGTGGTTTCCAAATGGAGATACAGGTTGTTTATCCTTCTTGCAAATCACCATATATTAGAAAACAAATGAAAACAACTTAAGAAGTGATATGGAATTATCTAAACCCAAGTGGGAATTGTGAATTTGTGTTGGGGATTTTCTTGCATGGGTGAGAAAAATCCTCTTTGTTCAGCTAGGTTTTTAGCAAAACAATAGACAATTGTTAATTTTGAGACAAACGAAAGAGTATTAATATAGAAAAACAAAGCAATAGAACATGCATACAATGAAATTATGAAGTAAACTACAAGAATGCCTTTCAAACATAAGAACTTGGAGGGAAACAACCATACTCATATTTAATTCAAATGGAAAAGCATGAATATGAGTAATATCACATGGGGAGAATGGTTCAATGAAATTAAACCCACACTCTCCTTAGGATGGGTCATTATGACTTTTGAAAGCCCTCTCTAAGAATGATGAATGAAGAAGTCTTTTTTCTTTGAGGAAAGAACACAAACAAGCATGAAGGTGATGAACAATAGAGATGAAAAAGAAAGATAGATGATCTCCAATTTCATTCCTATAGCATAACCTTTCAATTCTTCTCTTCTTTCAAATGCTACCCCATGGATTTCATTTATAGAGAAATTTTGAACCTCTTGAAGAACTACTTCCAATGTGAAAGCTCTTCATTCAAAATGGAGTTTCCATTGCTTGAAAGGGGCTTTGGAAGGCCAAAGTACTCTTCATAAATGGGATGAAAGGTTGAATTTCTCATGTACCTCAACCTATATCTACTCGAGTCATGATTGAATCCTTAAATGCATTGAAGAGGTCACACTCACTCACGTAAATAGACTTGCATGGATTTCAAAGGAAATGTCACACAAGTTGCATGGGTGGGTGTCGATGCACATAGGTCGTGCAAGTGCATGCAAACCCACTTTCTAAAGTTTTTTCTCTTTGTCTTTGAGGTGATGTAAAGTATCCATGAGGTAGCCTTATTATGTTAAATATTCTCACTAAGTGATGATGTATTTGAACAATCCCCTTAATATCTCTTGTGAGTAAAATTGAGGTAATAACAAGGCTCATAAAATGTGAGTTCTTGCCTTTTTTTGTGCAATTTCATTCTAAAATTATAATTAGGATAAGATGGTTTGTAAAAACTTAACAACTTAAGCATTAGTTGTTCCACTTCTTCTAGAAAATACCGGAATTAATTGCTATCCATATTCCACTAATCCCTTCTATCTCCCATTGTCCAACATTTTCCTAAGTGTCTTTGAACAAGTTATTATTGTATATAAATCCCATACTACATTACACATTAAGTGAAATATTATGAGCCTTCAAAAATCAATCTTAACTAATTCTCAAAATGCCACCTATCAATCCAACTATGAGTCTATGCAATCCAACTCAACCATTTCTTAAGGTGTAAAGAAGTGACCGAATTCTACTCGTCAATTACTAATTTGGATTGTTCCTTGAAATTCCTTTGTTTACTTCAACAACTCTTAATAAAAGCATCCCTTATATTTTCCAAAAAACTGTAAACAGGCTTCAGCCATATTTCTCTATGCTCTCCTTCCAGATAGGTACCATTGGAGTCTTCACAATCACAATTATATAGCCTTGAAGTTTTGTGATGTGAGCAGAGCTTTGGGGATCTAATTGTAAGTGAACACCTACATCAAGGATTCACGATGAAAAGGTTGGCAATCGATGCTTTCAATGTTATTTGATGACACATTCCCTATTGGAATTGGAATACTAAGCTAGGTACACTTGTAAATGGCCAAGGGCATTAACATCGTAGTGAACACTGAAAATGCTCAACAAAATTCATTTGACCATTGTTGCCCCAAGAAGATACAAGAAACCAATCGTTGCACATGAGCCCTCTGCGAATTGCTCCTATATAGATGTTGATCAGATCAGATCAGGTCTCGCAGTGAGGAAATTTTGTGAACACTTAGTTGCCACTGCTTTTGCCAATTGTAGATTCATATAAAAGTCGACAGAAACTTACTTCTGCAAAATTGGAAACCCTTTTGAAGAGCTGACACTCGGTCGTCATTATAGTCATGGAGAAATAGTCCCCCAGTCTCACTAGTAGGGCAATGACAATGCTGTATATGCCCTAATTATTTAGGGCATGGAGAATGCAAGCACATAAAGAGCTTATGTTTTATTGTGTATTCACCACCCAGCAGATGGGTAAGTATAAATAGCCTGCAATCTGCAGAAATGTATGAATATATCAACACCCACATCACTCACGGTCGAGCTAACAAAGTCAGGAATCAAGCCCACCCTATACTTCTTCCCTTCCCACGACTGCAAGTTCAAGTTGGAGGCGATAGAATATGAAGAAATCAGTGGAGGGGTATTGAAATCTGCGCACCCTTCCTGTCAGTAGGAGGGACGCACACCAAGAGAACACAGTTTGGATTTCTAAAACTAATCTCTCTTAATGCTTGGAGCTACTCAGGTAGTTCATACTTCAAGAGATGGAGACAACACCCACACGAACCTTTGAGAGGAGTAGCTGAAAAAAATATTATAGATTCGGTCCTTGAAACTCCTGGAAAGCATTTCATCAGCCCCGTCCATACAAACATCTGATGTAATTAGGGTGAAGAGAGACCCTGCGCAAAATATAATAGATTCGGTCCTTGAAAACCCTAGAAAGCATTTCACCAGCCCCGTCCATACAAATATCTTGAAGTAATTAGGATGAAGAGAGACCTCGCGCAATCATATCAAACGTTCACAAATATCTTTGAAAAATCTGAAATTTTGATTTGATTACTGGTGATCATGCATGTTGGTACAGCTAGTTAAACCCTCGTGAATCAAATAAGGACACCAGGCAATGAGCTTTTCTATCGTCGACGGGCAGACTGTACCACGTGATATGAGATTTCTGCCAGTTTATGTATATGAGATTTTTAGTTGTGCTAGCCCATCCATCCATAGCTACTTAAGCTTGACCATTATCAGATTCATACATCATCTCCATGTCTCATAAATGCTCTGAATACTTAATGGATCCTTCATATAAAATACAGAGAAATGTGGCGATTAAACATTCCATCTTCCAAGCTTGAGAACCCAAGCAAATCCAATGATTCTAACACAGCCGATGAAGCTTCCATAGCCTCTGAGATTTGAATGCTTGACAGTAGATGTAATGTGCTGTCCCGACATGCACCTCGTGTTCAATCGATTATCCATTCGTCCGTTTTGATTGACCACTGTCATGCATTTCAGGTGCCAAATGTATTTTCCTTTAATGTCTGTTTGCCCACCAGAAATACAGAATACTGCCAAAATCACGTGTCAGGATAGAGAAGATTGCGGGGGCAAATTTGCAAAATTTTCAAACCACATCCTCATCCACCAGCAATCCACTTTTAATGTACGGGTGTGGTTTTGTTGAAGTGATATGAAGGCGATGATTCTTTTCTGACGAAGCTTGAATTTAGACATGCCTATTTCCAATTCAAACCTTCAAGAGTAACACATGGACATATGAAAGGGCACGTTGTAAAATGACATGTATTTAAACCCAAGGTCATATGGGATTAGTCATGGATGGGCATAGGCTCTCCTCAAAGAATAATGTAGATATTGTTTTGGATTGTGAGGTAACATAATGCTGATAATGTAGATATTATTTTGGGTTATGTGGTAACATAATGTTCATCGAGTCACTGAAGAATTATGGTTTGTTTTTTATTTTTTATTTTTTTTTAATAAAATTGAAGAAGTTGATAATGTAAATATTATTTTGGATTATGTGGTAACATAATGTTCATCATGTAACTCATGTTTTTTTTTTTTTTTTTAAATTGAAAAAGTTTATAGTGAATAATGATTTAGATATGAATAGGACAAGATTGTCAAATTTGTGAGAAGTTGAAGCCATGACCAAATTTTGGAGACAAAACTTGGGAGTTGCAACACACCATACCCATGATTTTTGATAAAAGTGTCAAAACTCCATTGAAATTGAAGGTCCTCAATTGAAAATGAAAAAGGTCCTAGTTAGTAATGATTTAGATATTATTAAGACAAGATTGTCAAATTTGTGAGAAGTTGAAGCCATGACAAAACTTTGGAGTTAGAACACACCATGTATCCATGACTTTTGATAAAGGTGTCAAAACTATCAATTGAAGAAATGAAAGTTATATTTTATAATCTCAAGGGATTAGGCTTTACTAGGAAGTGAGAGAGTCTGAAAAATTTTACTTATAATCATCATATGAAAATAATATTATTATAAGAGACAAATCTAGGTAATGAAGACATGTAATCCTCATATGAAAATAATATTATTATAGGAGACACATCTAGGTGATGAAGACATGCAATCCACTTTAATAAAAATTTGCAGAGTTAGAAAACAAATTTGTTTCAATATTAGAGCCTCTTTAGAGGGGTTCTACACAATCTAGTATCTAATAGTTTTTCAAATACTAGACATGGAAAAAGTAGACACTCATTGTTTATTCTCTTCTACGACATTGCAATGGGAATGAGTTTGGAAATTTCAAATATATATTCCACTAATATGGAGAAAATAAATTTTTGGGAATCATTAAAGTTGTATGTGATGTGAGTTAGATGAATGATGTTAGATATTTGATCTAAACAAAAAAGGAATATAAGAAATATTGAAGCCAATAATTTTTTTTTTAATTCATAATTTTTCAACTTCTCAATGGTTTTCTAAGGACTACACACCAAATATAATAAAGAGGCATTCAATTGGAGCAAATGTCTAATATCCTCAAATATGTTAGGCAAGGATTTTAGTGTTTTACTATGCAAATTCTGATGTTGTTGGTGTTGTACTTTTGTTAAACAATTTGCACTCATATATACTTTATGCAAAATCTGATATATGACCTTTCACAAACAGTTTTCATACATTACTTTAAGTGAATTTTTTTCAAACACATTACTAATCCAAGTACACAAATAATGGAAGTGACAACATTGACATCCTTTATTATGAATGCAGACTGGAAATACAATATCATTAGAATTCTAATGGATGCTATAGCAGCTTCAACATACACTACAAAATCAAACAAAAACCTGGAATAATGCCAAGAGATGATGTCAACTACTCCAAGGCTCTCCTAGCCCCACAATGATCTGCTCCAACACTGTCTGTTATGCAAATGGACTTTCAATTTTGCTATAACCCTCATGGATGTGACCCAAAAGGACCTGCTGCAAACACCAACCCCTTGTAGAGGTCCTTGTGAGATGACATTGGGTGAGAGGTGGGGCCTCACGAGACACTTGTGCTCAAACAATGAGGATGTCTCCCATAACCCTCCTGGTAGCAACTTTAGTTTGCATGGATCCTCGTGGAACGTGGTTGGGCGACAAGCAGGGCCTCGCAGGAACTTTGTGTTCAACAAACGAGGATGTCTCATGTCATGCTTTCCCAAAACCATCTTGATACCTACAAAACCTGAGATTGACCTCCTATGAAAAGTTTTCAAATCCCCTACGCAAGTCGATATACCTCTAACTGAATACAAACCCCAAATTGAAGCTCCAATAAAAATCCTAGATGGATTCCCCTCTTTTCTAGATAGGGTGGATATTGCACCACCGAAACTAAACTGTAATGGTGGAAGGGTTTTTCTAAACCCTAACGAAACAATGGCTCCAATAACACTCCAAAATGAGAGGTCAAATCATAATGCCAAAGTGAAGGGTTACCCCTCTATTTATTCTTCTTCCATGCCTTCTAGAACTTTCTCTTTTTTTACTAAATCAAATATGAACATTGTTCCCCTTTTTTACTTTCACTTTAAGATTAAAATTCACTTTAATAATGTTTAAGTAACTTATCGATCTAAAGTTACTTTAATTCCCTAATGTCACTTTAAAAATATAACATTTCCTAGCTAAGTGACATTAAATGACCCCTTTTGACTCCCTTTTTCCTTCACTGACAAGACACAAAAGTCATTTCCACTACAGAACAGGGGAACCCGATTAAAATGGGGACATGAAAAATCCTCCCTTCCCAAATATTTATTGTCCTCAAGCAATGCCATCACGAATTGACACTCCATCGACTGAACTAGACTAAAATTAAAAATGATACCAGGGTCCCAAACCACCCTGCAAGATGTGAGGCATCCTTCACTCAAGGCATGCTCCAATAAGGTACTTACATAAGATGCCTAATGAAAACTGCCAACAAGTAAGGAAACTCGATGATGCAACAACTCGATCAACCCATCAAGGAACTGCTATGTTAGGGAACCAATCTCATGAAATAAAAATTTGGCTCTTGCCTCCATGTCAACTATTGAACTGTCTACTATTGAAATCCCAGGGTCCCAAGCTAATATCATAAAGGGACCACCATGCTGATGTTGCGCCACTCTGATCATAACCGTCCGACCATTGTTCCTAGTCTTCCTCCTCCTCCCCCGGTACTCCCACCTGAAATACCTGTAAGGGTTGAATCTACTACCATGAATAATATCCCACATAGGCGTCCAGGTGAAGTCACGACTTGCAAATCCACTTCCATACTCAATCTTAGATGTCAAAAAATGAAGTTTGTCCCGATCAATAACAATGAATCTAGGATGCTCATGGACTTTAGACACATCTCCACTAGATAATTTTTTCACCCATGGTTCCCCATGCTCAGAAGATATCATCGAAAAGTGATTGAACTGGTCGATCACCACAGACATATTATCTTCCCACTGTACCCTCGGTCAACCTATGATGCAATCTATCCACATGCTCTCCTATTCTTTCCTAGAAATGGACAAATATTTCATCCATCTCGTGGAATGAGTTCACCTTGACCTACTCTATTGATAAGATATACACTCCCCCATATCTCCCAACACATCTTCTGTAAATACCCTCCATGTGAACCTCGCTTGAGCCTGCCTGGATGATGTGAAACACTCCTTGATCATATAATTGATCTTCAAGGTGATAATACAATGACCCACTTGACTGCCCCTGATAATCCAGGCAATCATAATATGCATAAACCCGATGAAATACTCAGAAGAACTCTCCTCAAAGATACCAATCCTGAGCATCCCAAGAGTAAACTACAGAAATAAAAAATTGGTCATCTCATCTGTATCAGCCACCAATCTATCAAACAATGCAATTCCAGGGTCCCAAGATAATCTCCATGAGGAACTATCATGCTCATACTGTGCTCTCCACTCCTGGACCCTCGAGATGAAATCCATGAAAGGGATGAACTCACTATCCTGGATCATGTCTTACCAAGGAATCTTAGTGACGTAGAAGCCTACCAGTCCACGAATAGACTCGATCCTAGGTATCATGAGGGAAAATATACCTCTCCAGATAGAAAAAGGCTCAACAATTCCTCTCACATCATCCCCATAGTTTTGTAGACCAATCACTATCACAACCCTATCGATCATAATCATCTGAATCAATCTATCACTCAGACGAATTTCGGGATACCACCATCATGTTGTAAGTTCACCACTGCCAATACCTGCTAGTTGTTGTGGTTCCATACTAGTAACCATCAGAGTCAAAATGAGTCAAGTCCTTGGTATGCCAACCTCTAGTGGAAACCAAGTACTAGGAATCAACTTTGTGCCTGCAATTCTGTTCGGCTCCTACCAAACTGCACCAGTAAATCCACTATCCCAATCACCGTAAATGTACTCAAGTAATCTATGGAGTCTAAACACCTCCCTGGAAATTATCCTTGTCATCTATGGTGCCTCATACTCATATGAGTACCCATAATTCCCTGCCAAAGGTGAATCACACATAGACCTCATAATATTCTCCCTAAGTGTGGACTTAGGGACTACATGTGTGCGACCCACGTAGAGGATAATGCCATCCATCACCCTGTTAGATGAAACCTCTGTGACCTAATCCATTACAATTTAGATCTCTTCCTTTCCTCTGACCACATATCCAAAATGAAATAACTTTGATATGGATGTAATCATTTCTTCCTCACCCAACTTACTTAGGTGAACCCTCCATGTCCTGTTGAAAATACTGTTGGCATCAGAAAATAACACTAGATTCCACTGCCACTGCTTAGAAGAATAGATTCCACTGTCAGGTGCATTGGTCAATCCCAATTGTATGACCAAGAACTCAAGGTAACATCTGAGAGAAATCCTACAGGTATCCTACTCTTTTTCCCTTCTCTAGTGATATCCCATTCGAAGATCAATCTCCAAGGAATATACCTCTTCATGAAGCTCGTCCATCCACTCATCGATCCTGGGTGAGCCAAACTCAATTATATGTCTGAAATACTTGTCATGTGGTGCTACTCCACTGCCAACAAGTTGTTGGCAGCCAAATTCAATTTTTTCCATTGCCCTATAAGCTGCCTACACCTATGTCTTCTGAACTTCAAATTATCGCCGCTTTTGTTTTAATAGACGATGTTTTCACTTCTTACGACATTTGCAAATTGGTCTCCATTTAGTTTTCATTACTGTAAGCATGAAAACTCCTTCATCGTTATTTGAACTGTCATGATCTTTGCATTGATATTTTGAAAGGCACTTACCTTTGGTTTATCATTAAGTGGCTGTAAGGATTTTCGAACTATGCCTATTTGCCTATTCTTACTTTGATTGTGCAACTTGATTTTATTAAGCTTGTGAGGCATTGAGCATATGGATTTATACATTTTATGACTAGCTTGATCATTGATTTTATAAAATGCATAGGGGTTTGGATTAAGCTTTTATATGTATAACATAATCCTTATGATAATTTTCATAAACTTAGGCTAGTCAACCATGTGAATTTGATTTGGCACTTTGGTTAAATATTGATTGATACATGGGTGCATATATAATTTTGGTGTTAACCTATACGATGAATGTTTTGAACACTATGATAGTGCTGGCATATATTGGTTGGATTTTGATTAGTTGTACCCATGAATTAATAGATAATCCACCATTATGATTTGAATATCCATCTCGGTGGTTGTACTGCGACCATTATTGCTCTGCATGGCGGTAAAGAAATCCACCACCTTCGCATGCTTGCGTTAATTCCTACCCGTTTTGGCTAGATTCATTGTTGTTGGTTCGGGTAACGCTATTACTCTGTGTTGATGAACTCTAACCAAACCCTTACCATGTGCTTACGCCATGGATCCTGTCGTTCGAGCTGAACCTAATGGCAGCCAGGCTCTGTTGATGTTCAACAGTGCCCGCAGTGACCTTGAGGAATTTGGATGGCTCTCGTTCATACAAAAATTCGAAGGGTTTAATCTTTGCATTGCCCGACAATTCGCATTGACCTTTGATGGCTATCAAGCCAAGGTCGGCGATGTTCAATTGTAAATTGACAAGCAGTTTGTTGGTCTTGCTACCGGTTTGCCTATCTCTGGACAACGATGGTCCAAGAATTGCAAGGTAGAAGAAGTCCCTTGGACTTTGCTCTTCCAGTCGCATAAAGTTAGCTCCTGTGACAAAGGTCTACCCGTCACCATGCTTAAACAGCATTGGCATGAGTTACTAATGACTATCAAACAATTTATCACCTACAAGGGTCGGTATGGGTTTGTTTTCTTACACCACCTTCGTTTGCTTATGGTTTTCATGGGTTTTGAGCTCAATATGCCATACTATCTACATAGAAGCCTATTCAAGATGTCAAAGAAATGTAAAAGGCACCAGGCTGATAGCATCCTCTTTCACTACAGGCTGGTTAAAATGATTGTTGTCTGTCATTTGGGGTTACACGAAGATTGTTGGACCGATTTCCTTACTCGAAATAACTTTGAAGATTCGAACCCTCCACAGGTTGAAAAACCTGTGGTGAGCGAGGGTAAGACTGTGCCCCCGGTACCCTACAACATTCTATTACCTAAACCCTTACCCGACTCACCTATCGACCTACCCCACTCCGTGACTAAGGATGCCGAGACTGTTAAGCCTATGGGAAAGAAGTCCAAAGAGAAACCCACTGTAAATTCCAAAGGCAAAAAGATTGCCCATCTAATCTCTCGTATGGTGAGGAACAAGCCAAAGTCCCCTGTCAATCCTGACCCTATCGTGTTGAGCGAGGACTCTGATTCAGAGGTTGAACATTTTTTGGCAAGTGAATTTCCCTATTCGGAAGGTCTGTGTGCCAAACCCTCATTTGACTTCGTGTCGAACCTACCACCTTGCTTGCAAAACCACCCTGATTACCCTGACATTAAGCTGCCATGTAAAGCCCCCAGTCATTCATCCAAACCCTCTCCTGAACCTACAATGCCACCCTGTGATCAATGCGGCTCATGGTTGGAAAGATACTATCTTGATGTACCTATGCTACAGTCTAGAATTCACCATTTGGAGGACCAAGTTGCACGGCTTACCAGTCAAAAGGCTGAGTTACAGACCACCGATAAGAAACAGAGGATGACAGGTTCTATTTTGTTTAAGAATGTGGAGTCATCTACAGCGGTCGTGAATTCAAAGTTGGCATAGTTTGAGCAGCCTCATAGGTATGTTTTATCACTTGTTTATATAATGAATTCGAATTTTGTTTTGAATAAGTCTGATTACAGTGTGGATTTTCTTTGTCACATAAGCATGCATTATGTACATAGTTTTGTTTGATCGAATTTCGTTTCCTAGTTTAGCTTCGATTGGATTTTCTTCGATTCAATGGATTGTGCTGAGGATTTGAGTGGTTTGATTTAGCTTAAATTGGATATTCTGTTGCTAATTGAAGTCACTGCATCTATTATAGACACGGGCTATTTCACATTTCAATTTTGAACACAATCAATGTTTCGATTCGAATTGGTTATAATGTATATGATATGATTGGCAACAATGGTAAACTGTTACGATTTTATATCCATATGATTTTCGATCAACAGGGATACGATTCAGGTTATGTTCGATATGATTATGTTTCGTGGATAGATACGATTCATAACAGTAATACCCAGTCAATTGATTCACGTTGGTTTACTCCATCATGTTATCAGTTCGATTCATATTGCAATGAATATACTGTTTAAATTTGATTTGGGGAACGAAAGCAATCATACCCAGGATCACGATTTGTTTCTATATTTAACTCAGTCATGATTTGTGTCGATTGTTGCCCGGTTTATGATTATCACTTATGTTGATGGTTTTGATCACTATTTGATCCTGTCTATTGACTGTTTAATGCTCAACGATCAAAATCTATGGCGAGATTTGGTTGATGCTGTTATGAATGTTTTATTTGACCATAATCGTAATAGTCTTTCCATCTTTGTATATGATTAAAACAACATGAATCTTATGCTACATTGTTATAGCCATAGTAATTGGATTATGATTTTGTTGGATTAGATCGATATGATTCACTATTAATTTCATTTGATATGAAACAGTCTGGTTATGGTTTGACCCTATTTTATGGTAAAAGAAAATCAGAGCATTCTTATCCATGTTTCGATGGAATCACTTTTGATTCTTTTTAATTTAAATGATAAACTTATTTGAACCATTAGTGATTCGTTTTTTTAATGTTATTAAAAGAAAATTGGATTGGATTATTTTAAAGAGATTTCATTTGATTTCTATTTGGTCCTGTATGCTATTTTAGACTAGCTACAGAATCAGATGATTCTGTAGCTAAGTCTGTAAGATTAGATTTTTATTGTTTTGTTACTGAAATATCTTTCTAACTTGATATTTTTGGTCTATTGCAGATGAATTCGAAATTGAAATGGATTTGATGAGCAGTTAGGGGATATTTGAAATATTTCACTTGCATTTTAGTTTCCTAGTTTAGTTGATTTTGGGAATATCTTCCCAGATTATGTAAAACAGTTTGATATTATTGACAAGGAGGTTTTACCTTGTGGAGAGACTTATATATACTTATGATTTTTGTAATAATGGACATCCTCATTCGTGGGAGAACAAGGATATGGAGCTTTAATACAGACTGAAGCAGAATTTGATGTTTTGTCACAACTTTAGCTTCTCTTTATATCAATATTTTGTTTCATGTTGTGTATATCAATTCGTATTTGGTTAATGACTACTTTAGCTATCTTAATCATGTGCAAATGATATAATTTTAATCACTGTAATTCATATCTGGTTTCTTCCAAGTGTATAAAAGACATAACAATTGTTTAGTTAAGTTTGTGAATGATAGGTTTATCTTCTTCATAAGTTGAATTATTAAATATATGTTTTTTCATAACAGGTTTCCCTTATTGCAGATATTTATAATCATATAGTTGTTATGATTTTTTATGTCTTGTTTGTCCTATAAACAACTCAAAGAGCAGCACAGCCTATCGTTTACGAGAAGTTTATGGACTAACCGGTGCAAGTTTCCTTCCTCCGACCAGCTTTCAAGTCATCATACACAGGGCAGACTTGGAGCGTTTCCAGGTCAGTTTTCCATTTGTTTGTTTAGCTATATGTGTTTAGTATATTAGATTGTTTAATTTCAGTAAATATATTAGATCATTTAATTTCAGTAAGTTTTATTTTTTTTTCATAAAATATAAAAATCAAAAAACATATCTTGCTGTCTTAGGGCAGAAAGCACATGAGTTTTACAAGTTTTATTTAAATCTGTCAGTTGTAAATATTGTACATTTGTGAATAAGTTGTAATCTAATTAGTAATTAGATATTTAATTGCTAGAGTTAGTGTAATAGTAATTAGTAGATTGTATATAATAGTTAGAGTAGTTAATTTAGTTTCTTATTTTTAGTTTTAGTTTATTTATTAGTTTGTTTCAATTAGATTAGTATATTTGTTTGTTTGTTTTTAGTTAATTTGTTTTATTAGTTTTTGTTAGTTTAATTCGTTTTATTAGTTTTTAGTTAGTTTAGTTAGTTTTATTTGTTTTAGTTAGATTAGTTAGTTAGATTAGTTTTCTCTTTGGTTTTCTTAGGATCTTAGAGCGGCCAACGGAGCCATTAAACCCATCAGGGTGGTTCATTCCAAAGGGCTTGGGTTATTTAGACAACCCCGGACCTGTTCCACTCTCTCAATTGACGGACGAACAATTTCGCCCGTCAACAAATGGCGCTAGAAGGAGGGTCTGAACTTAATTAATGACACGAGGCGGTCGCAAGACTCCTCCTCCACCTAATCGCACACCTATAGTGACTAGAAGCCGTTCACAAGATAATATTCCCCCTCCAACAAAAACTACTTCAACCGAAGATCCATAGATCACAGTTGAGCCAGCAACCCCTAATTCTACAGGTGGTGATATCCAAGAGATCGTTTGTCAATCTCTTATCAAAACACACAGTGCCTTAGCTAGTTTAAGGCGACCAAACCATCCATGGGGTCAACCTTTAGACTTCTCTGATATCAGAGAACAGTTAAGTGATATTAACCTCACTGTGAATCCTACAGATCCAAACATAAATCCTGCTGCAGGAGGATCTGGGATACCTCCTTCACCACCTCCCCCATCTCCTTCCTCTTCTGGGGGAGATTCCTCTTCTGACGAAGGCAATCCACCTTCTCAGCCCTCTACACCTACTACCCCAATGGAGAATTAGAACAACCCTGCTAGACCCTGGTTGGACCAGGATGCTGTAGCTGTACCTAGAGCCCAACACCCTTTACCTAAACACCCGGAGAAATGGCTTCCTAAGTTTGATCCCGATTCAAAACAGATAGTCGAAGATCATATCAAAATTTTTATGTTAGCCATCAGACTCCGTAATGTTGAACATGAAGACNNNGTCTGTAGGTTGTTCCCTTATACTTTTGAGGGTAATGCATCCACTTGGTACTTTGCCCAACAACCTCATACCATAGTGTCTTGGGAAAAGTTTGAGTCATGCTTTTTGGAAAAATTCGGAGATGGTAAACCTCCGGAAGTCTTAGTCATGGATCTTTCAAGCTTAAAAATGAACCCAAAAAAAAAAGTTAAAGATTTTAATCAAAGATTCTTAACGCTTAAAAACCGAATCCCTACAGATTCTATGCCTGCTGAGAGTCTTGTAATAGCTTACTACACTAAAGCTCTACATCAAAGCATAGCTATTTGGGTCAAACGTTCTAAAAAGGCCACATTGTTAGAAGCCTTCGA
>JZKD02S0241591.1:185255-231396 GCA_000966675.3 Picea glauca | reverse complement strand
AAAGGACCTCTGCATCAGGAAGATAATCAGGCTCCACAACCAACAATGGGCGCATATATAATTTTGGTGTTAACCTATACGATGAATGTTTTGAACACTATGATAGTGTTGGCGTATATTGGTTGGATTTTGATTAGTTGTACCCATGACTTAATAGATAATCCACCATTATGATTTGAATATCCATATTGGCGGTTGTACTGCGACCATTATTGCTCTGCATGGAGGTAAATAACTCCACCACCTTCGCATGCTTGTGTTAATGCTTACCCATTTTTGCTAGATTCATTGCTGTTGGTTCAGGTAACGTTGTTACTCTATGTTGATGAACTCTAACCAAACCCTTACCATGTGCTTACGCCATGACTCCTTTCGTTCGAGCTGAACCTAATGGCAGCCAGGCTCTATTGATGTTAGACAGTGTCCGCAGTGACCTTGAGGAATTTGGATGGCTCCCGTTCATACAGAAATTCAAAGGGTTTAATCTTTGCGTTGCCCGAAAATTCGCATTGACCTTTAATGGTTGTCGAGCCAAGGTCGGCGATGTTCAATTGCAAATTGACAAGAAGTTTGTTGGTCTTGCTATCGGTTTGCCTATCTCTGGACAACGATGGTCCAAGAATTGCAAGGTAGAAGAAGTCCCTTGGACTTTTCTCTTCCAGTCGCATAAAGTTATCTCCTATGACAAAGGTCTGCCCGTCACCATGCTTAAACAGCGTTGGCATGAGTTACTGATGATTATCAAACAATTTATCACCTGCGAGGGTCGGTATGGGTTTGCTTTCTTACACCACCTTCATTTGCTTATGGTTTTTATGGGTTTTGAGCTCAATATGCCATACTATCTGCATAGAAGCCTGTTCAAGATGTCAAAGAAATGCAAAAGGAACCAGGCTGATAGCAGCCTCTTTCACTACGGGCTGGTTAAAATGATTTTTGTTTGTCATTTGGGGTTACACAGAGATTGTTGGACCGATTTCCTTACTCGAAATAACTTTGAAGTTTCGAACCCTCCACAGGTTGACAAACCTGTGGTGAGCGAGGGTAAGACTGTGCCCCTGGTAGCCTACAACATTCTATTACCTAAACCCTTACTCGACTCACCTATCGACCTACCCCACTCTGTGACTAAGGATGCCGAGACTGTTAAGCCTATGGGCAAGAAGTCCAAAGCGAGACCCACTGTAAATGCCAAAGGAAAAAAGACTGCCCATCTAATATCTCATATGGCGAGGAACAAGCCAAAGTCCCCTGTCAATCCTGACCCTATCGTGTTGAGCGAGGACTTTGATTCAGAGGTTGAACATTTTTTGGCAAGTGAATTTCCCTATTCGAAAGGTCTATGTGCCAAACCCTCATTTGACTTCGTGTCGAACCTATCACCTTGCTTGCAAAACAACCCTGATTACCCTGGCATTAAGCTGCCATGTAAAGGCCCCGGTCATTCATCCAAACCCTCTCCTGAACCTGCAATTCCACCCTTTGATCAATGCGGCTCATGGTTGGAAAGATATTATCTTGATGTACCTATGATACAGTCCGGAATTCACCATTTGGAGGACCAAGTTGCACGGCTTACCAGTCAAAAGGCCGAGTTACAGACCACCGATAAGAAACAGAGGACGACAGGTTCTATTTTGTTTAAGAATGTCGAGTCAGCTACAACAATTGTGAATTCAAAGTTGGCATAGTTTGAGCAGCCTCACAGGTATGTTTTATCACTTGTTTATATAATGAATTCGAATTTGGTTTTGAATAAGTCTGATTATAGTGTGGATTTTCTTTGTCACATAAGCATGCATTATGTACATAGTTTTGTTTGATTGAATTTCGTTTCCTAGTTTAGCTTTGATTGGATTTTCTTCGATTCGATGGATTGTGCTGAGGATTTGATTGGTTTGATTTAGCTTAAATTGGATATTCTGTTGCTAATTGAAGTCACTGTATCTATTATATTTCACATTTCAATTTTGAACACAATCAATGTTTCTATTCGAATTGGTTATAATGTATATGATATGATTGGCAACAATGGTAAACTGTTACGATTTTATATCCATATGATTTTCGATCAACAGGGATACGATTCGGGTTATGTTCGATATGATTCTGTTTCGTGGATAGATACGATTTATAACAGGTTGATTTGCATTGGTTTACTCCATCATGTTATCAGTTCGATTCATATTGCAATGGATATACTGTTTAAATTTGATTTGGGGAACGAAAGCAATCACATGGATTGTTGCCCGGTTTATGATTATCACTTATGTTGATGGTTGTGATCACTATTTGATCCTGTCTGTTGACTGTGTAATGCTCAGCGATCGAAATCTGTGGCGAGATTTGGTTGATGCTGTTATGAATGTTTTATTTGACCATAATCGTAACAGTCTTTCCATCTTTGTATATGATTAAAACAACATGAATCTTATGCTACATTGTTATAGAGATAGTAATTGGATTATGATTGTGTTGGATTAGATCGATATGATTCACTATTAATTTCATTTGATATGAAACAGTCTGGTTACGACTTGACCCTATTTTATGGTAAAAGAAAATCAGAGCATTCTTATCCCTGTTTCGATTGAATCACTTTTGATTCTGTTTAATTTAAATGATAAACTTATTTGAACCATTAGTGATTAATTTTTTTAATGTTATTAAAAGAAAATTGGATTGGATTATTTTAAAGAGAGTTCATTTGATTTCAATCTGGTCCTGTATGCTATTTTAGACTAGCTACAGAATCAGATGATTCTGTAGCTAAGTCTGTAAGATTAGATTTTTATTGTTTTGTTACTGAAATATCTTTCTAACTTGATATTTTTGGTCTATTGCAGATGAATTCGAAATTGCAATGGATTTGATGATGCAGTTAAGGGATATTTGAAATATTTCACTTGCATTTTAGTTTCCTAGTTTAGTTGATTTTGGGAATATCTTCCCAGATTATGTAAAACAGTTTGATATTATCCACAGGGAGGTTTTACCCTATGGAGAGACTTATATATACTTATGATTTTTGTAATAATGGACATCCTCATTCGTGGGAGAACAAGGATATGGAGCTTTAATACAGACTGAAGCAGAATTTGATGTTTTGTCACAGCTTTAGCTTCTCATTATATCAATATTTTGTTTCATGTTGTGTATATCAATTTGTATCTGGTTAATGACTACTTTAGCTATCTTAATCATGTGCAAATGATATAATTTTAATCACTATAATTCATATTTGGTTTCTTCCAAGTGTATAAAAGACATAACAATTGTTTAGTTCAGTTTGTGAATGACAGGTTTATCTTCTTCGTAAGTTGAATTATTAAATATAAGTTTTTGCATAACAGGTTTCCCTTATTGCAGAGATTTATAATCATATAGTTGTTATGATTTTTTATGTCTTGTTTGTCCTGTAAACAACTCAAAGAGCATCACATCCTATCGTTTACGAGAAGCTTATGGAGTAACCGGTGCGAGTTTCCTTCCTCCGACCAGCTTTGAAGTCATCATACACAGGGCATACTTGAAGCCTTTCCAGGTCAGTTTTCCATTTGTTTATTTAGCTATATGTGTTTAGTATATTAGATTGTTTAATTTCAGTAAATATATTAGATCATTTAATTTCAGTAAGTTTTATTTCTTTTTCATAAAATATAAAAATCAAAAAACATATCTTGCTGTCTTAGGGCAGAAAGCACATGAGTTTTATAGGTTTTATTTAAATCTGCCAGTTGTGAATATTGTACATTTGTGAATAAGTTGTAATCTAATTAGTAGTTAGATATTTAATTGCTAAAGTTAGTGTAATAGTAATTAGTAGATTGTATATAATAGTTAGAGTAGTTAATTTAGTTTCTTATATTTAGTTTTAGTTTATTTATTAGTTTGTTTCAATTAGATTAGTATATTAGTTTGTTTGTTTTTAGTTAATTTGTTTTATTAGTTTTAGTTAGTTTAATTCGTTTTATTAGTTTTTAGTTAGTTTAGTTAGTTTTATTTGTTTTAGTTAGATTAGTTAGTTAGATTAGTTTTCTCTTTGGTTTTCTTAGGATCTTAGAGCGGCCAACGGAGCCGTTAAACCCGTTAGGGTGGTTCATTCCAAACGACTTGGGTTATTTAGACAACCCTAGACCGGTTCCACTCTCTCAATTGACGGACGGAAAATTTTGCCCATCAACACAAATCTCCATAGCCTCAATGGAGTCAACTTGATATCACAGACCTTGTTTCGATGTAAGTGAGCATCCATAGCCCCACTAGAGATATCTACATTCCCTCCTTGACATGATTAAATATCTTTTGAGTTATTTTTCCTTCCACGCCACTTTTGTTTTTATTGTTCATATCATGCAATAACATATGTACCCAATACTGCATATTTCATGATGAGGAGTTCTTGTAGGAAATGAATGTGAGTCTAGGAGGACGATACTTTCTAGTGAATAAATTAAACCAACACTTAGGATTTTGCATATAATTATTCCTTAGGATGAGTGGGATATTCATTAGTTTTGTTGCAAAGCATGAGCCATACTTTCCTTCTTTCCATAACTTCCCCTTTCAAAAATCCCTGACCATGGATCAAGCGATATACTCCTTCCTATATAATATAGATATATATTAATAAATATCTCCCGAATTCTATTATATTCAAAGTTGTAATACCCCTAAGCCAAACCCCAGTTTAAATGTAATTACAAGTATGCATATAGGATGGTTAGCCATGAACCTCTCTTGGGAAATGAGCCTATTTTGTATTGTGTATTTTCACTTGAAATCAATGAAAGAAAACATGAATTCATGCAGACCATCCTGAAGAAGAGTAAAGGAGATAAACTCCACTAAATTTGGAAAGGAGGATACAAATCTTAGGCAAAAAAAGAGCTAAACCTAAGGAGGCTTAAGCAAAAGAGAATATTTTAATAACATTTTCTTAAGATTCTAATTTATGGACACATGTATATTGTGTTATCCTAAGTTCAAAGAGGGGGGAAACAAATTACCAAGTGGGTTAAATAGACTTCCATGGAGTGACAAGTGTCATTCTCTGGACATGCAAATACAATGGCATCGAGGGAACTCTGTAGAAAATGGAAAGAAAACATCATCATGTGGGGGTAACTAGAGGGCGATGGTGGAATGTGTTGCATTTGGATTTACCTTTCTATGGAAGAGCACTGAAAGGGAATGGATGAGGGGATTATTAAGCTTAAGAGGTGGGTTTTCAAGCCCATGTGCATTCTCTCCAGGTCAGATAATTATTAAACTAAATAGGTGGGTTGTCAGGCCCATGTGCATTCTCTCTAGATGAGAGAATTGTAGGGAATTTAATTCCCAGAGGTGCCAAGTTGTCTTCATAGAACTATGATTATTCATGTTTGGCTTTGTTCTGAATCCTAAAAGGGAAGTGGTCAGCCATAAGGGGCACATTTCCTGGGTGGGAAAAGCATGTGGGGAAAGTAGATTCTGTAAGATTGTTGTTCAACTTGGCACCTGTATCGAGATATTGTTGTTGCTAAGAGACCTCCAAGGATAGATTTTCCTTGCCCTAGTGGAGTTCAAGCCCAGCTTGGGGGTGAACTATTCTCAGTTTTTGGTGACAATGTCTAAGGTTGGGAGGAAATTCAGAGGTCTGGATGTAGTTGGTGGTTCAATTGCTCCAGATAAGTGTTCATTATGTTCTTGTTTAATTGTTGTTGATTGAGAACATATGAAATCATGTGTTGAGTATTAGTGTGTAAAATACTATGAATTATGGTCATAATCAATTGTTATTATTAATACTGTTTAAGTAATTTTCCCTATAAAAATTGTATAGGTGATGTAAACTGGTAATTCTGTCATGGGTTCCATAATTGTCATTAACCTGAGCGTATTGGCGATGAGATTGGTTCAATAATAGAGTGTTGTAGTTGTAATACCCTGAAAATGGTTATCAACTACTCTGTTTATATCTTCAACTATCTATGTAGAATTAATAATTGTACATATGATAAGTGAGGTAATTACCTATCTTGTTACAAGTAAAGTTAAGTTATGGACAATTATAAGAGAGAAAAACTCAATATTTTGGGCTAGAAAGGCCTTGAGAAGTTATAGATAGTGCATTAGGCACAAATTTCTCATCCTTACATCATGTTGAGAAAATATTAGCAGTTGGGGGCAGGTTTTACAACCTCCATATGGTCCTAAGAGTCTTATGAAATACTAAGAGAAAAACTCAGATAATCAAAGACTAGATACAAACTAATTTGAGGATGTCAGAATATCATTGGATATGGTACTTCAATGAAAAGACTCTGACCAACCTTCATTGTAGGATATATCGAGATGATTTCACCCACCAAATATGTGGAAGACAACTATCCTAACCTAGAAGGTTATGCTAGGAATCAATGATGACATGTATTTCATGTCAGTCGACGTGGAGGGTGACCACGATGCCACGTGGCATGGTGTTATGGTCTTTGGGGAAACAAAGGGTGACGTGTTTTGAGTGCCATGTGTTAAACCAAGAGACAACGTTGGGTAGGTCCACGTGTGTAACATGTAGGTAGTGGAATTAGGAACATGGTTGGTTCATGGAGATGAAAAGGTGAAATGATTGAGTCTGTGAGTTCGCGAGTCTACCAACCCATGAACCCATAAAGATCACAAAATAATCTAATTGTTGAGACTTCTTGGATGGATTTATGAAGGGGAGGTATATAATCATATGTGCATGAGTTCGCTTGGATGGAAACATGGCTAAGTGTGAGACTTCTTGGACTTACTTATGAAGGGAATGTACAAAATCGTACGTCTGCGAGTCTACTTAGATGGAAAAATGGCTAAGTGTGAGACTTCTCAGACGGAATTACAAAGGGGAGGTACAAAATTGTACGTCCACGAATCTGTAAGTCCACATAGATGAAAAAATTGGTAAGTGTCAAGACTTCTCAGACAGACTTATGAAGGGAAGGCACAAAATCACGCGTCTGTGAATAAAAAGGAAGCTAAGTTTTCATGGTGGGTTCGTGAAAGGTATGAATATAGACCACGAGTCTGCAAGAATGCCACTCGTGAGTCCGTGAATATAGTAAGGTTGTTAGAAGAAATAGAAAAAAATATTTGATACCCCATCCTTGAGATGGTACTTAGGGGGTCAGGTATGTTACAAAGTGGTATCAGAGCTACGGGTTCAACACTAGGCATAAATGGGCCAGAGATAATTTATAGAATAGATGTATTAATTATAAGAAGAATTAGTAATTACAAAGTTTCTATATATTACTTTTGTCTAAAAAATACTACTAATTCCAGACTTTACAGAACTCCAAATATATATATATATATCGAAACGAAGATCAACAACATGAAATACGTTGAAGAGGCACAAAGGAATTCCAACCATGAGGAAGAAATCATAGGACAATGGTTTGATATGAGAAACGAAAGAAAAAAATCCAATGGGCATGATAGAAGTAAAGAGGAAATCATGAATTTGATGGAAACCATCAAGAATCTGCAAAAATATGGTGAAAGTCATAAAGAAGATATTGAAAGACTCATAACAACCAAAGAAAAACAAGATGAATTCAACATCAAGTTGTTACGAAGCTTGAACAAGATAGAGAGGAAAATGGATAAAGAATCGAAATATAGAGAGGGAAATGAATTGTCTTGTGACAAAAGAAGTAAGACATGGGGTGATGATAGATATCATCGACACCTTCCTAAACACTTAGCTAGGAGGCCACCCAGTAGCTCAAGCTCGTCCCCTGTCAGGGAACATAAGAGGAGAACTGGGGTAGATGAGCTAAGGGGAGAAATGAAAAATATCAAGCCTCCTACTTTTGATGGTGAGCATAAAAAGCATGAGGATGTTGAGACCTGGATGTTGGAATGGGGAAATACTTTTAGCTGCACAAGTATTCCCCTCAGGTAGAAGAGAGAATAAAAATTTATCAGCTTAAATGAAAAGCATCAATGTGGTGGGATCATTTTGAACAAGTGAAAAACATAGATGAGAAGAATTTTTTTTTTTTTAAGTAAGAATTTTATAAAAGTCTGTCAAAATCCAAGAGTACACAAAATTTGCATGGTTTCAAGCTGTAAACACTGAGCTTCCCCAGAGGGAAACCAACTCATCCATCCAAACCGTCTCAAAATTGATGGCATACATTGCTGCTATCACTTGTAATGTTTAGAATTTTGGCCTCCAACGGAAGCCTGTACAACTATGCAGAGTGTAAACCATGACAACCATAAACAAAACAGGGCCAAAGGGTGGCCATGCATAAATAAAGAAAGAACAAAGCTAAGAGGTGGCCATGCACGAAACAAAAAAAATCCAAAAGGTGGCCATGCACGAAACAAAACAAAGACAAAAGGTGACCATGCACAGAAAAGGGCATCACACACGTCACCGATATGGGTTGTAGTGTGGCCATGCAACCATGAAGAAGGTGTCGAATGTTGGGTCCCCAGGGGGAGGCGGTTCCTCCTCGACTAGTGTCCCATCCAGTTGCATGGCATCCTTCGGCTGTGGTGACACGTTCTTCTCCTTCTGGCCATCCTCCTTATGGACTTCTTCCTTTTGTACCTCAACCAACCAAGATGGAATCCCTTCCTCATTATGGTCTGTTTTTGTGTGGACCAAAGCTCCATGAGGTGCCAACACTAGTGCTGGATTTTCCACTGTTTGGGCTGCCTATGTTGGGAAGTGGGGATCACCCTACATTGCGGAGATAAATTGCAAGAGATGAGAGGCTTTTCCATCCAGGATCTCCAGTCAGAAGTCGAGGTCATCCATATCCCGCCGTAGGTCAAAAAATAGGGTGTGAAAAAATGCGAGACTTGATCGCCAATCACAATTTGGGTCTGAGTTGGAGTCAACTTGAGAGTGGGGTGGATGGCGTGAGTTTTGAATCGCCTGTAGTGACTGTGAGGCTAGAGAGTTGGGAGAAACCAAAGGGCCTAGAAGTGAAGCAGAGGCTGAATTGCTTGAAGGTCTCGAGTTATAATCCAAAGAGGCTGCTGAGCAGTCCAACCCCTCCATTTTGTTGGCCAGGGACGTAGAGAGGGGTGGGGGACGAGCAAGTATTTGGGTCAACTGCACCAGGGAGGATGATGAGGTGGCCGATGGGGAGGAGGATGAGAGGGAGGGCGTAGGTGGGGGATGGGGAACCAAGCAGGGTCGGTTTGGGTGCCAAGCCGACACTTATTTAGAATTCCCTCGGAGCTGAGGCATCTCCAAGAAACCTAGGGATTGAGAGTGAGACAGGAATGGACCAGGAAAAAACAAAAGTAGAGTAGGGAGAAGTTGGGCAGGAGGCTGAGGGTTGAGAAAAACAACAAGGAAGGAATGAGCCATTCGGAGGTGCTGAAGCTGTTTAAAGTGAATAATGATTTAGTGAATAGTGAATAATGATTTAGATATGAATAGGACAAGATTGTCAAATTTGTGAGAAGTTGAAGCCATGACCGAATTTTGGAGACAAAACTTGGGAATTGCAACACACCATACCCCATACCCATGATTTTTGATAAAAGTGTCAAAACTCCATTGAAATTGAAGGTCATCAATTGAAAATGAAGAAGGTCCTAGTTAGTAATGATTTAGATATTATTAAGACAAGATTGTCAAATTTGTGAGAAGTTGAAGCCATGAAAAAACTTTGGAGTTACAACACACCATGTACCCATGACTTTTGATAAAGGTGTCAAAATTTATCAATTGAAGAAATGAAAGTTATATTTTATAATCTAAGGGATTAGGCTTACTAGGAAGTGAGAGAGTCTGAAAATTTTCACTTATAATCATCATATGAAAATAATATTATTATAGGAGACAAATCTAGGTAATGAAGACATGTAATCCTCATATGAAAATAAAATTATTATAGGAGACACATCTAGGTGATGAAGACATGCAATCCACTTTAATAAAAATTTGTAGAGTTAGAAAACAAATTTGTTTCAATATTAGAGCCTCTTTAGAGGGGTTCTACACAATCTAGTATCCAATAGTAGTTTTTCAAATACTAGACATGGAAAAAGTAGACACTCATTGTTTATTCTCTTCTACGACATTGCAATGGGAATGAGTTTGGAAATTTCAAATATATATTCCACTAATATGGAGAAAATAATTTTTTGGGAATCATTAAAGTTTTATGTGATGTGAGTTAAATTTTTGGGAATCATTAAAGTTGTATGTGATGTGAGTTAGATGAATGATGTTAGATATTTGATCTAAACAAAAAAAGGAATATAAGAAATATTGAAGCCAATAATTTTTTTTTTTAATTCATAATTTTTCAACTTCTCAATGGTTTTCTAAGGACTACACACCAAATATAATAAAGAGGCATTCAATTGAAGAAAATGTCTAATATCCTCAAATATGTTAGGCAAGGATTTTAGTGTTTTACTCTGCAAATTCTGATGTTGTTGGTGTTGTACTTTTGTTAAACAATTTGCACTCATATATACTTTATGCAAAATCTGATATATGACCTTTCACAAACAGTTTGCATACATTAATTTAAGTGAATTTTCGTCAAACATATTACTAATCCAAGTACACAAATAATGGAAGTGACAACATTGACATCCTTTATTATGAATGGAGACTAGAAATACAATATCAGTAGAATTCTAATGGATGCTATAGCAGCTTCAACATGCACTACAAAATGAAACAAAAACCTGGAATAATGCCAAGAGATGATGTCAATTCCTCCAAGGCTCTCCTAGCCCCACAATGATCTGCTCCAACACTATCTATTATGCAAATGGACTTTCAATTCCACTATAACCCTCATGGATGCGACCCAAAAGGACCTGCTGCAAACACCAACCCCTTGTAGAGGTCCTTGTGAGATGACATTGGGTGAGAGGTGGGGCCTCGCAGGGCACTTGTGCTCAACCAACGAGGATGTCTCCCATAACTTTCCTGGTAGAAAATTTAGTTTGCATGGATCCTCGTGGAACGTGGTTGGGCGACAAGCGGGGCCTCATAGGAACTTTGTGTTCAACAAACGAGGATTTCTCCTGTCATGCTTTCCCAAAACCATCTCGATACCTGCAAAACTTGAGAGTGACCTCCTCCGTAAAGGTTTCAAATCCCCTGCGCAAGTTGATATACCTCTAACTGAATACAAACCCCAAATTGAAGCTCCAATAAAAATCTTGGATGGATTCCCCTCTTTTCTAGCTAGGGTGGATATTGCACCACCGAAACTAAACTGTAATGGTGGAAGGGTTTTTCTAAACCCTAACAAAACAATGGCTCCAATAACACTCCAAAATGAGATGTCAAATCATAATGCGAAAGTGAAGGGTTACCTCTCTATTTATTCTTCTTCCATGCCTTCTAGAACTTTCTCTTTTTTTACTAAATCAAATATGAACATTGTTCCCCTTTTTTTCTTTCACTTTAAGATTAAAATTCACTTTAATAATGTTTAAGTAACTTATCAATCTAAATTTACTTTAATTCCTTAATGTCACTTTAAAAACATAACATTTCCTAGCTAAGTGACATTAAATGACCCCTTTTGACTCCCTTTTCCCTCCACCGACAAGCCACAAAAGTCATTTCCATTATAGAATAGGGGAACACGATTAAAATGGGGACATGAAAAATCCTCCCTTTCCAAATATTTATTGTCCTCAAGCAATGCCATCACGAATTGACGCTCTATTGACTAAACTAGACTAAAATTAAAAATGATACCAGGGTCCCAAACCACCCTACAAGATGTGAGGCATCCTTCGCTCAAGGCATGCTCCAATAAAGTACTTACATAACATGCCTAATGAAAACTGCCAACAAGTAAGGAAACTCGATGATGCAACAACTCGATCAACCCATCAAGGAACTGCTATGTTAGGGAACCAATCTCATGAAATAAAAATTTGGCGCTTGCCTCCATGTCAGCTACCGAACTGTCTACTATTGAAATCCCGGGGTCCCAAGCTAATCTCAGAAAGGGACCACCATGTTGATGTTGCTCCACTCTGATCATAACCGTCCGATCATCGTTCCTAGTCTTCCTCCTCCTCCCCTGGTACTCCCACCTGAAATACCTGTAAGGGTTGAATCTACTACCATGAATAATATCCTACATAGGTGTCCAGGTGAAGTCACGACCTGCAAATCCACTTCCATAATCAATCTCAGATGTCAGAAAATGAAGTTTGTCCTAATCAATAATAATGAATCTGGGATGCTCATGGACTCTAGACACATCTCCACTAGATAATTGTGTCACCCGTGGTTCCCCATGCTCAGAAGATATCATCGAAAAGTGCTTGAACTGGTCGATCACCATAGACATATTATCTTCCCACTGTACCCTTGGTCAACCTATGATGCAATCTATCCACATGATCTCCTATTCTTTCCTAGAAATGGACAAATATTTCATCCATCTCGTGGAATGAGTTAACCTTGACCTACTCTGTTGACAAGATATACACTCCCCCATATCTCCGAACACATCTTCCATAAATACCCTCCATGTGAACCTCGCTCGAGCCTACCTGGATGATGTGAAACACTCCTTGATCATAGAATAGATCAAGGTGCTAATACAATGACCCACTTGATTGCCCCTGATAATCTAGGCAATCATAATATGCATAAACCCGATCAAATCCTCAGAAGACCTCTCCTCAAAGATACCAATCCTGAGCATCCCAAGAGTAAACTACGAAAATAAAAAATTGGTCATCTCATCTGTATCAGCCACCAATCTATCAAACAATGCAATTCCAGGGTCCCAAGATAATCTCTATGAGGAAATATCATGCTCATACTGTACTCTCCACTGCTGGACCCCCGAGATGAAATCCATGAAAGGGATGAACTCACTATCCTGGATCATGTCTCACCAAGGAATCTTAGTGACGTAGAAGCCTACCAGTCCATGAATAGACTCGATCCTAGGTATCATGAGGGAAAATATACCTCTTCATATAGAACAAGTCTCAACAATTCCTCTCACATCATCCCCACAGTGTTGTAGACCAATCACTATCACAACCCTATCGATCATAATCATCTGAATCAATCTATCAATTAGATGAATTACGGGATACCACCACCATGTTGTAAGTTCACCACTGCCAATACCTGCTAGTTGTTGTGGTTCCATACTAGTAACCATCAGAGTCAAAATGAGTCAAGTCCTTGGTATGCCAACCTCTAGTGGAAACCAAGTACTAGGAATCAACTTTGTGCTTGCAATTCTGTTCGGCTCCTCCCAAACTGCACCAGTAAATCCACTATCCCAATCACCATAAATGTAGTCAAGTAATCTATGGAGTCTAAACATCTCCTTGGAAATTATCCTTGTCATCTATGGTGTCTCATACTCATACGAGTACCCATAATTCCCTGCCAAAGGTGAATCACACATAGACCTCATAATATTCTCCCTAAGTGTGGACTTAGGGTCTACATGTGTGCGACCCACATAGAGGATAATGCCATCCATCACCCTGTTAGATGAAATCTCTGTGAACTAATCCATTACAATTTGGATCTCTTCCTTTCCTATGACCTCATATCCAAAATGAAATAACTTTGACATGGATGTAATCATTTCTTCCTCACCCAACTTACTTAAGTGAACCCTCCATGTCCTATTGAAAATACTGTTGGCATCAGAAAATAACACTAGATTCCACTGCCACTGCTTGGAAGAATAGATTCCACTATCAGGTGCATTAGTCAATCCCAATTGTATGACCAAGAACTCAAGGTAACATCTGAGAGAAATCCTACAAATATCCTGCTCTTTTTCCCTTCTCTAGTGATATCCCGTTCGAAGATCAATCTCCAAGGAATATACCTCTTCATGAAGCTCGTCCATCCACTCATCGATCCTAGGTGAGCCAAACTCAATGATATGTATGAAATACCTGTCATGTGGTGCTACTCCACTGCCAACAAGTCTCCATAGCCTCAATGGAGTCACCTTGATATCACAGACCTTGTTTCGATGTAATTGAGCATCCATAGCCCCACCAGAGATATCTAAATTCCCTCCTTGACATGATTAAATATCTTTTGAGTTATTTTTCCTTCCACGCCATTTTTGTTTTTATTGTTCATATCATGCAATAACATATGTACCCAATACTGCATATTTCATGATGAGGAGTTCTTGTAGGAAATGAATGTGAGTCTAGGAGAACGATACTTTTTAGTGAAGAAATTAAAGCAACACTTAGGATTTTGCATATAATTATTCCTTAGGATGAATGGGATATTCATTAGTTTTGTTGCAAAGCATGAGCCATACTTTCCATATTTCCATAACTTCCCCTTTCAAAAATCCCTGACCATGGATAAAGTGATATACTCCTTCCTATATAATATAGATATATATTAATAAATATCTCCCGAATTCTATTCTATTCAAAGTTGTAATACCCCTAAGCCAAACCCCAGTTTAAATGTAATTACAAGTATGCATATAGGATGGTTAGCCATGAACCTCTCTTGGGAAATGAGCCTATTTTGTATTGTCTATTTTCACTTGAAATCAATGAAAGAAAACATGAATTCATGCAGACCATCCTAAAGAAGAGTAAAGGGGATAAACTCCACTAAAGTTGGAAAGGAGGATACAATTCTTAGGCAAAAAAAGAGCTAAACCTAAGGAGGCTTAAGCAAAAGAGAATATTTTAATAACATTTTCTTAAGAGTCTAATTTATGGACACATGTATATTGTGTTATCCTAAGTCCAAAGAGGGGGGAAATAAATTACCAAGTGGGTTAAATAGACTTCCATGGAGTGACAAGTGTCATTCTCTGGACATGCAAATACAATGGCATCGAGGGAACTCTGTAGAAAATAGAAAGAAAACATCATCATGTGGGGGTAACTAGAGGGCGATGGTGGAATGTTTTGCGGTGGGATTTACCATTCTACGGAAGAGCGCTGAAAGGGAATGGATGAGGGGATTATTAAGCTTAAGAGGTGGGTTGTCAAGCCCATGTGCATTCTCTCCAGGTCAGATAATTATTAAGCTAAATAGGTGGGTTGTCAGGCCCATGTGCATTCTCTCTAGGTGAGAGAATTGTAGGGAATTTAATTCCCAGAGGTGCCAAGTTGTCTTCATAGAACTATGATTATTCATGTTTGGCTTTGTTCTGAATCCTGAAAGGGAAGTGGGCAACCATAAGGGGCACACTTCCTGGGTGGGAAAAGTAGATTCTGTAATATTGTTGTTCAACTTGGCACCTGTATTGAGATATTGTTGCTGCTAAGAGACCTCGAAGGATAGATTTTCCTTGCCCTAGTGGAGTTCAAGCCCAGCTTGGGGGTGAACTATTAGGGGTGAAATATTCTTAGTTTTTGGGGAACAATGTCTAAGGTTGGGAGGAAATTCAGAGGTCTGGATGTAGTTGGTGGTTCAATTGCTCCAAATAAGTGTTCATTATGTGCTTGTTTAATTGTTGTTGATTGAGAACATACAAAATCATTTGTTGAGTATTAGTGTGCAAAATACTATGAATTATGGTCATAATCAATTGTTATTATTAATACAGTTTAAGTAATTTTCCCTATAAAAATTGTATAGGTGATGTAAACTGGTAATTCTGTCATGGTTCCATAATTGTCATTACCCTGAGTGTATTGGTGATGAGATTGGTTCAATAATAGAGTGTTGTAGTTGTAATACCCCGAAAATGGTTATCAACTGCTCTGTTTATATCTTCAACTATCTATGTAGAATTAATAATTGTACATATGATAAGTGAGGTAATTACCTATCTTGTTACAAGTAAAGTTAAGTTATGGACAATTATAAGAGAGAAAAACTCAATATTTTGGGCTAGAAAGGCCTTGAGAAGTTATAGATAGTGCATTAGGCACAAATTTCTCATCCTTACATCATGTTGAGAAAATATTAGCAGTTGGGGGCAGGTTTTACAACCTCCATATGGTCCTAAGAGTCTTATGAAATACTAAGAGAAAAACTCAGATAATCAAAGACTAGATACAAACTAATTTGAGGATGTCAGAATATCATTGGATATGGTACTTCAATGAAAAGACTCTGACCAACCTTCATTGTAGGATATATCGAGATGATTTCACCCACCAAATATGTGGAAGACAACTATCCTAACCTAGAAGGTTATGCTAGGAATCAATGATGACATGTATTTCATGTCAGTCGACGTGGAGGGTGACCACGATGCCACGTGGCATGGTGTTATGGTCTTTGGGGAAACAAAGGGTGACGTGTTTTGAGTGCCATGTGTTAAACCAAGAGACAACGTTGGGTAGGTCCACGTGTGTAACATGTAGGTAGTGGAATTAGGAACATGGTTGGTTCATGGAGATGAAAAGGTGAAATGATTGAGTCTGTGAGTTCGCGAGTCTACCAACCCATGAACCCATAAAGATCACAAAATAATCTAATTGTTGAGACTTCTTGGATGGATTTATGAAGGGGAGGTATATAATCATATGTGCATGAGTTCGCTTGGATGGAAACATGGCTAAGTGTGAGACTTCTTGGACTTACTTATGAAGGGAATGTACAAAATCGTACGTCTGCGAGTCTACTTAGATGGAAAAATGGCTAAGTGTGAGACTTCTCAGACGGAATTACAAAGGGGAGGTACAAAATTGTACGTCCACGAATCTGTAAGTCCACATAGATGAAAAAATTGGTAAGTGTCAAGACTTCTCAGACAGACTTATGAAGGGAAGGCACAAAATCACGCGTCTGTGAATAAAAAGGAAGCTAAGTTTTCATGGTGGGTTCGTGAAAGGTATGAATATAGACCACGAGTCTGCAAGAATGCCACTCGTGAGTCCGTGAATATAGTAAGGTTGTTAGAAGAAATAGAAAAAAATATTTGATACCCCATCCTTGAGATGGTACTTAGGGGGTCAGGTATGTTACAAAGTGGTATCAGAGCTACGGGTTCAACACTAGGCATAAATGGGCCAGAGATAATTTATAGAATAGATGTATTAATTATAAGAAGAATTAGTAATTACAAAGTTTCTATATATTACTTTTGTCTAAAAAATACTACTAATTCCAGACTTTACAGAACTCCAAATATATATATATATATCGAAACGAAGATCAACAACATGAAATACGTTGAAGAGGCACAAAGGAATTCCAACCATGAGGAAGAAATCATAGGACAATGGTTTGATATGAGAAACGAAAGAAAAAAATCCAATGGGCATGATAGAAGTAAAGAGGAAATCATGAATTTGATGGAAACCATCAAGAATCTGCAAAAATATGGTGAAAGTCATAAAGAAGATATTGAAAGACTCATAACAACCAAAGAAAAACAAGATGAATTCAACATCAAGTTGTTACGAAGCCTGAACAAGATAGAGAGGAAAATGGATAAAGAATCAAAATATAGAGAGGGAAATGAATTGTCTTGTGACAAAAGAAGTAAGACATGGGGTGATGATAGATATCATTGACACCTTCCTAAACACTTAGCTAGGAGGCCACCTAGTAGCTCAAGCTCGTCCCCTGTTAGAGAACATAAAAGGAGAACTGGGGTAGATGAGATAAGGGGAGAAATGAATAATATCAAGCCTCCTAATTTTGATGGTGAGCATAAAAAGCATGAGGATGTCGAGACCTGGACGTTGGGAATGGGGAAATACTTTTAGTTGCACAAGTATTCCCCTCAGGTAGAAGAGAGAATAGAAATTTATCAGCTTAAATTAAAAGCATCAATGTGGTGGGATCATTTTGAACAAGTGAAAAACATAGATGAGAAGAATGCTTTTTTTTTTTTAAGTAATAATTTTATAAAAGTCTGTCAAAATCCAAGAGTACACAAAATTTGCATGGTTTCAAGCTGTAAACACTGAGCTTCCCCAGAGGGAAACCAACTCATCCATCCAAACCGTCTCAAAACTGAAGGCATAAAGTGCTACTATCACTAGTCATGTTTAGAATTCTGGCCTCCAATGAAGGCCTGTACAACTATGCAGAGTGTAAACCATGAAAACCATAAACAGAATAGGGCCAAAGGCTGGCCATGCATAAATCAAGACAGAACAAAGCTAAGAGGTGGCCATGCATGAAACAAAAAAAATCCAAAAGGTGGCCATGCATGAAACAAAACAAAGCCAAAGGTGGCCATGCACAGAAAAGGGCATCACACATGTCACCGATATGTGTTGTAGTGTGGCCATGCAACCACGAAGAAGGCGTCGAATGTTGGGTCCCTAGGGGGAGGCGGTTCCTCCTCGACTGGTGTCCCATCCAGTTGCATGGCGTCCTCCGACTGTGGTGACACGTTCTTCTCCTTCTGGCCATCCTCCTTATGGACTTCTTCCTTTTGTACCTCAACCAACCAAGATGGAATCCCTTCCTCATTATGGTCTGTTTCTGTGTGGACCAAAGCTCCATGAGGTGTCAGATTTTCCTTTGCTTGGGATACCTATGTTGGGAAGTGGGGATCACCCTGCATTGCGGAGAGCAATTGCAAGAGATGAGAGGCTTTTTCATCCAGGATCTCTAGTCAGAAGTGGAGGTCATCCATATCCCGCCGTAGGTCAAAAACTAGGGCATGAAAAAATGCGAGACTTGATCGCCAATCACAATTTGGGTCCGAGAAAGAGTCAACTTGAGAGTGGGGTGGATGGCGTGAGTTATGAATCGCCTGTAGTGACTGTGAGGCTGGAGAGTTGGGAGGAACCAAAGGGCCTGGGAGTGAAGCAGAGTCCGAATTGCCTGAAGGTCTCGGGTTATAATCCTAAGAGGTCATTGAGTAGTCCAACCCCTCCATTTTGTTGTCCAGGGATGTAGAGAGGGGTGGGGGACAAGCAAGTATTTGGGTCAACTGCACCAGGGAGGATGATAAGGTGGCCGATGGGGAGGAGGATGAGAGGGAGGGCGTAGGTGGGGGATGGGGGACCAAGTACGGTCGATTTGGGTGACAAGCCGACCCTTATTTAGAATTCCCTCGGAGTTAAGGCATCTCCGAGAAACCGAGGGATTGAGAGTGAGACAGGAATGGACCAGGAAAAAACAAAAGTAGAGTAGGGAGAAGTTGGGCATGAGGCCGAGTGTTGAGAAAAACAACAAGGAATGATTGAGCCATTCGAAGGTGCTGAAGTTGTTTAAATAGGCCAGGGAGCTGGTGGAGTGCCATAAATAACCGCACGTGCAGGGTAAATTCCAAGGGAAGGTGAAAGTCCTTTGAGAGGAAGAGAAGACAGAGTAGGGCACACTAAGAGTAATGACACCCTGCTTCAAACAAGCTGAACTTAATGGCATGGAGTAGGTGGGAGGGAGTGGGACATGGTCGTCACATGGCTGGTGCCACAAAGGAACTCTTTTGGCTACGCCTCTCGAACCGTGTACTCCACTGGCACCCCATCTAAGGGGTTGTCGATGGTGAGAGATTTTTTCTGGCATCTCTGAAAGATGGGGTGTCTTTGGTGCATGGGGGCCTGGCAAAGAATATCTGGTCCATTTGTTTCTACCCTGATATTGGCTAGATAGTCTGCAATCTGGTTGGCATTTCTTTTGACATGAGAAGGGATGAGAGCTTGATCCCGTTTGAGGAGGGTTGTGATTGATTTGAGACCATGAGTGAGGCGCCAACAGGGAGAGACCTGCTCCAGGTCGGCTCCATTCAATATTTTGTGGAAGAGATTGAGGATGATTTGGGAGTCTTCTTACACTATGAGTTTGTTGAAGTGGTGCTTTAAGGCCAACTGAAGTCCCATGGTTAGCCCCCAGAGTTCAACCGCATTGTTGGTAGTATGTCCTAAATTTCCTGCTGTAAGGAGGAAAATGCTTCCCTGCTGATTGCGGATCACTGCTCGAACCCCGTCGCACATAGGTTTCCTTTGGAGGTGCCATCAAAATTGAGCTTGAAGAAATACGCAGGGGGTGGGGACCAATGGGAAGGGTCGTTCCCCCATGAAGAAGGGAGAGGATGGGCTGCCAGATTTTGGATGTTGATGAGTTTCCAGTTATTCATAATGATCTGCTCCTTGGTTGGGCAGCTCAAGTCTTCCTCCCGCCAAGGGTGCAAGCTAATTATTTCAGTTATATTGAGGGAAATTTGGATCCATGTGCGGTGCCAATCCTTCTAGATGTTTCTAAAGATTCTTCTATTTCTCTCTTTCCAAAGTTGCCAGAGGATGAAGCCAGGGAGAAATTACCAAATGCGATTCAGAATTGGCGACTGAAAGGATTCTCCTCTCCACGCTTCAATGGTGGTGTTGATGCTATCCCTTTAGCGATCTGAAGTGCGCATTATGGTTGCGCAGTGGTCCCAGACTTTGGCACTATAAGAGTAGGTGTTGAGAAGGTGATTCATGGTTTCTTCCTCTGCCAGGCAGAGGGGACAGATGGAGGATCCTACAAACCCCCTTTTAGTAATATTTTTCCAGGTGAGGATACTGCCATGTGCCACCATCCAGAGAAAAGTGCTTATTTTAGGCCAATTCTTTAGAGACCACATTTTACGCCAGATTTCCTTTGGGGGGTGAGGATTGGGATTGGATTTTAGGCCATAGGCTTCTTAGATGTTGAAAGTGCCTTGTGGAGAGCTTCCCCATATGAGGATGTCCTCTCCTTACAAAATAGGAATTTTCTTATCGGTGGACATTTTGTGCCAAGGTTGGAAGTCCGCCTGTGCATCGATGTGAATTTCTTCTCTGTCGGTTTTCCAACATCTCCACGTGGTACTTGTGTAGTTGTCCCTCCAGAAGTCTGCAAATCTAGTCAATCCTACATGTGTTGTGGGGGGGAAAAAGGTGGTCTCCCAGTCCTCCTTCGCTAAAACTGGTAGCTGTTGCCACAAATCATTCCAGAAGAGGGTTGTTGGAGTGTTTTGTATTTCCCAGAATGCATGGTTGATGATCAAGTGGCGATTTTTCCTGGCTACTGTCCAAATCAAGGAGCCCATGGTATCTTCATTCGATTGAATAATGTTCCTTTCTATTGTATTGGGAGTATACTTCCATTGCTAGAGCCTATCCCTAAGGTCTTGAGGTATTTTCAACCATCTCCACCAAATATTGGCGCTAAGAGATTTGTTCAGAATAGAGGGGTCTCTGATTCCTAGGCCTCCTTGTATCTTGGGTCTACAGAGCTTCTCCTAACTGATCAGGGCAATATTCTTCCCTGTTTTGATTCCCTTCCAGAGGAAGTTTCTTTGCAAGGATTTGATCGCATTAAGAATGTTGTTAGGGGCTGTGAGAGTAGAGAAGGAGTAGACTGGAAGATCCTACAGAACTGATTTGAGGAGGATGAGGCGACTAGGGAAGTTTAGAGAACGATAGGTCTAGGATGAGAGTCCTTTTGCAAAGGAGGTAAGGAGACCTTCCCAGGAGATATTCCGAAGGGATTTGTTGAGGAGGGGGATGCCAATATATTTGGATGGAAGGGAGATTCGTGTGAAACCCAGAATGTCTGAAATGTGGAGCTGAATCGGTAGAGGAGTATTGAAAAAGAAGATCTGTGACTTGTCCTTGTTTATGTCCATCCTCGAGGCTTCACAAAAGGTATTGATGATTGAGAGATTGGTAAGGTCCTCTTGGACTATTGGGGAGCCCATCATCATCGTGTCATCCACAAATTAGTTGTGAGAAATTGGGGGGTTTTTACCATGAAAAGGTAGCCCTTTCAGTGTTCTATTAGCCACTGCAACCTTAATTGAGAGACCTAGTCCTTCTGCTAGGATGATGAAAAGGAAAGGAGAGAGGGGGTCCCCTTGACGGATTCCTATGGTGGGAGTGAAGGGGTGAGAAAGAAAATCATTGATAAGGATTGAGAAGAAGGCCATGGAGGTGAGGTTTAGAATCCAAGCAACCTAGGAGGGGTCAAAACCAAAGGTGAGGAGCATAGCTCGCATATAGTCCTAGCTTAACTTATCAAAAGCTTTGGAAAGGTCCAGTTTTAAGAGAATACTTGGAGTTCGCGTATTCTGAAGAGAGTGCATGAACTTATGGGTGAGGATGATGCTGTCCATGATTTGTCCACCTTCTACATATCCTGATTATTCCGACGAAATGATAAAAGGTAGGTGGGGATTAAGTCGTCTTGCAATTACTTTGGTCAGAAGCTTGTAGATAACGTTGCAAAGAGATATCAGCCTAAACTACTTAGGATGGTTCACTCCCTCTTCCTTAGGGATGAGAGTAAGGAAAGTAGCATTAAGGGTAGGAAGGTCCTTTCCGGATATTCTAGATTCTTCAATGATTTTCCAAAATTCCTCTCTGAGCATGGGCCAACAATGATGAAAGAAATCATAAGTGAATCCATCTGGTCCTAGGGATTTTCCTTTGGGGGTGTCTTGAAGAGCCTAATCCACTTTCTCGATCGTGATAGGTTGAAGTAGAGATGCATTTTGATCCTCATAAGTTAAGGGGGGTATGTTCTATGTAATCTGTGCTATAGCTTGAGATTTGTCTCTGTGGGGCTCTGTCAGGAGGTTTTGATAATAGTTAACCAAGTCTTCTTCCAGATCCTCATGGCTATGTTTGGTTTGCCCATCCTCTGAAGTATGTTGAGTGATACGATTGGCATGCCTTATTTGGATGGTGGACCTATGGAAGAAATTGGTGTTTCGATCTCCCTCTTTGAGTCATTGGATGCGATATTTTTACCTCCAAAGGATTTCTTCTTGAAGTTTTCTTTCCTCTAGCTTTTGTCTAAGTGATTCCTCCTACTGTTTGAGGGGTTTAGCTAAGCCCATTTTCTAGATTCGACCTTGAATGTTGCTTATTTGTTTCATGAGATTATTTTGGGCTTCAAAGATGTTGCCAAAAGTTTGCTTGTTCCAGGTTTTGAGTTCCTACTTGAAGTTACTTTGATCTTAGTTCCAGTGGAAACTGTACCTTCCTCCCACCAAATGTGAAGTTGCTTACAGATCATATATTATAGATCATGTTACAGATCATGTTGAAGTCGCTTCCCAGGATCCATATATTCCCTGCTATTATAGTGGCTTGATGTTCCAAGCTGTGAAGGAAGGCCTATTTGTCCCTTGAGTTGGATGGTCCATAAACATTAGTTAGTTAACCTGGCTTGTTGGAGCTGATGAGTCGGTAGCTCACCGTAATGGACCATTTGGTTGTGAAGAATTTATCCAGAGTGATAAAGCTCGAGTTCCAGAAGAGAGATAACCCTCCTGCTGCTCCCATGGCCGCTGTGTAGGTGCCTCTCCCCTGCTTCCAACAACTAGGAAGTATCTTTTCCATCTCTTCTATGTCACATTTTGTTTCCTGAAGTAGCAATATATCTGGTTTTTCCGCGATGAGCATATCTCGTAGTAATATTTGTTTACTATGACCTTTGAGTCCCCTTATATTCTAGGAGATGAACTTTATGAGGAAGGGTGGGGAGGGAGAGGTGGGAAATTGTCATATATGAGATGTATCTGACCTAAGTTGACCATGAAGTGTCCTATCTCTTGGATGAGCTTGTTGGTGGATTTACGCCCTCATTTATTTTCATCTTTCTGAGGTTTGTGCTATTCTTTTGACGTATTTTCGTGGATTCCTAGGCTTGCATTAGATCTGGCGGTGAAGCCTTCTGACGAGTTGAGGAAATTTTTCTGCACTTTTCTCAGTTGATAAGGTGGGATGGTGAAGAGTTTGTGTTGTCTGTAGGCGTGCTTTAGGTGTTCCAGATATACTCCAGCTAGATCTTGCTCATCCAGTTCCATATCCACATCTCCATCTTCTGCCTCTGTGGGTTCCAAAGCTGTGGTCAAAGAGTTGGTTGTGGTAGTAGGTTGGGAGGACAGTTGAGTTTCCTGTGCTTCCCCTTTTTCTAGGTCCGGGGGTGTTTTCTCTAGGGGTGGATATTGCGATGCTTCCATGCCTACTGGTTGTTGCTACAGTATCCCATATTGGTTGCTTGTGGTTGGTTCTTTGACGGTTTGGGCTAGTGGCTACTTTCCTCCTTGTCACCACTTTCCTACTGCTTGTATGAATCCCTCTTTGTCTATGTTTTCTTCTCAGTTCCCCTCCTTCCTGGGTGTGTTGAGAGGACAGTCCCTGAAGAGGTGCCCATGCTCATGGAATTTTTGGCACCTGAACGAGATGTGTTCATAATCAATGGTTTGCATCCAGTCCTAATCCTGGTACTCTAGAGAGATATATCTTGGTAGCGGCTTTGCAATGTTTAGGTAGACACATATCCATGCATAGGAGGCATACCTTCATTGCTTGGTGGCTTCTGAAGATTTAAAATATACATCTATTCTGTTTCCTATGCCCGTCAAGACCTATTCCAGCTAGAACTCTTGTGGAAAGGAGTATAACCGCAACCAAACTGGGGCATGGGCGAATTCCTCCAATTCAGGGATGAATTTTTCAGTCCAAAATCTCAGAAAAAGACCCGCCGAGTTGAAGAAATATGGTCTGCCATCAAAGATCTGATTCTGATATTCTAGGTTATGTAGGATTATGGTAAAGAAACCCTTGGAGCCCAGATATATATTGAAGTGGCCTTTGGGCTTCCACCATTGATATATCCATTTTATCAGTTCCTTTTCAGATGGCCAAAGACCTAATTTTTTTTCGATTAGGGCGTAGTCTCTCATGTAATTCTTTTGTTTCTCAATCTGGGGTGTGATGACAATGTATTTTGGGGCTTGCAGGATGCATTTCCCTGGTACCCAAGGTCAAGCCATGATTTCAACTGGTGTGATGGGTGTGGCTTTCCCTGAGTCTATATCCATATCCCTATCTTTGAAAGTCCCCTCAAAGATGAGTTGTGAACGTAGTTTTTTTTTTGGGGGGGTTCGAAAGTTGGGCGCTTGGAGCCACTTCTGTTGTTTCCTTGGTATGTTGCGGTGCTGTATGAAGGGCGTCTCAACCCTCCATCACTTGGGAGAACTATTCCCCTACAGGGCGGCAAGGTGCACCAGAGAAGAAGGGAAACACACCTCCATTTTTCATAAAATATACTCAAAGACATCCAACTTCTGAAGAGCCTAGGATGGTTGAAACCGTGGGACAAAGACCAATACAAAAAATCATAAAGTGATGGTGTTCTAATGAATACTAGATGTATCGATAATTTTCTCTTAGAGATGAAAAATCAAAGGTTATTCACAATGTAGAACAAGATGAAAAAATAGAATAAGTGGGAAAGAACATACCCAGAATTTATGTAGCCCTGGATAACAATCATGCCGAATTTTAATCTCACATGATTGAGGTAATAGGTAAAATCCACAACCAACTTATTTCTATTTTGATTGATTCAGGATCTATTCATAGTTATCTAGATCCTAAAATGGAAGAAAGGTTTCATCTTCCAAGAAGCAAACTGGAAAAACCGTGGTTGGTACAACTAGCTACCAAGACTAAAAGGAATATTAATGAAATGGTTAAGGAATGCCCAACATAAATGAATGGGTTGAGTACCAAAGTATATATGAATATCATACCTTTGGGATATTATGAATGTCTCATTGGCATGGACTGGATGGATAAGCACCATGCAATTTTGGATTGTTACAACAAAAATTTTATTTTCTTAGATGAAGAAGGGAACTTAAGGAATGTACAGGGGATCCCAAAAGCTATAACTATCATAGAAGTCTCATCCTTACAACTAAAGAAAAGTTTTAGAAAATGATGTCAACTATTTTCCGTACATATGGAGAAAGCTACTAAGGACAAGGTACCCAACATTACGGAGTATACATCTCTAAAAGAATTTAAAGAGGTGTTTGAGGAAATCCCCAGATTACCACCCCAAAGGGATATTGATTTCTCAATTAATTTAATTCCTGGAGCAACTCCTACATCCAAATATCCCTACAGAATGAGCACACCTGATTTGAAGGAATTATAAATGCAGTTAGAAGAAGTTTTGAAGAAGGGATATATATGCCCAAGTGTGTCATCTTCAGGTTGTTAGAGTAGGCTATTTTGGGGTGCAACGCAAAAAAAGGAAGAAAACTAAGGAATGGACAAAAGGAAGCAACACACGCCAGGAAATAAGGGAAATAAATGTGATAGAAGGAAAGGATAGAAACACGCCGAGAATTAAGGAGAAGAAGCACAGAGTCAAAGAAAGGAACGGTTGGATCAAATACCAACCATGCGAAAGAAGTTATTTTGTGGACAAACCTAATCCACTTAGGGTTAGGTTTTTGGGTTATGATGTAAGGGTTTTTACCCACTTTTTGTAGTATAAATATGATGTATGAGTTATATAGAGGGGATCTTGTTTTTTGGCATGTTGAGGAGCATTGGAGAGAACCTTTTTAGGTTTTGATTCACAGTACTTGTTTTGGTTGAGAGATATGGAGCTCAGATTGTATCAATTTTAGAGTCTTATGGAGTGTAACTGAGGTTCAGGTCACAAGTTGTGGAGATTGGCGTGACACTGGTCAACCTCACCATTATTAAACCTATGCTGTAATAAATGCAACGCCATAATTTGATGAAGAATAATAAGAAGAAAAAGATCTTTGTGGACATATCCCACTGGGGGGGTGAACCACGGTAAAATACTATGGATTTTTGTGGAATGGTTCCTTTTATGTGTTGAAATTCTTATTATGTTGAATGAATGAATGAATACATGCATCTATTAGAGTTAATTTACAGTGCACATTAGACTAGACATGTTATTTTATGTAGAATGAATGTTAAAGGTTAAAGGAATGGTAGATATGAATGATGGTATAATAGAATGAATGTTGAAGTAGAAGAAGTATAACTATTCCTAACATCCCTTGAGTTCCATCCCTTCCATTATTGTAGACATTTGGGTCATGCAGTCACCCATAAGATATCTCAGTGAGACTGTGTTGTGCACAATGTTTCCTTCTAGTTTACCAGAGGGGTCGATGGTTTCTAGGGTTTTGTTGGAGAAATAAGGTAGAACCTTAGTCAACCCATACATCCAACAGGGGTACACTAGTACTTTTTATGAAAAATAAGGATGACACTTTAAGGCTTTGCATTGACTTCAAAAAGATAAACAAGATAACAATGAAGAAAAAATATCCTCTACCAAGGATAGATGATCTCTTGGACAATTAAGAGATGCAAAGGTATTTTCCAAGATTGATTTGAGATTCGTATATCACCAGGTGAGGATCAAAGAAGATGACATTAGTAATACTGGTACAACCACTATGATTTTATAGTGGTACCATTTGGATTTCCAAATACACCATATGTTTTCATGTGTTTAATGAATGGTATCTTCAGAGAATACTTGGACAAGTTTGTCATTGTCTTCCTGGATGACATCCTTGTTTATTCCAAATGTAAAGAAGAACATGAACAACACTTTTGAATGGTGCTACAAGTATTGAGAGAACATTAGTTATATGCTAATTTGAGTAAATGTTTTTTCTACTAGAGTCAGATTCATTGCTTGGGACATATCATATCAGAAGAAGGTATAGCTATATACCCTAACAAGATAAATTCCATCGCAGAATGGCCAGCACCAAGAAATGTCTTTGAGGTGAGGTCATTCATGGGACTAGCAGGTTATTATAGGAGGTTCATTGAAGGGTTGTCCCACATTGTGCACCCAATTCCATCTCTACAGAAGAAAGGTGTGAAATTTGGATGGACACCTGAATGTGAAAGAATCTTTCAACATTTGAAGAGTTTATTGACAAGTGCATCAATTCTAAAAATTGTTGATCCTACTGAAGATTTTTTTGTATGCACCGAAGCATGCAAAGAAGGGCTTGGTGGGGTCCTTAGTCATAATGGACATGTAGTGTGCTATGAATAAAAAAATATGAAGGAACACAAGAAATTGTATGCCACTCACGGTTTATATCTAGCATCCATTGTTCATTCTCTAAAAATGTGGAGGCACTACCTTATGGGTAGGAAATTTTAATTGAGAACATATCACCGTGGGATGAAATATTTATTTGGACAACCAACCTTGAACGCCAATCAAAGTAGATAGTTAGAGATCCTCAATGAATATGAATTTGATATTAACACATCAAGGGTGAAGAGAAAAGGGTGGTTGATGGACTTAGAAGAAGAGTGCATGCGATACATGTTACAACCATTAGCATGTGCAAACCTGCTTTACAAAAATAAATTTTAGAAGCTGCAAAAATAGATTAGCCGTATGAGGAAATGAAAGAAAATACATGACAAGAAAAATTGCAGCAGAAAATTGAGAAATTTGAGCTAAAGGAAGACATAATTGTTATGTTGAATAAAAGAATATATGTGCCAGATAATCAAGAGTTGAAAAATATTCTCTTATTAAAAATGCACAAAGTACCTTATGTTGGACACCCAGGATACCAAAAGACAATTACAACTATAAAAAAACTATATTATTGTCCAGGTATGAAAAAAGAGGTTGCATATTTTATTGCCAAATGCCTTGAATGTCAAAAAGTCAAGGTTGAGCATAGACACCAAGCTGGTTTACTACAACATTTACCCATCCCGAAGTGGAAATGGGAAGTAGTAACCATGGAATTTATTACTAAACTGCCCAGGACTATCAAACAACATGATTTAATTATGGTAGTTGTAGACAAGCTTACCAAAGCTGCCCATTTCATTCCTGTGAAGGAAAATCACAAGGTAGCCAACATTATTGATATCTACTTGAAGGAAGTATCCAGACTTCATGGGATACCAAATACTATTGTATCTGATAGGGACTCCAAGTTCACATAGAATTTTTGGAAAGGGTTATTCAAAGAATCGAGAACAAATTTAAATTTTAGCGCAACCTACCATCCTGAGTTAGATGGACAAACCGAAAGAGTCAACTAGATAATAGAAGACATGTTGATAATGTATGTCATGGATAAACCCTCAAAGTGGTAGGATTACCTTCAATTGGTCGATCTTTTTTTATAACAATGGATACCAATATATATAAATATGAGTCCATTTGAATCACTCTATGGAAGGAAATGCAACACACCAACAAGATGAGACAATCCAACTGATAGAACAATAATTGGAACATATTTGCTCCATGATATGGAGGATTAGGTGATGAATATAAAACAAAAATTGAAAGCTTCCCTGGATAGGCAGAAAATTTATGCTGATAAGCATAGAACTCCTAGAGAATTTTCAGTAAGTGACCATATATTTTTGAAAGTAAAAGAAAGATGAAGTTCCCTAAGGTTGGGAAGGTGTTCAAAATTATCAACAAGATATTGTGGTCCATTAAAATTTCTAGAAAGGATTGATCATGTAGCTTATATGCTTGCATTACTAGCCTCAATGAAAATTTATAATGTTTTTCATGTATCCTTACTCAAAAAATATGTATCTGATACTAATCATGTCATTGATTGGAATGTGATCTAGGTAGAGCCAGAGGGCGAATTCAAGGTGCAACCAATATGAATTTTGGACTGGAAAGAAAAAAACCTCTGGAATCGATTCATAAATCTGGTAAAGGTCCAATGGACCTGGTATGGACATGAGGAAGCAACCTGGGAACATGAATATGCTATGCAGAAGAATATCCACATCTTTTTGTAAAATTTTCAAATTTTGTTTGTACATATGTATATGCTACACTGAGGACAATACATAAATAAGGGGGAGGGGAATATAATACTATTGGAGTAGGATATTTTGGGGAAATGCACAGTAGTTTTGGAGGATAGTTGGAGCACGCACCAGGAAAGAAGGAAAAACAACACGAGGAAAAGAAGAGTCAAAGCGAGGAAACTGTTGGATTGAGTACCACCCATGTGCAAGAAGTTACTATGTGGAAAAACCTAATCCACTTAGGTTTAGGGTTTTGGGTCCTTTTGGTAAGGAATTTTACCCATTTTGGTAGTATAAATAAGCATTGTAAGATCCGAGGAGATCATCTAATATTTTTGGTAGAAATTTATTGGATAGAGAGTTTTGGAGATAAGACTGAGTCCGTTTGGGAGATGAGTCTATTTTTTAGTTGTAATTGAGGGTCATGTCACAAGATATGGAGCTTCATGTGACACTATTCATCCTCACACCACCTAGTGCATTTAAAATGCACTTTTGATGTAATGCGTGCATCACAAAAAATTGAAGATGAATAATAATTAAGATAAATATTTGTGGACGTAGCCCAGGCAGGTTGAACCATGGTAAAACCTGTGTCATTGTGTGGAATGTGTTCTTTATGTGTTTTTATGATTTATGATGAATGAATGGATAAATGAATGAATATGTTATATTTTAATTACAATGTGCAATAGAATAGTTATGTGATTTTCCACATAATGAATGTTAATGGTTAAAGAAATGGTAGATATGATGAATGTTGAAGTAGAAATACATGCCTAACATCCCCATGAGCACAATCCCTTCCATGAATGCAGACATTTGGGTCCTGCAGTCACCCATAAGACATCTCGAGTGAGACTGTGTTTTCCACTCAGTGCGCAGTGTTTCCTTATGGTCTCTAGAAAGGCCGATTGTTTGCAGGGTTTTGTTGGAAACCTAAGGTAGAACCCAGGTCATCCCAAAAATTCCAAAAAATGGTTCTGTTGCCGGCTGGAACTCAGAAGAATAGGCTAAGAAGGGATTTGATGAGAAGGATAGTGAGGAGAATTCAATGGTAAAAGGGGATTTTCAGGCCATGGAACCCTACTAAGAAGGATATTGAAATATGGTTGGAAACAAAACACCTCGAGTTTGTGCAGAAAGATAATAGAAGCTCCAGGTATACACCACATCAGTATTTGGAAAGGTATGTGCTTACTGATTTCCATGAGTCAGTTTTATGTTATTTTGCAGAGTTGTTGCAAGAATGGATATTGAGGTTAAAGGATACTCATCCCACTAACTGAATCACACCAGTAGAGTAGACTACCAAGAATATTGTGCAGTTGGAAAGAGTTAATAATAAATTCACGCGCGTAGTAGATTTCTAGTTAGACAATATTATTGCAGGATTTATTACTGAGTTTGCAGTCAATACTGTGAAGTCATATACTACTGCAGAGAAGGATTTCTTGAAGGGACCAAGAGGAAGTTACATTAGGTTACTTTACACGTCGATTAATATTTTATTGCATGATAAAGGCATGATGACAATGTCGTCAGACAACTAAATCACTCTGTGCACATCGGGAGACTGGGGCAACACTAAAGATGATATGAGATATGATATTACACATCAAAATTCCTCACTTCGATAATGTCACATTCTCATTGTCGTATGTGTCATAAGTGTCACACTTTTGTCGCAAGTGTCATAAGTGTTGCATTCTCATCACGTAAGTGTCACATCATGAACGATCCCTTGGAAACACTTGATACAACCCCTAAAACATGTTAGAATAAGAAGCCCCATCATTTGACACTCAAAACAAAGTGTTTTTCTATGAAAAATAGTCATCTTGGAAATGTTTGGAAGATCAGTGCTCCCTTGCTCATATGCAGGGAGCACTAGTGCTCTTTGTCTATCTAGAAGAGAGCATTGAAACACTTTGTTTCCCATTGAAAGGGAGCACCAAATTGGTTGAGAAAATCTTGGGATAAATCCTCTTTTTCTCTAAGGACAAATATGGATGGATCAAATTCCTTTAGCTCGAATCTAACCCTCAAGATGCATCTAAGGTAGATATCACAACTAATGGAGTCATATCCTCAACTAATCCCAAATATAACCAAGGTGGTTGAGCCTCTAAAATCATATAAATGGAGGCATTCTCATGGTCAACAAGGAGGTAAAATAATCAACAAAGCATTGTTATTATGATCGTGGATCTTTCGGGCAAGGGGTTGGACAAGGAGGACTTGGAGAGGCTACTCCAATGTCATCTAAATATTTCAAGTGTCTTTTAAAAGTTCTCATCAATATACTTGGCCTATTTCCTTCTATTATGTGTTTAAATGTACTTGTTTATGCGTGTTTTAATCTTTCGTAGATAGATCGATTTTGTCTAATCCATTAGAGTAGGAGATAGTTGTTTGTCTCTTGTCATCCACTGTAGATATTGTTCAAAATTATTGGATTGGAGTAGCACAGACAAACTTCAAAAATGAGGTACAACATACTATCCCTCCTTCTCTCTTTTTCGATAGGCATAATTAATCTATAGGAATGGTAGCATCCGAAGGTAGTTTTCTGTCTTGGTAGAGGGGTTTGTACTCCAAGGGAAGATTCACATGTCCACAGGGGAATTATTTTGTAACAAAAATTGGCAACTCCATTGGGGAGAATTTTTTTAGTTTTTGTTCTTTACTTGGTCTGTCCTTTCCTTTTGTCTATCTTTAGATATCATTTGCTGATTTGATCTATCCTTACATCTTTCCATCTTTTCTAAGTTGTCTTACAAAGTCTTTGATTGAATTTCCCTGAGTTTTTGAGTTTTTTGGGTTTTTCTAAATCTTGTCTCAGGACTAGCGCCCTCACCAATCTAATTCAGAGCGCTGATATTCTGATCAATTCTCCCCCAAAGAGTATTAGGGAGTGTTGTAGAGCTCTGATTCCTTTATTACTAGAGCGCCAATTTTTCTTGCTTTGAAAAATTGCTGACTATTTTCTTACTAGGCATATTCCTCTGATCTTGCTCTCTGGATCATATCCTATTCTATTAGATCATGTCTTCTATTTGACTTAAAACTTGCTACTTTTCATTCTTTTAGTATTGATTGGGTTTGTGTTGTATTTCCTTATTGCAAAATCAACTGTTTTCTCCTAAACTTGGTTTCTTTTTGCTACTCTTTTTGATTATCTGATTGATTAGAGGTTTTCATAGGGAAATTTATTGATCTTAGAATTGTTTTCTTTGTCTTTGATCCCTTACTCAGTTCCGAAAGACTATTAAGTCTGATTTTTTTTTCCTTTTTGTGTTTTTCTTTGAGTGGATAGTTTGTTCTCATTTTAGTCTCTTATTGACTACTGAGAGTGTCTTTGTTTCTGTAGTTTTGCTTCCTCTTTTTTAAATCATAGTAGTGAAGTCATTGTTCATTATTAGTGAAAGCAATAAGCATTAGACAAACTATTCAATTTACATTTGAAATCAAACAAAGAAATACTTGTATGCATTGGTTTTGAATATTGGAAAGGTTTTCTTTATAACTTGGCATTTGTTTGAATTCTTGTTAAGAATTAAATAGTATAAAATTTTACATTCTTGAGTGTTTTGTTAGTGATGAAAGAAAATAAAATCTTGTCCTTCCCATAGATATAAGTTCATTGAAAATAAAGTTTTCATCCGATTCTTTTCATCTTTTGGGAGTCGAGTATCAATCATCATTAGTTTCACTATCATTCACCTTTGTGTAACGAACAACCATGAAAATGAACGCTAATTAAGTCAAACTAGAAACTTTTATTTTTAAGATCTTTACACCAACACAAGATTAGGACTAGAGCTTTGGAATAGGCCGTGAGAATAACTCTCCAAAGCATTGAAGAAAAAATCAGAATCTTGTGATAGGGAGAGTAAATCCAACCTTCGTATAGGGGTTAAACACGAGGTAGCGTTCGAGAGAAAAATGAAGATTATCCCTCCGAGGCTCAACTGATCGTAGTGGTAGGATCATATATTGGGGGTTCTTCTTGATGCTTAACTATTTTCATTTGTTCTCGGAGCTTCATGAATTCTGAATCCGTTCAGGGTCCTCTGGAGTTTACTGGTCCACTTATCCTTAGTTATCTTGAATAATTTCATACTTGATATCCTGCCCATACATTTGGACTCGACTATTGACTGCACACGCCTAGAGGCTTATTTATGAGTTGGTATCCTTAGTAGCCACTATATTTAATGTCCTTACATGAGGTGATGGTGAATGGAAGTCTTTGTTGTACTTGGAACATACATTGGCCAAAATCACTCGGGCTTCTTCGAGGGTAGGCCATGGGTAAAACCTTGAGGAAGCTTGCACCAAGGTGTAAGTATGTTAATAAGGCAACCAACATAAATGATCCACCCGCTCATATCCTATCCCCTTCTCACTTTGATCACGTGATGTTGGATTTCATAACCAACTAGTATGCTCATTGGGAGAAGGCCTTGTTTGCTTGTTGGTTTTCTAGATTTTTTAGCGAGTATTGTTTTTTTACTTTAAGTTGTCTTAAAAAATTGGTACTGTGGCTAATAAAGGTATCTCTAGATCATGTAGGATGCAAGGGTTTCCTCCAGAAGGATACAAACCCTTACCTTTTAACTCACCTTAAGACACTTACCATGAAGATTTTGAGAACCATTGAGATGTTGGGAGGGCTGCTACTCCTTTGCTAGCAAATCCTAAGAGAGCCTTAGTTATGTTTGAGGAAGGTTCCACCTTTCCTATAAAATCCACTTTGCAAGTTCCTCTCAATCCACTCTTTGTACGATTGGAATCCTCAGGTAACGTTATAATAGAATATTACCTTCACCTACCGTCAAGGCCATATAATAAATTAGATATGGAACCAATACATTCAAATTTTAATGAAGAATACACTACCCCTACCCATTCTACTAAAATGGTATATCCACATCAAAATCCTGTTCGTTCTATATGGAGAAATCCATCAGGACAAGACCTTTATGAAAAAATTAATTTTAGTCGTCTGCCTTTTGACCCTCCACATGCCTCTACTGCCACGGTGCAGAGGTAGGACCATCAGTTCATCCCATTGACCTTCCCATCGAACCAAAAATCAATATTTCTACCACTTGAGGGAAAGTTCATAGTGGAATAGGAGTCGTGTTACCCAGTTAGTTGCAAAGTACCTTGACAGTTACACCTCCCATCCATATTCAAGCTACAATTTCGTATACTTGACAGAATCTTGTTGCGACATATTCACATCACAGAATGAAAAACCTTGCCACATAACTAAACCCAACTACGGGTCAAATCCCTATCGATGGGCACTCGTTCTCCAACATGCAAATTCCAACTGGGGGGAAACCCCCTCTTACCGTTCATAACCCAGTTTATACCCAATCAATGGAAGGGGTATACTATCATCCTTCGTTCATTAGAAACCCCCCACAATCCTGGGGACCACCATAAGGAGGTCAGTTCCATAAACCACATCAGGGAGGGCCATCAAACCCTAACCTACAAGGAGGAATCCCAAATCCAAATCCTTCTGGAAAACCTTTCTCGGGAATCCCGAATCCCACTTGGGGTCCTCAAGGTCAATCATCTTTTCTTCCCCAAGGGCCAAATCCTTACCCTCCTCAGGGTCAACCTGGTTACCCTCCTCAATGGAAACTTAGTTATCCACCTCAAACTAATCAAGAAAATTGTCCTCCCCCGGGTTACACTAGTTAATCCTCCCTAAGGCCAAATGGGTTTCCCTTCTCCTTTTATGCACATTCCTTAACAAATAAATCCTACCTTTGTTGGTCAAGAACAAAAACATATGGGAGGGCCTACTGGCTAAAATTATCCACCTCAACCAGTTTACGATTCTACTGGTGTCCCCATGCCACACCAACATCATTAAAAATTCAATCGACATCTACCGTTCTTAGCCACTCTAGATCTACTGGATCTGTCGAGATTAACTAATGATCCCATATTACATTCTCCTTTTTGGCTAGTTATTCCTACTAAATTGCCTTCCGATATTCTAAAATTTGACGGTAAACCTGGTGAAGACCCTAATAACCACATTATGACATTTCATCTATGGTTTTCATCAAATTCACTTATGGATGATTCTATACAGTTACGTCTTTTTCAGCATACACTTACGGGTACAACGACTAAATGGTACATGAATTGCAATGTGGAGCTTTTCAAGATTTTAATTCACTTTCCATGGCTTTCCTCACACACTTCCAATTACCTATCCACTATGAAACCAACACAGAATGTTTGACCTCCCCTCTTCAGACCAACTCCATACATATCTTTGATCATATTCATGAGTGGAGATGACGATGACGATTGATCAAAACATCTGTTCCCGACCAATTGCTGGTTGAATGGTTCACCAAATTTATTTTTCCTTTGATCACTCGTGACGTAGCCATGGGTGATGTCTTTACAGAATAGGAAGCCATTTCTCATGCCCATTATCTGGACTTGGTTTATTTCAAATCCAATACTTTGTACAAATTGATTCCCAACTCTCCCCATCCATCAACTAATCCATCAAAACCATCCTCCACTGCTCAGACAGATGGAGTTATCGGTTATGTCAAAACCCAGTTGAGTTCACAGTCGACACACATGACCAATTGTTCAGTCACTTCCCTCGATATCGGATCGAATTCACTCTCATAAACCCCCCCTTGAATCAAATATCTGAGGTGAATGAAGTTCAATTTGCTTCTCTACCACAGTCTAGGGGAAAGAAGAAAACTAAGAATAAACCCAAGAAAAAAAATAATCAAACTGAAAATGAAAAAACAAAAACACAACCACATGCTACTAAGAAACAACCATAATGAAAACCAAAACTTCCATGTCTCATTTTTGGTGAATATCACTACACATGTGATTGTCCTCATCGAGACGAATTTTCCAAACTTTTTAAAGGAAATTCTCAACCCGTTATTTTGACACATCCTTTTTGCCAACAACAGTCACTAGTTGTGCAAGCTCCTACACATCTGATAGAAGGTAATCCAAATCATCCTCCTAACAAGGAATGTTCATCAAGTGCACACATTTACATGTTTAATGGGATATATTTGACCACTCATACTACGACATATGACACATATCCAGGTAAACCTGATAAGGAAAAAGTAACTACTAGTACTACACTAGATCAACCACCGACTACAATTACTCCATTTGGGCCACTCCTGATTGAGAAACCTAAAATTGAATCTATTCTATGCCCTCTCGAGAGAACAATTTGAAAGTTGACCTTTAATCCAAACTCACGTGTTGCTCAAAACTACAACATTGTTGAAGATTTGGCTCAATCACCTTGTGCTATGCCAGCTCTCGAAGTTCTACAACACTTCCCTAGTCAACGTAGGACTTTCTTGGTAGCCATCATAGAAATAGATCCTGAGTCATCTAACAATATCACATTTAACCTGGATAATTTTAAATCCTGAATCTCTCACCAACTAGCATTCTAGATTGATGTCATTGTCCATAATCAACATATTCATCGCACGATCTTGGATGATGGGGCATCCATATGTGTCATGTCCTTGGCTTGCTGGAAATTCGTTAAATCACCTGGTCTCAATTAATATTTCACCATGTTATGAGAATTTTATGGAAGAGGTTTACGACCCCATAGGTTATTACAATCCTTAGCTGTTCAATTGGGAGGCAAAATTGTTTTCGTAGATGTTGAAGCAGTCGATGCTCCCCTCGATTATAACTTGTTTCTAGGGAGAATTTGGTTCTATGCTATGACTATCGTCACTTCATTAGTTGTTCAATGCATCCAATTCCCTCATCAAGGTAAAATTGTGACCATTGATCAGTTAGATTATTGCACCCCCAACGCTTGCAGTCAAACGACCAACAACATTCCTTTTCTGGTAGATTCCAAAATTAGTTATGAAAGTGTTGGGGTAGGTATTTTGAAATAATATTCACTCATGGGTACCTTCCCTACACCTCTCACTCCCACTACACAACACATCACAATGATCAATATGCTCTCAACTATGGCACATCAGTCCTTTGAATCATATGATCCATGGATAATGCCTAGTCCCTTAAAATTTGATACACTAGGTGACACCATGCCACTTAGTCCTACAGAGGATGAATACAACACCATATAGTATGCCTCTCCTTCACTAGAATACTGACATCTGATGGTTTCCACGACTTATTCGTTACTATCCTGGTTATATTCCCTATCCTCTACTTTCGATTACGTCCTACAAATTTTCCATTAGATGAATCTATTATGGAAATGCTTAGTATTGAGGAGGCACCATGGGATGACAATCACCATCTTTCATCCTTTATTCCCAGTTTGTATGACATAGAGAAAGATATTTTATCTATATTTTCTAGTGATATCATCGACTCTCCCCAATCTCCAATACACACTCATGATACTATCTCCGAGGGGAATTTGGGAAAAATATCTTCCACTATCATTGTCGACATATCCATTAAAGAAGTTGTTGTGGAAAACATACAACTAGGTGCAAACTGTTCAGCTGAAGAAGTTGAAACTTATACCCCCTTGTTCAAATAATTTCGCGACATCTTCGCTTGGAGCTATGAATAAATTCTAGGGATCGATCCATCGATATTTGTGCACAAAATTAAAACTTACCCATGATTTAAACCTGTGAGACAAAAACTTTTCTTGGTCCATCCTAAGAAAACCATGAAAATCAAGGAAAAAGTAGAAAAACTTATGAAATATGGCTTTATTTACCTTGTCCGTTTGACCAAATGGGTTTCCAACATCGTTCCACTCACCAAGAAATAAGGGAATATTCGTGTTTGTGTCAATTATAAAGATATTAATAAGGCTTGTCCCAAGGACAATTAACCAACACCCTTTTTCGAACAAATTATTGATAATTGTGCCAAGAGCGTCATTTTCTCTTTTATGGATGTATTTTCTGGATACAACTAGATCGATATTTTATCGGCTGATCAACACAAAACAACCTTCATTTGAGCTTGGGGGACTTTGGATTATTGGAAATTACCATTTGGCCTTAAAAACGTTGGAGCCACTTTTTAGTGGGCCATTTCATATGCATTCCATGATATCAAATATGTTGTCAATGAGACCACATTGGTCACTTATGATCCATATTTCTTCGATGATGGTTTTACAACATAAGTTTGAACCCCAATAAATGTATTTTCGCTTTCGAATTAGGGAGAATCCTCAGATTTGTTGGAGTTATTTCACACACACCTAGGATTTATTTTTCCTATGTTTATTAGTCTTTATCCAGTCTCCTAAATTTTAGGGAGAATATTCCTCTAGGAGAATATTCTCTTTAGTTTTCACTTTAGTTTGACTAGTTGAGTGGAGTCTAGATGTTGCATTAGTTTTGTCACCATGCAACATTGGGATAATCAACAGATAATGCAAATTTTCCTTGGGATCATCATTATACTAGTGCATTACCCATGATATTTTGATCTCATCCTAACTTCACTCTGTTTCAGTCAGTTAAATTAAGACTGGTAGATTAGTTAACTCAGCTAGGTGGCAGTTCATTCCTGTAACTTCCCGAGAGACTAGAATAGGTTTCATTTCATTCCCGTAACTGTTGGTGTGTGTAAAAATCACTCTATACCACTGCTATGGTGCATTATATTCAACTCCAGTTCACATTGGTTAAGTTATACATAGTATATCATGTGTAAATTATTCATTATTCATTACGGTTAATGAGAATTATTCCATTTTTTCTCTCTTGCTTCTTCTTTCTCAATTTCTCTTTGCAAATGTATGTGGTATTTTATAGCTAGATCTCTTTTGTGCAGGTTCAAAACATTTACATGGTATCATATCCAACAAACTGCTAAGAAAAAGACACACCAAATTATTTTTGTAGGTACCAAAGTTTGAAGACATCGAAAAAATGGAATTCCAAAAAGAATTCATTCTTACACACAATTAATTTGCATGGAAGGAGAGGATAATCATGCATGTTCAAAGGAGAGGATTGTATAGGTTAACCATGAACATGGAAACAAAACCAACATTAGGCATAGAAAAATCTAAGTATCTAAATCAAATGGATGAAGCATTTGGAACAATTTGCAGTCTCATTTCTCCCGATCTCCTTTTTCACATATCTTCCTGTAAAACCCCCAGTGAAGTTTGGACCACCGTGGAAGGGCTCTTTGGAAAAAAGGATGAGATTAGGGGACAAATGATATAGGTGGAATTTCTCATATTGGATCCAAAAATCTTCGACAATCTCCAAGATTTCTTTACAAAATACAAGGATTTACGATCACAACTCAAAGCTTGCGGTGTTGATAAATCTAAGGAGGAGTAACAAATGGTTCTCACCATTGTCTCCAAACTTGGTCCTGAATTATCCATGTTTTTATCCACATTCCATTCAGTCAAATTCACCTTTGGAGCCACTTGGAAGTTGCCTTCTCTTGAGGAATTTATCGAATCCCTGACACAAGAGAAAACCAAGCTCATCAACATGGGAAAAATGAAAGGCCCAAAGGCGCATGCACTTACTGTGAAATATGGAAGCCATAAATATCATAAATATAAATATAAATACAAAAGTAAATCTCATGCAAATACGAATAAGGAAGGGTACTCAAAACCCTTTACCGATGCCTCCGGATCCAAAGGTGGAAAGGGAAGAAAAGGGGAGAAATGCACATACTGCCATAAATGATTCCATATAGAATGCACATGCATGCATAAAAAAATATATCTAATGACTCAAATACTTTAGAAAAACAACCTTGGATAGCGCATCCCTGAGGGTGCCAAGAGGAAGAATCTAGAAGATCAAAATCCCAAGAAAGGAAATTCTAGCCATGCCTTGATTGCCATCAAATCCTCTCCTGATGCTTGGATCGTAGATTCAGGAGCATCAAATTACATGGATTCCACAAAAGGAGTATATTATTCATTGGATGCATGCAAAGGTCCTCATATTCAGATGGGGGACAACTCTCCAATCAAGGTCACCAGAAAAGGAAGGATTGAACTCACCAACAAAATCTTAGAGAATGTGCTTCACGTTCCCAAACTTTTTGTCAATATTTTCTCTGTGTATCAGAGGATGAATTTCGGCATTAGAAAGAAATTCATATTCAAACCTAATGTAGTGGACATCTATGAAATGAAAACCAATTCCAGGGTTGCTACCGATGAGGTAATTCATCAATCTAGATTGTATACATTTTCTAAATTTATTGAACCAGATTATGCTTTGCTGCTTACCGATGTTGATGAAAGTAGTAGGATATGGCACGAAAGGTTCAGACATTTTAATTTCATATATATGAAACAAATTAGAAATAAAATATTGGTTGATGGTCTACCAGAAATCCATTTCTCCAAAGGAATCTGTGAGGGATGTGTTCTTGGAAAACATCCTCAAGAGAAATTTGACAAAGGAAAGACTTAGAGAGATTCCTCTCCTTTAGATATGATCCATAGTGACCTTATGGGATATTTTCCACATTCATCAATCAACAAAGAAATGTTTGTTATTTTTTTTTTTTTATGATTTCTCACGTTTCACATGGATTTACTTTCTTAGGAAAAAATCAGAGGTTTTTCAACACCTCAAAGATTTCAAAGCTCTGGTTGAGACATAATTAGGAAAGAAAATAAAATTCCTTTGAAATGATAATGAGGGAGAGTATGTCAATCATGAGATTTAGAATATTTGTCATGAGGCAGTGATTCAGTTGCAAAACACAGTTCCCTATACTCCACAACAAAACAGAGTTGCTGAGCGAAAAAACAGATCTCTAAAAGAGATGGCATCTTGCATGCTACATGCAAAGTCACTTCCACAGATATTATGGGATGAAGAACTTAATTGTGCAACCTTAATCCAAAATAGATCTCCCCATATATCTGTTAAGGATAAGACCCCCTACGAGGCTTAGAGCGGTCTCAAACCAGAAGTGACCCACTTTCATATTTTCGGTTCATGTGCATGGGTCCAGATTCCCTTTGAAAACAGGAAGGCACTTTATCCATAGAGCACATAGTGTATATTTGTTGGATACCCCAATGGTGTGAAGGGATACATACTTATTGATATTTTCTTGGACCAGATCATCATTGAGCAAAGTGTCCAATTTGAGGAACGTGTCTCACATGTACCTAAGAAGCTGCATGCAGACATGTTCATTCTTCCACCTGTTAGAGATGATGAGCATGCACATGCTGACTCTTATTTAGACAAGAGTTCCGATTCAGAGGATTTAGATGACCTAGATACAGATTCAATACATTCAGATGCTGAGTTAGTGCATCTAAATGTAGATGCAAGGCTAGAGTAGAGGCCCAAGTGGGCCCATATTATTCTTCAGGATGCAGGGGATATTGTTGGTGATCCAACAGATACTAGGAGGAATCGATATGATTTAGAGGAGCCTCCTATTGCACTCAATGCCACCAAAACATTTCCCTCCAGGCATATTTTATTGGTTCAGTCTTCATATCCATAGTCTTATGGTAAGGCTACTGGAAATCCTTTTTGGGAATTCGCCATGCAGGAGGAGTACAAATCCCTCCTCGAGAACCAAAATTGGGATCTGGTTCCCCTTCCTTATGGAAGGAAACTTTTCAGGTGCAGATGGGTCTAAAGGACCAAGAGCGCAGTCGATGGACATATCAACAGATACAAATCCAAGCTAGTTTCCAAAGGCTTTTAGCAGGTGCATGGCATTGACTATGATGAGACCTTCACTCCAGTAGCGAATATGGATTCCATATGTTTGGCACTTTCCATTTCGACAACCAAGGGATGGGAAGTCCATCAGATGGACGTGAAGAATGCATTTATTGATAGTGATCTGTCTGAGGAGATCTATATGGAGAAGACCTAGGGATTTATGCATGATTCATCTTTGGTCCGTTGACTGAAGAAATCTCTTTATGGCCTAAATCAGGCTCCAAGGGCATGGTATGCCAAGATGGAATCCTACCTGTTGTCACAGAAGTTTGTACGTTGTAAATCAGACCTGAATGTCTACATGATCAGGACGAACGATTCACTTCTACTCTTAGTTATATATGTTGATGATTTGCTGATCATCGGTTGCTCAATTTAAGTGATTGCTGTAGTCAAGAGGATTCTACATGACAAGTTCTTGATGACGGACATGGGTCCGCAAGACTTTTTCCTTGGACTCGAGATCAGTCAGGATGCATCAGGCATCAAATTGTCTTAGGCCAAGTATGCAAGAGATATCCTTGAGATATTTCACATGAAAGAATGAAAGTCTGCTCCAACTCCTTTCCTATCAGGAGTCAAACTTTAGGATGGTGGGGACACTCCACTAGTTGATAGAACACTTTACAAACAATTAGTGGGGAGCTTGTTGTATCTCTCCCACTCCAGACCATACCTCTCCTATGCAATTGACATAGTTTCTAGGTTCATGCAAGAGAGGCATGAGCTACATTGGAAGGCTACAAAGTGTATCCTTCAATACGTACATGGCACCATCACTTTTGGGATTCATTTTGTAGCAGAATCTACATTATATCTCATTGGGTTCACTGATTCTGACTGGGCAGGTGATGCACTGATATCAAGTCCACATCTGGTTACTCACTCAGTATTGGTTCCAGGCCTATATGTTGGTCTATCAAGAAGACAGCTTCTATTTCTCTATCATCAACCGAGGTAGTGTACAGAGTGGTAGTTAACATAACCATTTAGGCTATATGGCTATAACATTTTCTCATTGAGTTGGGCATTCAATTTCATGGGGTAATTTTCATCTAGTGTGACAACCAGAGCACTCTAAGGTTCTGTAGAGATCCAGTTCAGAGGCATGAAGCACATCGAGATCCACATTCACTACATAAGGGACTTAGTACATGAGGGGATCATCGAACTACAATTCTTTCCTTCAGCAGAACAGACAATAGACATCTTCGACAATACCTTCACTAAGAAGAAGTTTCATTCTCTGTGAAGTCGTCTTGGAGTGAAGGACACAGTTGCCTAAAAACTGTCAGTTCTTATTTTTACATACATTGTACCTTAAGGGAGGATTTTTCCTATGAGGTTTTCCCTCTTTCCTCACTTTATTTCAGTGTATCATTTGTGTTTGGGGACCTAATGTGGCCTCATTTCCAGGACCTATTCTTTATTTTCACCATAGTGATGTTTAGGGGGGGTGTTGGAGATATTTCACACACACCTAGGATTTTTTTTCCTATGTTTATTAGTCTTTATATAGTCTCCTAAAGTTTAGGGAGAATATTCCTCTAGGAGAATATTCTCTTCAGTTTGACTAGTTGAGTGGAGTCTAGATGCTGCATTGGTTTTTTCACCATGCAACATTGGGATCATCACCAAATAATGCGCATTATCTTTGGGATCATCACCAGACTAGTGAATTACCCATGATTCCATGATATCCTCATCACTTCACTCTGTTTTAGTCAGTTAATTGAAGACTGGTAGATTAGTTAACTCAGCTAGGTGGCAGTTCACTCCCATAACTGCTTGAGCGACTAGACTAGGTGGTAGTTTACTCTCGTAACTATTGGTGTGTGTCCATATGACTCTATACCACCACTATGGCACATTGGCTTCACCTCCAGTGTGAACTTGTTGAGTTATACAGAGTATATCACGTGTAAATTATTCATTATTCATTACAGTTAATGAGAATTCTTCCATTTTTTCTATCTTTCTTCTTCTTTCTCAATTTCTCTCTGCAAATGTGTGTGGTATTTTATATCTAGATATATTCTATGCAGGTTCAACACATTTACAGTATTCAGAGTCTCCAAATACGGGATTAGGGTGGATCCCTTACAATTCAAAGCCATTCTCTCTTTAAATCCTCCCAACAACGTCACTCAATTGCAAAGTTTGCAAGGGAAGGAAAACTTTCTTCACCATTTCATTTTCAATTACACCGAAATCACTAAAGGATTCATGAGATTGTTGCAGAAAGATTCCCCTTTCATCTGGGATGCCACCTCTCAATGCTCATTTGGTTCTCTTAAGTATTCCTTAACGAACACACCTCTTTTTCACCCACCAGATTATGCAAAATATTATATCCTTTATTTGGTTTCCTCTAATTCCACTATTACTATGGTGTTAGTACAAGAGGATGATGAAAACACCAAACATGTGATCTATTGTCTGAGTAAAATTCTATCAGGTCCCTAACTCCGGTATTCACATGTCAAAAATTTGTCTTTGGCAACAGTTATTTCCGTCGATATATTTCGCCATTACATTCTGTTACGCACTACCATGGTCATCGTGAACTAGAACCCCATGTACCACATATTGACTCATTAATTAATTGGGAGAAAATATTCAAAATGGATCGTTATTCTCCAAGAATTCAATCTTGATTTTTCCAAATCCAAGGCTAAGAAATAGTTGGTTTTTGTAGAATTAATTTGCGATATTCCCCAGATTGATGAGGATTCTGAGCCCTGTGATTCCATTCTTGACGAATTATTGTTCCTTATTAGTACGCCCGATCCATGGTATGGATATATTGTTATCTATCTCCAAACCCAACACTTTCATCCTAACATTTCACGTGATGAACAAAGTCGCATTAGACACTACTCAAAACACTAACTTATCATTGGTGACACCTTATACTACCGTGGAATTGATACTATCCTTTGACGTTGCTTAACCCATGAAGAGGCTGAACATGTTTTAAATGACTATCATCTTTCTGGGATGGCTACAGCCAAAACAATTCTATGTGTCAATTATTTTTGGCCCTCCATTTTAAAATATTTCATTGAGGCCATAAAAAATTCCCACCTTGTCATATATTTCATAGGAAAACATGTACCCACCCAGATCCACCTCATCCCACTATCACCATCGACCCCTTTACAAAATGTGGCATCAATTTTATGCAATGTAAGCCTACCACAGTAGGGGGGCATGATTATATCATTGTTCCCACCGATTACTTCACTAAATGGGTTGAGGCTATGCCTACATTCCTTAACAATGGATGAACTGCAACACTCTTTTTGTTCAACCACATCATCACTCGATTTGGTGTCCCAAAATCTATTGTAACTAATCATGGATCCCATTTACAGATCTAGATGATGGGTGAATTGTGCACCAAGTTAGATTTTTGCCATGAAAACTCATCCCCCTACTATCCTCAGGCCAATGGACAAGTTGAAGACATAAAAAAAGTCCTGAAGACAATGCTTCAATGCATGGTAGGAGTAAGCAAAATATCTTGGCACTTGCATCTCTTCTTCGCACTCTGGGATTATCAAAATTCAATTAAAACCGCAACTGGATTTACATCCTCCCAATTGGTATACATGATATAAGTGGTATTACGAATCAAATGTGATATTCCTTCGTTGAAACTTGTTGTGGAACTCTTACCCCACAATTCTATTGAAGAGGAATGATTCTTATATCTTACCAAGTTGGATGAAACCTGTCTGTAAATTTTAACCTTGTACAGTATCTACTGCAAACTGATATTCAGAAAAGAATAGAAAAGATACAATGGCAAATACAAACATTACATAGAGATTTTTCACCTGGAAACCCAAACCGGGAAAACCAACATATATTAT